>CM043022.1:41100745-41226380 GCA_023690525.1 Holotrichia oblita
GTGAGGAGGTATAAAAACGAATTACTCATGCGGCCATACAGAAATAGAACGTCGCCATATGTGTCTGTGTGAGTGTATATGTATGCGTGTGTATGTGTATGTTTATTCAGAAATATGCCTCCAAGAAAAGGTACGAGGAAGTATAGATGAGTAAATAAAAAGGCGACGGCCTCTATTCTTGAGCTTTACAACGTACAGAGATATAACGTCGTTCAACCCGAATGCGCTAAATATTAGTACTATTTCGAGAAAATCACGCATGAATGTCAAACGAGATTAAAGAACAATAGTGAAAGACGTATTTAATTCTGTTCGAGGAACCGATGTTAAATTATATGGAAATTAGCCGCAAACTTGCGCAGTCATTTTGAAATAGGAAATTTCAGTTATAGAGTAGTTATACTCGTGAGATATTCGTGAAAACTTTAGTCAAGTCATAGTTATTGGAAAGGCAATACAAAAATAGAAGTCATAAAAATGATATTTTAGCGTTTTCAAATAATAATAAATTAAACGAACGTGCGTTCGTTCGAGCGTGAAAATTAAAATGTGACAAAACTACATTATTACACTTCTTCATGCTGCTACGAACGAGTTCTAATTTCTTGTCCAGTATAAATTTCCATTTCCATCGATTACGTTTTTAATTAATGAAAATTATAAAAGAAATATGTAATAGTATTAGTGCATAGCGAAGAATTGCATTTCTCAAGCAGTTCGTTATCGTCTTAGCAACGAAGTCATTGGTAAGGGTGGGAAGATCCAGCAACCCACTCATCAGTAGACTCGCCGCCCTCGACCCTGGCAGACCACCCCTCAGAGTAGCACGAAAGTGGTTGCTGGACCCCAAAGGGGCACCAGCTGCCGACCGACCGTTAGGTATGCGGCAAAAACACGGAAGTGCACACACTCCTCAGGACAAAGAGGCACGAAACCAGTTGCCCGCACGAGACCGACACCTCGCGGAGAGGCCCGGCGAAACGGTGGGCTCCTCTCCCCCGTGCTACCCATGTTAGACAAGTTTTCTTGTCAACGTTGGACGGGTCACCGTTGGAGACGCTTTAGCGAACTCCTACCTCACATCTAACCCCACGGGGCCTAGGCCTCCTTGCGGATGGCTACTATCGGCCAAGCGTGGGAAACGGAATCTGGCCGTGAGGTACAACCAGTCCGCCCGTGAATTAAGCCTGAACTACGGGGACGGCCGGGCAAAAGCCCTACCCCAAAATGCCAACCGCGCCAACCCTTTCGCCCCTCCGGCGATCAAGTATCCGCGGCAGCTACAGTGAAACCGTAGGGTCCCAGAATCACCGAGTTGTTTTAGGATGAAACCGAAGGTTTCCCAACCAGACAACCAGCGGGCGGACTACTCCTCGGCGAACCGACTTTTATCCTCCCCCTACTATCTTCGCCAAATTCTCTCGCCACGCCCGTTTCCCTGAGTGTGGCCACCAAGGATGGGGTAGTGCAGCTGCAGAGTTCTCTAGGTAAGCGCCGTAGGGTGCCTCACTTACCCACCGTATATTCCGACGGTTAGCGGCCGGACTGCCGGAGCGTATGCCCATGCTTACGCCCAAGAATCCTCCCCTATATACGAAGTCTACTCCCGCCACGCCCGTTACCCTGGAACTATGAGACCAGGGATGGGGTAGTGCAGCCGCAGAGTTTTAAGGGTCGACGCTATAGGGTGAACGCCGACCCAGCCTCAGAGTAGCAGTCAGAAGAATTCTCGCGATAAACGAGTGACGGATTAGTGACTAATTCTACCACCAACCTCAGCCATCAGGGACAGTGAGGACACATCGACCACAACATTTCCAGCCTAGAGCTTTCAAGGAAGAATAAAAGGCTTGAGAACATCTGTTCGGCCCTAGAAACGAGACAGAAGACCGTCGAGAGCTCTTGGCTGAGAAAATTGCGTTTTATCTGCTAACCACCAGTTTCCCACATCCAAACAGCAAAAAAAAAGAGCTTAATAGCTTGATAATTAATAACTGACAAGATAAGAAAAAGATTTTTAATAACTGAACTGATTCCAATTGATAGAAATAAAATGCTAATGCGATTACATAAACAAATTATTATTATTACACTACTTGAGTTGGCGATTTGCTAAATCGGAGCAAAAATAAAGATTTCTCCGCAACTGGCTCATCCCAATTCGGAGCCAAAATTTCAAACAATTAGAAAAGATTTGCACAATTTAAAAAGAAAATATCTTGAGCGCTTTGTGAAGTAACAGAATTACAAGATCTACATATCATAGGACGTTCATTTCCAATTATCTCAAAATAAAAGCGAAATTTCCTGCATCCGTTATGGTCTGGGGTAGCATATTATCTATAGAGAGATAAAAAAACTTCATTTCATCGAAGAAGCTGTTTGATACAAAATAGTACTGAAATACTATAAATGAATTTGTTTTACTGATCATGTTGGCCATGCCTCACTTCAAATGAAGCTTAGAAATGGATGAAAAACGAAAATACCCCACTCATAAACAGAGTTTAAAGTAGTACGCTGGGTTAGAGGGTTTTAGTGTTGAAAACGACGCAGTAAACTTCACGAAATTTGCAACAAAATTGCAAGTATTATTATTGATGATATTTTTATAATTCTGCAGGAAGCCAAAACAAAAATCGTTTTAATGTTTTGTTTTATGCACTAGAGGGGTCATTTCTACTTGAAATGCGATAATTTCGTAACAAAGCCATGAAAACACATTACCCACACAATTTACACAGCAATCGCTGTAGTGGGTAGTCTCTATAAGCTATAAAGCTTCGAAAGCTACTACAGCTGCATTCACCACAAACGTCATCTCATACTAAATTAAAAAATTGAATCTAGCTCAGCTCATTCTAGGCTAACGACTTATAATTGCCAATTGTCTTTATAGTAAGCAAATATGTAAAGAAAACTGTAACAATACTACTTGAAGAGGAACAATTTGAACTGCTATTAAAACCATACCATTGTTAAAAACCTAAACCTTCACCTTTCTTTCGCACTTAAAATGCGTTTAATTCTTCTTTTATTTGGATTGGAAAAATAGTCGTAAGTTTATGCTTTGTGACTCGAATTATTCTTCTGACAGTTGTAATTTCTCTGGAGATTTTATCTTTCCTGCCTTTTCAATAGCAGAGTCCGCCACTGTATTCAATCACAAACGGCTAGCCTTATTTATCACAAAAATATTAAAATTAGTACAAATTGCCATACGATTGTATTACCGAATTTTCAGGGGTTTTATTAATGAAAAATGGAAATGAAATGTCAATATTGCTGTGTATAATACAAATTTTATGTCAACGTTTTTTTTAATTTTCGGAAAGAGTTATTTATAATTGTTTCATAATATCTAAGAGAGCATTGGATGAATCTCAGTAATGTTTAATGCACACATTTACTCAGAAAACATAAGTATAATAGATTTATTGATTTAACAAGAAAGAACAACAATCGCTTATAGTTCCCAGTATTACATCAAATGAAATTAAGTTTCAAGTTCGCAGACAACATATGCAGAAAATACAAAGAAAATTTTATCTGGCGCCACTTCATTTCTTTAGGTAACTTTCATTATACCAATATTACTTTCAGTCCTAACGTTTTCTACGAAATTATAACTGAAAATATTTCAAAATTAAAATTTAAAAACAGACATCACTTGCTGTTAAATCATTTTTTCATATGACTGTTCCAACTAATAAATAGAGTGCACGATCTCTCTGTGTACCTAATTATGAGCTGTGCTTTGGATAAACACAATTCTTATTTATATATATTCAGTATATTTTTATCAATCTTAATTCACCTAAATTAGACATTTTTGGCTTTCTTATACCGAATCTGAGCCAAACAATATAAGAGCTACTTGGACAAGCACCTAAAATTCACAGCTGAATTGGTATAGGTGGTGCTTGGTATAGATCTCGAGATGAGACAATAGTATTGTTTTAAGTTAACTTCCGTTATTACAATAAACAACGCAATAACAAATCTGATGAAAGAGATAACGTAACGATAATATTAATTTTATTAAAATAATTACGTAAAATGAATACGAAAAAACCCTTCACTGGACTTAAATAAAAAATCTCCAAAATTACTTTTTAAGACCGAAGCAGAAACAAATATTTTACACAAGACAATCGTTAGAATCAATTTCAAGAGTACACCACTAGATGCAACTCTGAAATTGAAATGTTAACGAGAAAGAAAGTTGGGGAAAAATCTCAGTAAAAAAACATGCTTACTAGTCCAGCATAAACACAGGTTTAATTTTGTAAATTTTATTTATAAAATCATGACAAGCTTGATGGTTGGAGCGGTAGAGTGGTCGTTCTCTGGTAGTGACACATCAGATTTCCGATGTTCGAATCCTAGTCACGACGTTGTGGCGCGTCTCGCTAGGATCGATTCTCTGGTCGAGTACCATTCGTTGTTAGTACATGATTAACAGTGTAACATTGTTTACAGCGAAGTAATGTTGTAAGAAAGCCTAGAAAAACACATTTATACACACACACACACAAATAGAGAGAAAGAGCTGCAGTGATAGTCCGACAAGTCATATAGTTTGGAAGCCACTGCAGCTGCATCCACCACATATAAAAAAATAATATGTAGTTGTTATCTTTTGTTGAAAACACTTATATAGATGTTGCCCTTATTTAGTCATCGATATTGTTATTTTTGCGCTTGTAAAGTATAAAAAATAAAGTTTTGAAACTTTCTTTTACAGATCCTGATAATACTGAATCCTCCGTCCCACCATCTCCACACAAGTTGTTGATTTACAATCGTCAACGTTGGAAACAATATTAACAAGAGAAGCTGCTGAATTTAATCCTGAAGTGTCAGAATCATCAAATGAAGAGCAAGCCTGCAAGAACTAAGAAATGCAGGCACTGCAGCTACAAAGGATATCAGTGAAGAAGTTTTAAATGTGTTGCGATAATTAATTTTTTTTTTAATTTGTAATAAAACGTATTAAAAAAGTATTCTTCTAACAAACATTTTCGGTTTGTTTTACTTTTATCTTTACACTTGCAAGCTTTGCTTCGTTCTCATAAACGTTTATAAATATTCACGTTTAACTCCTATAATAATTTTAAATACATTTCCAACATTATTATTACTTTTAATTTAGAATACATGCAAGAACAACTCACCATGCTTAGGTACCATTCTATCGAAACCTGGCATCGTTTGCAATTGTAATTCATATTCGCTATCGATGGTATCCCAACCATTCTAAAATCCAAACATGTGAGTAACGAATGATACACGTAAGCCATCAATACTTACAGACAAATCCACCGTCAATGGTTTACAGGTCCTCTCGTCAGGTTGAGGCAACGATGTTATACGCGAAATATTATCTCCGTTAGTGTCAGGAAAACTTGTTTCAATTTCTTCGTAGATTGGTTCGTCGTCCTCGTTATCATCGCACGTCCAATCGTTCTCATTATAGATAGGTTCGTTAGCGCCAGGAAAAAGGAGCATTAAGTTGTACATAAATGTGGCGACCTTAGACAAAAGAATAAATACATTAGATTCATTTCAAGTGAAACAATTTCAATTAAGCAACATTTTTGACACCGAAGTGTATTATTTTCTTGGCGTATGTAAATACAATAATGCAATTTTTCCCAAACGCCAATTATTTAAACATATTTTTATATAAAAATATGCCGTCCCGAAGTGGAGTCGAACCACCTTGTAGGGCTATCGCGGCTCTACCGCATACCGATGCGACCACCGGGGGCTTCGACTACACAAGTAAACTTCACATATATATGCGAACGAGATGTTATAATGACCTAGGATAGGCAACATTTTTGACACCGAAGTGTATTATTTTCTTGGCGTATGTAAATACAATAATGCAATTTTCCCAAACGCCAATTATTTAAACATATTTTTATATAAAAATATGCCGTCCCGAAGTGGAGTCGAACCACCTTGTATACCTTGTGCATACCGGTATGCGGTAGAGCCGCGATAGCCCTACAAGGTGGTTCGACTCCACTTTCGGGACGGCATATTTTTATATAAAAATATGTTTAAATAATTGGCGTTTGGGAAAAATTGCATTATTGTAATTTCAATTAAGATTCATAATTAAGATCATAATTTGATTTAGCCACACCCTGTATGTTCGTATGTCTTTGACAGGTACGTATACCGAATTAAGCATTTACCTACGTCAATCATGATTCATACAACTGAAACTGTGTTAGGTTGATGAATGATGAGTGATGCATCGATACTTTATGGAGGAAAAAATAACGCACCGGTGTCTACTATTAATACTTAACCTTTGTCAGGCACGTCTTTTTTAGGCTCATTAATGGGAGCATAGTTTACTGCCACCGTTAACTGAATGCTAAATATTACCTAAATAACATTTATTTTATCCTGCGTCAAACGCTTAAGATGTAAAGGTTGCAACCAGTTTTGCTTTTAATATTCTATGTATTTAATGTAAAGCATTTTTATTCGCATTCATCTTCATTTAGGAATCCTGTTTTGTCTCATCATTCAATCTCAATTTTTAGACAAAATAAAGCGCAATATATGCACCAAAACAAGGTATTTAACATAATAAGTAAAAATATAAAACAATAACCGATACGAGTCTAACAGTTTGTATGCTACACTCTGCAATATCAGTACCTACATCTTTTGTAATAATCGTAGAGCAAAAGATTGGATCACATTATTATTTATAGCAAGTTGTCTTGTTGAAATATAGTGATTGATTTTGTTGCTGCAGATGTTTAACACAATCAGTTCTTGCTAATAAGATCTTGTAATAGGAGGTTCATTATGATGTTCTTGGTTAAATAAAGCACATACTTATCCTTGGTCTATTGCAATACAGAAGCATCATTAAAATTTCTATTTTTCTCGTTCCAATAAAGCCTGGATGACTCCAGAAATATTTATTAAATGGATTCGAGAGTGGGACCAAGAACTTTCCGAACCTAAGAGCAAAATCCTGCTACTTAACGATTAATTTATTAATTATTTGTTATTACAATATCTAATAAAACTTTTAATATCGAGAAAGTGCATATTATATTATATTACAAAACAAATTCTTGACTGAATGAATTCTTCGTCATTGATCAATGTTTCTGATTTTCTCTTACAATAAACGTCGAATTATTGGGCCAATAAACAGAGTAACCCAATAGTGCCCGAAGATTTGTTGTGACAATAAATTGTTTGATTGCTACAATGAAAAGACACTCAATTATCGCTGTTAATCAGTAATAAGAATTATACATTTTTTTGAATGTTGTGTGAAAAAAACAATTACTTTTTATTTACATATATTCCAACAATAAATATCGGAATTATGATTGTTGGCATTTTCGAGACAGACTCTTTCTTATGTAGCAAATTACGCAACAAAAACAACGGATTTCATCCTGGGTCGTCCACATACCTACTTCCAGCTACATATATACTTTTTACAAATGAGGTTCTACCTACTGACTCACTTAGGCATCTCAACATTTTCCCTAATAATAAATCATGATAGATTACCTATTCCAAAAAAAGGCGTCTACATTTGTACACATTTGTTTATTACAAACTAGATAATGCTGGCGCTTTCTAGCGTCCTAGAAACACACTAGTCGGTAACGAAAGAACATTTAAATAAAAATAAATCTTTTTCTAGCTTATGAAAAGGGGTTGAGCATAAATGGCTTGGAAGGTCATGTAGATTGGAGAAGTGATGATTGTAACAGAAAAGAAACAACAGAACAACAAAATACTCAAATAGATTTACAAATTAGGAACACATATGTCCCTAGAACGCTCTACAAAGACTATCAAGCATGACGTATAGAACACTTAAGATAGTCAAGTAACACAAAATATACTGATAGAATTAAAGTATATCAATCCTACTGGTAACAGACAAATATTTTAACCAAATCAATAACAGGAATAGGTACATTTCGAAAATATATAAGAACACAAAGTTAAAAAAAAAAAGTGAAATTGCAAAGGGGAAGAATGATACAATACAGATTATTTTGCCACTGTATTCATTAATCTATTTCTGATCAATCGCTTTCAGAATATACCACTTTTCAAATCAACCAATGTTTTAAAATATTTTTATATTAAATAAAATTCATAATGAAACAACACAAAACAAATATCCACTTGAAATCGTGTATTTGGAATTATTATCCCTCGAATTTGCTAATACACTTCTGATATAGCTATTCTCCGATTTATAAAATCTATACAGATAAAAAAAATCACCAACACCACAACACTTAATTAATTAATTCGGGACACGTGTTTCCAGGGCTCATGGGCACGTGTCCCGAATTAATTAATTTAATATTGTGGTGTTGAGCCCACAGTCCATGAAATCATATTCTAAAATCTACTTTAAATATAAAATAACTCCCAAACAGAAGAGATTTATTTTGTAATTCTTTTTCACTAATAATAAACTAATGGATTTTGTAACTTTCACTAATATTCTAATGGATAAAATATACATGGGATGAAACCACTCACCTCTTTCATACTTAACCTTATCCCAGGGTCCTTATCCCAACACCTCACCATAAGATTTTCTATTGGCGGTGGACAATTTCGCAGTAAAGGTGGCCTTCTACCTTGATGTACAGACCATAATATTGCTAAAGCTGACGCAGATCTTGAATGATAAGGCCTTCTCCTAGACATTACTTCCCATAAAATTATACTCCAACTATATACATCACATTTTTCAGAGTAATTGGACGAACTAAACACCTAAATATATTGCAAGGTAACGACTCATTTTACGCAATTAATTTTACTTACCTCGGGAGCCATCCACGGTGCAGAGCCTTTATTATTGGTCATATAAGTATTCTTGTCAGCAGCCGTACCGAAATCACATATTTTTAAATGGGTTCCTCCGCTTACTAATAATAAATTTGGCGGTTTTAAATCTCTGTGAATTAACGGTTTCGGTCTCATTGAATGTAAATATTCCACACCCTAAATATTATAAATAATGTACATAATATATCAGAATTAAAATATAAATAATATACCTTCGCACATTGATATGCCCACGATAATGCATGAGCTATAGTATAATCATATATCGAACAATGTAAAACATTATATAACGAACCACCTTCCGCGTATTCCATCACAAGGCATATCGGCTCTTTGGTGGTGCATGCTCCATATAATCGCACAATATTCTCATGATTAACTCTAGATAACTGCCTAACCTCGACAGTAAATGCTTTCTTTTCATCTTGCGAAACGATATTTTTAACGGCGACGAAACTTCCTCTCCATCTACCTTTGTAAACTACACCGAAACTGCCCTCACCGACAACCTAAGTTCCGACAGCTATAAATTATCACAATAGTGAACATAAACATTGACAACTTGATACCTGGATATTTTCAATTTCTCTATAGTCTATCTCCTCAACAAACTGTTGATCTTCATTGAGCTCATTATCTCTGGTCGCCATGGAAATTTGTTTTCGTTACATTTTATTTTGGATTTTCCTGCCAAATTTCCAAACTATCATTTTAACATTAAATATTTTAACCAAAATGACAAATACTGCTGTCAATTTTAGCTGTGAAATTAGCTACAGTACTTATTTGATAAAGTCAGATAAAGTATCTTCTGAGTGCGTTCAGAAATGCAACGAGTTAATAATTATAATTAATTTAGTACTAAACACGAAATTAAAAATTTAAAACCAAAATAATCGGTTTGCTCTTGATGTTATTCAAGCTATTACAAAATGAATGATTCTTGTTTGGAAATTGTTAAATAGGTTGCCTATTCGAGAGAGGCTGATTGGGATTCTATGTATGTTCCGATATATACAGTTCTATTTCACTGCGATTCACAGTTTTACAGCACAGAATTTAGTTACTTTTGTTTAGACTACCAATATAAAATAGCCGCGAAATTCAAAACTTGTTTGCTGGTATAGAAAAAAATAAAGTTTTGTAGTTCTTCTAAATCTAAAAAGATCCTCCAGCCAGAGGAGAATGAGAAGGTCGAACGAGGGTGTTCGATGTAAACACTTGTTAGCTTTTCTTGACAGATGTTCTCGTGACATTAGTATTAATTCTATTTGACATTAAGCGTTTTTAATTTTAAAGAATATGAAGCTACACTTTTAACAGCGCTTCATTAAATAATTTTGAATATTTCTACAGAAACTCGCCTTTTGTTGTGTTAATAATCAACCTACAAGTTTTAACTGCTAAGTGAGCATGACGGCTCCCATGAAAAAACTCCCAAGTACACAGTATTTCTCATATTGCAGTTTTGATACCGTAACATAAATACCTATTTGTAGAATGTGAAGTGGAAAAGAAATTTTTAACAGCAGCTGAACAGAAGGACTACGCTGTCGTAGCGGAATGCTTAAAACAAGGAGTCAATCCCAATGCTCGCAAAACGGATCGTGTTACTGCTTTGCACATTGCAGCCGAACGTGGGGATATACACTTGGCTGAACTTTTATTAACCGCCAGAGGATTAAATATGAATCCGTTCACGGTACATGGATATACACCATTGCTTGTAGCTTGTAACAGTGTGCAACCCCAGATGGTCGAATTTCTGCTTGATCATGGAGCAGGCGTCGACATCCCTGAGAGATTTGGAAAAGCGTCAATCCATCATGCTGCCTTTATAGATTGTCTTCCAATAATGGATATATTAATTAAACATGGTGCGAATGTCAACTTAATGGATGTTTTTTCCCATACTCCGCTTTCTATTGCTGTTGTGGATAGGCATCATTTGCCAATGGTTGAGTTTCTAATTAATAGAGGTGCTAGCATAACTTTGAACAGAGGTGATATGGTACTGCCGATATTCTTGGGTAATTTAGCTTATTAAGATATGGAAAATGGTATATTGTTGGAATCGCCTTGCAAACAATATAACATGAATCGCCATTAAACTGCTAGAAGATTGAGACATCTAGCGGGATTGACGATCAACGAATTATCCAAGCTATTAAAACGATATCTGTTGTACCGACATATTTATGTTTAACACCCGACACGCCGTCGTACTTCCGATCTTGTCCACTAGATGGAACAAAATTGGAATTAATCCATTGTCAGAGGTGTTATCCAATATACGTTGAGCAGCAAACTACGACAAAATTAGGTCTTGCATTAGAAAGAATGGTGACGCGGACTACCCCTCCATTCAGCATGTAGGGTGATTTCAACAATATTCTATAATCGTGCATTCTAGGAATTTTTTTGTTTTTTTTATATTGTGATATTTTTCGACGTGAACCATTTTTTTATCCTCCAATATTTTTATTATTTTTTAGAAGCATGTTTAGCTTGCTGTAGTGATAAGCACTTGGAAGTGATAGAATATTTATTGGTAGTCGGAACAAATCCAAACACGAGAGAACTACGAACGAATAGAAATGCTTTTCATTATTTTGCAATTAACAGCTATTTGCCTTTGGCGAGAGTATTGGAGAAATGGGGTACGGATGCTCTTCATGTTGATGCATATCATTTAACGCCATTAATGTTAGCCAAGCAACACGATAACTTCGACGCGGTCGACTTCCTCGAAGACTTAGAAGTTCGACAGAGGCGTTCGTCCAAATCGCAGAATGTACTCACTTCAAAAGTAGTTAGCTTTGGTATTTAATTTTTGTCGGCTTGTAATGTTATAAATAAACACATTTGGAAGTGTTTTATTTTTAATTTTTCTTTTTATATAACCGTGGATTGTATTCACTTTTTTTTTGTAAAGTTAATAAAACGAACAGTTTTTTGAGAAGCATAATTTTATTATTCAATTGATAAATGAAAATCAAAAAGAAATTTATAATGCGTTTATTTTTTGACATACATATATAACATTAATAAATACATGATCTTAAATATTATACTGACTGAGAATCATTTTATCATATTAGCTTGTACAATAATTAATTTTCGAAAATTTGAAATACATTTAATATATATTTATGTATGTATGTATGTAGACAGTAGATTAAAATACTCCATATATAGTTAACACAGATAAATTTTAAACCAGGAAAACATATTTGGATATGCGTCCAATTTGTTTCATGTTTGCGTTTCTTTTACATTAGTTTCAAGGTACACAAATTAGGTTTACAACATGTGCCTATGGTATACTGGCACGTTTGGCTCGCGCTGGTTGCCAAGCAGTTGAGATAGGGTATAGTAGTCGTTAACATTTGGACCGTTCAAATATCTTAATTCGCGAGTGGGGTCGTTCCGTTTTTTAGAAACCATAAAACGTTTCTTTTTAGATTCTGGCACATCATTCCACTGGTTATGCTTTTCGTAGGACTGCGGTTTTTCGTAATAATAACTTGGTGCAGGTAATGAATTGGAGTGAGTGCTCATATGTGGGTAAACAGGGGCATCCAACCATGTTCCTTCATCCTCATCTTCATAGCTGTCCTGAGGTTCCTTCTCCAGGTCTAAGTTAGGATCGTATCTTTGCCAGTTGCGGTAGTTTGATGGATGTTGTCTTTCACTTTCCATTAAGCTAAGTAAGGCTAAGATGTCTTCCGGACTAAGATCAACCTCACGTTTTATTCTGGTATCAAATCTGTAATAAAAATAATTAATATCAGTATGGTTTATTCATATGGATATGGTACAAGTACTGGATGAATCTACACCTTCATATGAGGTGGTGAAAAATTGGGCAAGGGATTTTAAACTTGGCAGAGAAAGATGTGAATAAGGTGTTGATGCTGAACGGCTGAAAACTGCTGTTTAGAGGCACAAGGGTTCACCACCCCTTCGAAAGTTTCGTGCAACAGTATTTGTAGGCAAGATCATAGCCACACATGCTAGTTTTTGTTTCTGACGGTGTTAAAGCTCTTTACCATCGTTATACCAAGTGTGTCAATAATATTTGAACAGTTCACTTGCATCAAAAACTACAACAATATTTGGTGAATAGCGAGCCCAATAGATAATATTATAAGGGCAATAAATACGTAAATAGATGCCTTGTTGATTTTAATATTTAACTGTTTCGGGAGTTTGCTGAAGCTGCCAGAACTAATTAGAGTAATTGGAATATGGTATACTACCACAGAACTTTCACCTACATAATTAAATTTGTGTTAAAGAAAATATAAATAAACCTCATTCAATTTAAAGAATTAAATACTAATTTTTATCAAATTTGAAGGTATTAGCAGGTATCCAATGGTATTTTCCTCGTTACGTTATATATAATTAACTGTTAAATGAATATACTAATGAATGTTTTCATAAGCATCTGACAAATTCTCACCAAAACGTCGGAATTTAATTAATGGATTAAAGGGAATTCTAAAGTATTATTGACTGAAAATTTCAAATTAAAACTTCCACTTTGAATTATTTATTGTACGACTTTTTCTGGTAGAAATCCACATTCATATTTTATAGAATAAAAAAAGAACACCGTTTTTCCGAAACTGCATGTTTTTACAGTGAATTTCATTAACACGTCATCATAAAGTGTCTATAGATTGTTTTAACATTAAAAAGAGAAGGAATAGATATTAAGTGATAATTTTCAGAAGCAAAACTAGCATGATATGAGTACTATGATTAAATGAATGCAAAGATAGATGAACAACTTTGAGAGATATAACATATTTTGCCGTAAAGATTTCTTCCAGGGTGTATTTCTATATTAAATGCACTTTCAACATCATCGTAAGCATTACTTAAATCAAATTTGCCCCCCAAGCAATTGAATGCTCATTGACGTGGTTGTGTTCTATAATCATTCTATTCATCTAATTCATGTACACTAAAGTGTCATCTGGACGAACAATCATGGAACTAATACACTTCTGGGAGACAATCATGTGTCATGTCCCCCACCTCTTGCCCAGGTAGTCGTAGCTCACTACTCTTGCAGTTCAATATACTTTTAAGATCTGGATTGACCTGTTGATTTGCTCGTAAACTATTTGGTTGTAACTCATCGACCACACTGGTGTTGAATGTGTTGCCCAATATAATTTCTAATCTTTTGAAGTGTTTGCAGTTTCTGAGCAGGACCTTATTGAAAGGACATGAGCGTTTCGATGCTTGAGGGCGTCCTTGTGCTTAATATCGTAGTCATACCTCTCTAGCTTCTTAATCAATCTGTTCTTGTGAATTTCAAAATTGCAAAAGCTATTTTAGAGTCACATGAATAAGCATACCACCTAGACCGATATTGCTACCATTTGGATTCAGAACATATCCTCTTTCTGGCAGTGGATAGCCCAGGATGGAATCATTTACTAAAGTTTCTTTTAATAGGCCAAAAAATAATTGACAAACGTGACTTCAAATTTTCGTTAGTCGAGTTACAAGCTTTATGATGTTCAGGAAGGTACTTATTTCCACCATTCAGGCAACGTTTACAAAATCACAAGACCACAAGAGCATGTATTCACTTCTGCAACAGCTGCAAATTGAGTTAGATAGAAAACTTACTAAAGTTGTTCAAATCTTCTGCCAGTTTTCCGTCCAAAATTAAAAAAGAGGAAAACGCAATTAATTTCTGAATAGATATTGTAAATTTAAGCATAATTTATCAATAAAAACTCATTTTTCGTGCTCTAGAATAAATTTACTTTTACTTGATTAATATTTAAAACTCGATCACGTTTATTTCACTTTTACAGGATTACGAAGATTACTGATCTGTTATTAATGTTGTTATGGCAGTAAACACGAGAGTTTATGATAATACGAAGAATAAATATACCTCAGCGAACAATTTATTATACATTCATAGTTTATACATAAATTTATTAAGGTTAATTTATTCTAAGTTTAATTTAATATCTGAGATAAGGAAGTTTAGTGCTTGCTATTTTCATTATACAGTGAATCGATTTTTATGTAGTCTGTCTGAAGTTAATTCGTTATTATTATTTTATGATGGTTTAGCATTTATTGGTAAACATTTTTTACACAACTTGGTGAACTAAACTGTTTTTATGAAACAACTGATCTATCTAATAGTTTTCAGAATCTTTTGTTTTCAAAACACCGCGATCTTGTGGGCAGCTTCAGACTCACATGCTCTTTAAATGCAGCGGAAAATATTGATTTTTAATTTAAATTTCAAGTTAAATCTATATATGAAATAATAGTTTCTGTGGATGTCACTTCGAAGACGCCTAGAATATCAGAATCTATAAAAATTGGTTCCAGTAATCAACACAACATTGTTAATAGTCGAATAGAGACACGCACAAATTCTCTCATTATCTGGTTCTAAATTGACATTCAAAATGAACGTTGGTTTAATGGTTTAGCAACAGAATTATTAATTATTCCGGGTAGAAATTGTTTGATTAGTTTGATAATACCAAAATAAACGAAGTAAGTAGGCGTTAAGGTGGGCCAAGAATGGAACGACCTACATTACCGCGATATTTCAACGCCTATACGAAGAATAATTGTGCAACCCTATTCATCCACGTCAGGGAAATGAAATGCCGGGAAAGGCAGCCAAATAAGGAAAATTTGCTTTTTGTATGGTTCACAAAGCTTTCGAAATTAATTTATTTCATCATCTGTGCTAACAAACGTACATAGTACATATATGTATATGTACATACATATACATAGATGTTCTTAATAAATTGGATGTTTTCTTCTTATTGTTGTGATTCAAAAATTCAATTTCCATTTCAAATAAATAAATGAAATTTAGTATTTTTGCTTAATTAATGTTGCATCTCTTCACTGCGACCTGTAAGATGTGCCCTGTCTAGGATTTTCTTAGAGACTTTGGTTAATAATGTGCTTCATTTTGCCCATCTTCTGTAGGTGATATCATTGCCTTTCCCAGCTTCAGCCAACCCCCAAATCGAATCATCACCATTGTCTTTGGTTCCCACTTAACTACCCACACTACACCCACATGACTTTCTTAATCTCATACTACCACATAGAGCTTCTTTGAACATTTGAAGGTTGTAAAACTTCTGGCAAGACTCTTCCATTGGCAAAAATGATACCTCTTGTTGTCACCCACATTGTTTCCTATGCAGAGACAACTTCTATTGGAATCTGGTACTGTGATGATACCAGTTCGACCTAAATTATAAATGCGTGAACCATGACTTAAATTAGGATTGCATTTTAACTAATATTTGAGCGCGTAATTTAATTTTTATAATGTTTGTTTCACTGTTTTATTTTCAACTTAAGAAAGAGTTAAAATCATCGATTAAGTACGTCTTACCCTCGCCAATAACATTCCAAGGTTCAAGAACCCACTATATCTTTATATTCGTCTCAGATTTATAGCTGATGTTATACATGTATAGAATAACAGTTTGAGGTTCTCGCTTTGTATCACATTCCCCATTGCTTTCTTCGAAGAATCTATTCCTTTCAGTATCGCCAAATACTGTAATAAATTTGCATGTCACGTAACCTTATCAGTACACGTTTAGCGTTTTAATAAGATGTATAATTCTAAGCTTTCAGCTTCAGTACATACTGAAGTTAATCCGTAAAATTTAGTATTTGTTCTGAAAGAACACACTACATATATCTGCCTACATTTATTATACAACATTTGCAAGCTTTATAAAAGCATATTCACTTCTAGGCGACGAAATTATATAAGCGATGGAACTATATAATAGTATTAGAATTACCATCAAAAGGAACTAATTTCTAAGTTTGTGTGTATATCTCATAACCTGATTACACGCAAATTACATTTCTAGAAGTTCTAATTCAGGAAATATCACATCGGTCGTTCCATTTAAATAAGAGCTTGTACCTCGTATGATTCAATTCAATCAGCTTAAATGAACCATGAAAGCCGAGGAATTAGTCGTCAGTGAAGCGATATTGATATTACTTAAATTTTCCTTCACTCCGGCACATATTGTTTGCCTCTCCAGAATTCCACTCCATTTCCTTAAATAGACTGTATATGATACAACTTTCCCTATCTACATTTTGAAGGTTTCATTTCCAGTAAATTAATGTTTAAATCTGTAAGGCCGCCATATCTATTTATAAAGCTGGATTACAAGATGTCATTGGTAATTTTATGACGACATTTAAAACCATTCAAATATTTTGGAGGAGGACATTAAACATACTGCATGAAATGATCTACATAAGATTTTCGCCAAGAAAGAGGAGCAAGGTCTTGGCAACTGCCGCCAAAATTCAATACGGTTGAAGCAAAAAAGAAGTTCATAAATTAGTTTTAATATCACTCATTTGTGCGCTCAAACTTCTCCTACAAGCCCTTGTGCGTCAAGAGGTTGGGGCCCAAATTATTTATTTCAATACCTTCACCTGGTTCAGCGTTGTAAGTCGCAGATCTAGAGGCTCAGTGATTTTCAGAACAGGGTACTGCGTATGATTGGGGCACCCTTGTTCGCAATCAATACCGATATCCACAGGGTTCTTGATTTCCAACTTGTTGGTTCAGCATCTCGAGGAGTGCGATCCAGAGAGGTCACCACCTCGAGTCAAGACGGGATGATTAATTGACTGGCCACCACGATTGGGCTACCTTATTTCAATCATTTGTAATATTTTTCCAAGCACTTCTCACCTTACAATTATTTCAAAAATTGTTTCTATTTAATCTTATCTTTTTGGCGATTACTGTATAAGTATATAATATTTTCTACATCTTTCAGTATAACAACTTATTCTTTTTATTTCCATTTTAGTATCTTTAGATTTATTTTTAGCTAACAATAACATACGAAGAACCACAAAAGCTCATTCAGGATATATATTTTTGCCATTTTCCTACGTCGTGTATTTTGTGCTTTTCTTGCAAGATAAATAATAGAAAATTATTTCTAGAAAAGAAAGTAACGTCTGGAATAATGTGAAGTAGGTTGCACTAAAGATAACACTGAGTAATGACCCTTTGTTTATTTTTGACAATGCGTTAGCTGTAGCTCTGATGAAGGTTTATATAAAAAAGTTTTCCTTAAGAAGACACCAACGATACAAAAATTATATTGATATAATTCACAAACAGCAAACGAATTCCTTCACGTTACACAATCTCTTCAGATGTACTATTTTATAAACTCATGGATACAAAAGAGAGTACATTGTATTATTAATAGCCTTTTCATCGCAATCTGATCCAATTACTTTCAAGAACTACAAGCGCTTCTAGTACGTGGTAAACTGAAAGTCTTTCGAAACTCAATCTTCGTTAAGTACAAAAGCGGTTATTCTTTGCAGAGTAGCTGAAATATATACACTCTCTCTATACTTCTCTTTACTCACTGTTATTATCTTACATTTGCACAATTGCGTAGGCAGGACGTGTAAAGCTAAATAATTCCACTCAAAATAGCCCTAGAAGCTCATTGAATATGCAATATCTTCAAAGGAGAGGGTGAAAGAGTTTATCCTGAGGACGTACATAAATTTCCCGATAATGTAATTTTCTTTAAAAGCATCGTTACTCCTAACGAAATCTCGTCTTAAAGATAATTTTTTCCTCTCCGGATCATCGCTCTTAACGACCTAAGACATGCAGTTGCTACTCGTGATTTCTTTCCATCATTATATGGTGGAGGCGCCTGAATGTCGTTTTGAGATGAGTTTTTTCATTCCTTGCAGATGGATATTTACATAATGTAATTGTTTACTTGCGAGATTTTAATTAAAAATTCGCTCATCCATTAATCGCTTTCTATATTTATTTTCATGTGCTAGAAAAATTGACTTGTTAATTAAGTGTAAGAATATGTCACGTAGATAATTTGAAGCAAAAGATTAAATTAATATCTTAGAATAGATGGTAAACGTGGGAGATATATCAAGTATCAAGGATTTAAAATTTCAATCTATAGTTAAGTTTGATACTTTCTTCACTAAAACTTTTTTTTGACTGAATACTTGAAAACTGAAGTTTATGAAATATATTCAACTGAGTTAAGATTAATTACTTATCGCCAGAGACTAATGAATATCTGTGGCAAATTTATTAATTTAGTTTTCTGGGTATTGAATGCTTTTTAGCTCCTGTACCAGTCCTTTAAGGATTTGCTAATGAAAATTTAATGTAAGCAAATTTTGTATCCACCTTATCGCTAATGTGTAGGCTATTTTAGAACAATAACATAACTCTATCATCAAATAAGGAATTTTTATTATACGCAATAAATTCACATAGAATGCATGTGGTTTACCATTAATGTCATTGTGTTGAGTGATTAACTGGTTGTGTACAGTCTGTTTCGAATTAGATAAATATCGGATAAGTCAAAGGTCTACCGAATTATACAAGTCGAGTATATTTTATAGCTGCATTTGTGCGCGCTTCGTGACACCCTCTGACAGGTGATCAAAAAGATTGAAGAGTTCACCATTGCAAAGACATGTTAAAAATGTCACCAAAAAAGCTGGCAAGCATGTCAGCCATTATAACTGGTGGTGAAACGTGGTCTTTTCAATATGAACTAAAAAGAAAACGTCAGAGTGCGGTATGGAAGTTACCAGAAGAGCCGAAAGAGAAACAATTGTGCTTTAAGAAGAGCAAAATCAAGACTACGCTGACCATTTTTTTCGATTCAAAGAGCAATTGTTTACAGTGAATTCGTTCCAGTGCGGTGAACCCAGAATATTATCTGGAAGTTCTACTACGATTATGGGCCACAATTCGACGAGTTCGACTCGAATATCGAGAGCCAGGCTGTTGGTTCGTGTTCCACAATAATGCACCATCGCACAAAGCCGTCATGGTGCACGAATTTTTGACCAAAAAATGCGTCATTGTTAACGATCATCCATCTTATTCTCCTTGACTTCGACTGCCATATTAAAGATCATTCCAACCAATGAGTATAAAAACTGTTTCGAAAAATTGGTTGAATATTTTCTGTACTGTATTGGCTCAGAAGGAGACTATTTTGAATAAACAAGAATAAAACATCAAAATAATGAACGCTTGATTTTTAATGTAATCCTAAGTAGCAAAATTTAAAAGAGCCAAGTCAGGAGACCGGATTGGCGAGCGAAGCGGAACCGAATTGGATATCCATCATCAAAGATGTTAAAATTGTGCACGGGTGCTCTATTAGGTTGGTACATAGGTTTTTGAAATAACTCTTTTCCTTTTCCAAAAAAAGTACTAAACATATGTAGTATGTGTGTTAGATAGATTTCTTCAGTTTGTTGTCCCCATGGCATATTACTAACTTCTTAATTTTCTGTGTTTTGGTTTTATTATCGAGCCCAGATATCGTCATAAAACTTTTAGTTAGTTCTTAAGACGTGAAATATAAATTTATCTGATGAACATTTGTAAATAAACAAAAGACAAATAAATATACAAATGATAGGTCTAAATCTTGGCTCGTGTTATATAACTCTTTTCGGAAAAACTATTTTAAGTTAAGTGGTCTTTATCCTGTTACACCATATTATAGTTAGTTAATATTACGTTTGGACGAGTCTACCATCTGTGTGTTAGTTAAGTTTTGGGACAAATTTCAGTTTTTCCATATATGTATAGTTTTAAATATGTATTTACAGTGCAGACTGGTCTAATGGGAGCTCTTCAAGTTTTTTGTTTTTAGTTTAACCCGTAACGGATGATAAAAGAGGCTATTTGTTCTAATAAAGTTACCGTGCAGCAGTGGAAATTTCGTTACGCTTTAAACTAAATTGTATCCGAAAAAAACATTCTCTGGTTGTAGTTAGTATAACACGTTTCTAAAATTAAATTACTTCAAAGTGGAGGCTCGCATTTTATTCGATAAAACTTTTTACTTGTTTAGAAGCAAAGCTATTGATGAAAAAACGTTCTAGTTTAAAGTATCTATACAATGTTCAAACTCTGATATCAGTTCCAGACAGTGGAGTTAGCGGCAATGAAGCAGCTAACCTATTAGCAAGGAAGGCCGTCACAACTTCGATTGTGGGATCGGAGTCGTTTTGCGATATAGGGATGAGCACCTACAAAAAAGAACTAAAAGATAAAGAGGGAAGGCTCGAAGCATCCCTCTGGGAGAATCTCCCTGGTTTGAGACACTGCAAGGTATTCCTTGAAACTATAACAAGCATAGAGCAAAACCTTGCTAGAACTAAGTAGAAACCGACTACGTATTCTCACAGAACATTGTCACATTGGCGAACACCTGATAAAGATAGGTTTGAAACAGAATAGCGACTGCAGGTTCTGCAAGGTGGGGGATAAAAATCCTGAACACCTGACATTGACTAATTGCACCGCTATCACGGGAATTTGAGCCAATAATCTCGGCAAAGATGTCATAGACGAAGTAGACGAAATACTTTCTCTGAAACCATCACATTTATTTCATTTCATTCATTGCCAGCTTTCTATGGACACAATACTCAACCAACAGCTCGACATACTTTTTTCTGTATTTGTATCAATTTTGCTACATTTTATACAAACATCTGCTGCAAATTCACCGATAAAAATGTTTCTAAACATAAAATACGACGTACCTATCAAAAAATAGTTAAATTGGTTGATTGGTTTGCTCCAAAATATACTTTTGAAATGTAATTTTAAGGCGGATATAATTGATTTTGATCTGAAACACTTAAGTAGTCGATAGAAATAGAACCAACGAAATTTAGAACGAAACGAAAATTCTATGGTATTCAAATTTATTAAATCAATGCGTTTGAATTACAATTGACCACTCTGGGAAAACTAAATTCCGCCAGACTAAAACAGTACTTTCATTGATTATAAATGCAGCAGATTACAGAAAAACAATAAAAGAATGGTCTCATAAATCAGGAACAATAGGCCATTTTTTTCCGCGATAAATTATTAAGAAACAGTAAATACATATAAATAATAATTTGAAAATTCACCTGATTTATTGCGCCATACAATCACAATCATACGTAAGTCCTGCCAACTTGGAATTATAAAAACGCAATTTAATAAATTGTAAATTATGAAGCGAATATATCCAGTCGTATTAATAGCTTTCTTAATTCTACACGCTACTTTTGTGAATAGTACTACCATAATCAAGCAACGAAGTAGTGAATCTGATCAGTCCGATAACTCCAGATCAGGGCATAAAAAATGTGCCGATGGAATGGTTGTTAATGGATGTTTCTGTATTGGAATGAATGAATGGGGTTGTGGTAGGAGCAACTTGGATGTATTTATAAAGAAATAATTGAAAATAATTGTGGTAAGTCTTTGGTTGGTAGAGTTAGTTCACAAGTAGTAGTAGTTTTCTGTACACTAGCTTAGTCAACACACGCTGAGCCACTTCAATTAAAAAAAGAAAGACTTCATAGCATTCCAAGGGAGTGAGAGCTACCTACGAATTTAGACCACTCTGCCTATAATACCAGTTCCTTCACGGTTGTCTCATAATCATCACTATCCTATTACACATCGTTTTATGGTACAATTCCGAAAGGTTTTGCGAAGGAAAAACTTTTTTGTACAGGTTGACAACATAGAACATAGAACCCAAAGTTTATTTTATATCTTCATAAAGCTCGGATAAGTTTATAGACTATGTTACTCAAATATTTACTTCATATATGATGTTATCGTTAGCTTTTATCTAGAGAAAGCTCTTCTTTGTGGTGTGCAAACGACATCATCTCTTTAAACAATTCAGATATGCACCTCAGTAGTGGAAGATGGCTTTTAAAAAAGAAACGTTGGGAGTAAACAATACAATTATTTCCAAGGTCTTTTACGACCACAACGTATGACAAAATTTTACTAAGTAACGGAAAATGACTGGCGACTAAAAAATATTGTTACTATAAATATACTGATACTTATTTAATATTAATGCCTGTAATTTGATTTCAGAATCACGTAAGATGGTTCGCAATTATTGGAAGAAAAAAACGGAAAAGGATGTACGGATGGTGCCCTTTTCCTACTTTGTATTGTTATACATTTTATGTAATAATAAAATAAAAATATATTTCGTTATTTGCAATCTTCTTTTATCTGTCACACCTCCATGTACATTATTATTAAGTGCCAAAGGTTGTCTTGGGAAACCCGTGTCACAGAACACAGAACAGAAACGACAAAAGCTTTAAAATTGATGTCACGGTTTTTGTGCGCATGACTGGCAGACGTCATTTCTAAAATATGTCCAAATATTCCTGGAATGTTTGTGGAATGTGAACTTTTCCGCCAACATTCTTGGACATATTTTTAAAATGGCGTCAATAGCTTCAAGGTTACACAGAATCGTCAATAAAACATCAAAGGTTTCGACAAACTTGTCCCTTCTGTTTATTCTGTGCCCGTGTGAAGTATTTAGGTATCAGTTTGGGTAAAAAGCTGACTTTTAATCAGCATTTTTCTACAATAGCTGCTAAATTCCTGGTCCTTGTTCCTCTCTTGTGTTGGAAGACCACTCTCAGCTTAAAGATGAAACCCATGTTCTACGCGGTGTTTCTTCGACTTATTAACACCTATGGTACCCTGAGCTAGTCCAGCTCCAGTAGATTGCAAGTGAAACGAGTCGATATCCTCCAAAACCGAGTGTTGTGAATTTTATCATCATTCGTGAGCAACGCTCAGATCCATCGATATCTTAACTTTCCACGCTTATGCTCTAGTCAGGACAACTCTTCAAACGGCTGGGTTCCAATAGATCTCCACCCCACGTGCCAACGGAGAGAATCTTATCAATGGAGGATTCACACCCGACCATGATGATCGTCCTCTCGCAGATCTCGCATAAATACCCCCGACCGTAAAAATTCTGCGGTTATTTAGAGAGAAAAAGTCTAACGGACCTCTGTCCAGCTTTGAAGAAAACAGAAGCCCTACGTACGATCCTTTTCAAAGGTAGAAGTATAAGTTTTGGTGTATGGTGGTGGTGGAAAACACATTAGTGGCACCAAATGTTTTTAGGTATGCTGGACTTTTTTTTTTGTAAATTCTTTGTTGTTTCTTGTGATGTTATCAAAGCAAGAAGAATTGCTTTTGATGGTATCATAAAATACAGTTCTAAATTGTTACAATTCAAATCTCAGTTTATGTTCCACAATAAATCATTTAGAAGCTGTATTATATAGTCAGAGATATAAACAGTAATCGCTTCTTGCATGTGAACACTACATCAAAGCCTCTCTTAACGTACTTTCTATAAAAAAGAATTATAGCAACATAAAGCAAATATTTGTTTCGTGCTCATGGGTATTGTTTTAGAATTAAATGATACGCTTTGTATTATTCCACATGAAAAATCAACCAGCATATGATCAAAGAAAATTGTAATAAACGCTGCTAAAGATAATAATAATCTTCACCATCGACATACATGCGGAGAATACATTTTTGAAACCACCGAATTCAATCCTGGTATCCGAATGAATCGCTTGTTCTTGTTTAGCATTCGCTAAAGCTGCTTTTGCAATTACAACAATTTTTTTTACAGAAAGATTTTAAATTGAGATTATGTTAATTTTTTTCTTTGAGATAATTTTATTTGGAATGATCAATAAGATTTAAATTGATCCCATTTTAAGGGGAAAATATTAAGCAAGTAATTTCGTGTATTAAGCTGGAGCAGTTGAAATGAACTTTTTGCTCCAATATTTGAGGTGAATCATAATCCGAAGGTATTATCCATTACCGAACAGAATTTAACATTTTAGTATTTAGTACTAATTTGTTTTAGAAGAGAATTTAATGGTTGACGTCCTACTCAATCATATAGGTCAGAAGTCATCCTGACGTTTTACAGTTATTCTTGGACAAGCAAATTTTTATCCACAATTTCTTAACTTGGATAAAGCTTTAATGACGATAACAACTGAATTATTAAATATTCTTTCGCGAAAGTTAGGTATTAAGTAACTTTGTTATGGGTACTACATTTCGAAAAGTGGACTTCAGTAATAAAATGTCGACGTGTCTCGCCATTATATTTTATTCATATTACCTTTCCTAAAGTTTACCCGACTTGAATCGCCTACGCATTATACCTGTTCGACTTTTTATACATACAGCTTAAATCCCAAGAGCCAAAGAGCTGCGTATGAATTCACACTTCATTTCTAATTTATATCCAGCCGAGATAGATTTTTGTTAGGACACGATTTCGTAAGCTCAAGAAAGTTATATTGCAACTTACGCTTTTACGTGTTGTGTTGGCACTGACAGCCACTCTAGCGTCGAAGGCCGTGCTATGTTAATACAGGATGTATACAACTACATACATACTTGAAATTATATTAACTTCACCCTTCATATTAGGCTAAAGAAGTTTTCAAACTCTATTTTATTGTTATTCAAAGAAACTTCATCATCTACGTGTGGTAATCTTTGAACAATAACAGAGTGAGTGATGTTCGCTCACTGCTGAGTCGACAATTCTCAACAAAGACAACTTAGGCTTAAATGCACCGGAAATTTATTCGATTCTGCATAATCATTTTCATGTGGAGAAACTTTATTGCCTTAAGGTGCCGTATAGACTAAGTGAAGAGCAGATGACACCATGTGTAACTTGGAGACACCGAAAATGTTTGCTAGGGGACAATCTCGATATGTCAACAACAGCGTGTTAGGTTACGAGACTTGGTTATACTATTATGATGTGGCGATCAAGATTTAAAACAAAATTTAAGTCTTTGATGATGAAGACACTTTCATAGCTGTCAGAAGAACCCGATCTGTAAATAATAAAATGATTTGATCGTATTTTTCAAATCGGCTCGAGAATGTCGTTTTGGATACACACAAGACAGTCACAGCTAAGTGGTACACAGAACAGTGCCTGTCTAAAGTCATCAAATCGATGAAGAATCTGCAGCCAAAGTCAAGGATGGACACTGGATGGAAATTACTAATAAGCCTGTATTGCAAAACTTTCATAGTAAACTGTATTACTTGATTGAAAGAAAAATAATTGCGTTCATAATCTACATAAAATATTGAAAAACAATGGTTGTATATCCTCACAAAATATATGTTGATTAAATACAAGAAGATTTGCAAACATTAAAAGCGAGAATCATTTTAAAAACCTTAATCAGTTTAAAAATTAAAACTGACAGAAAGCAGCGTTAGAATTCAATTTACAACATTATGAGAACTGGTCGAAGTGGATCCTCGTCAAAAGAATTTAAAAGGATATAAGAGGATTTTAACTGAATTTGGGCGTGAAAATGACAATAAAATATAAAACAGTCGAGATGAAATTAAACACAAATATTTACATCTTGTTTTTATTTTTTAACACATTTTATTGATTCATATGTCGTTATTATAAAGTGCGTATTTTAAAATTTATATTACATCATAGAGCTAAATTATGCTATTGAGTATAATTCTATTTAAGGTTTGGGTACATAAAATTAAGGTAGAACCTTGAAAATCCCTGTATTGACACCAATATCACGTTTGCAAGATACTTGTAGCTCTAACTGCTACAAAATTTACGGGTTGACAATTAATTAACTTTAGACATTGATGGCCTGTATGCTGAGGTGACCAACCGTTCACAATTTACAGGGATTAATGGCTTATCCTTGTTTATTAGATGCCCTGAGTTATTCAGTAGTATGTATAATTTAATTTAAATTTTACGCCGTTTTAGATTTAATTAAACGGCACCTGTATAATTTAGGGTATGTACATTTTCGGTTACACTTTATCCAAGAGGTGGCCTTACTTGAAGCAAAATATAAATAAGATTTGTAAATAAATTTTTAAAGAAAAGGGGTTAATAGGTGAGCACATTTACGAAGATGCTTAATGCCTTTGGTGATCGATTTGAAAATGATGCAGACTTCTTAAGCCGAATTTTTAGTATGGATGGAACTTGGGTACATGTATATGATCCTGAAACAAAGCAACAATCCATGCAATGGAGACATTCTGGTTCTCCAAGGCCTTAGAAGTTTCGTGGTCAAAAATTTGCTGAAAAAGTTCTTGCTTCAGCTTTTTGGGATTGCCATGGAGTAATCATGATTGATTTTCTGAATAAGGGTGGAACAATAACTGGGAATTATTATTCGACGTTACTTCAAATTAAGATCCCGAATTTAGCTCTTAATTTGCAAAATCTCGATGTTTTTGTTAGGATATCTGCAACTTGGTTTTCCGATAGAATATATTTGATTTCACCTTTTTAATTTGGTCCTTCACAAAATGCAACTTAACCTCGATATATTTCAGTCCTATTTCCCGTTTAGCATCTGTGATTAATTTTATGCATGGTTGGTCATCTTCAATATCCTCTAAAATTGATTTAATCCAAATACTTTGCGCAATTACAGAAGATAGAGCTATATATTCTGCTTCTGTGGATGACGGTGCAACACACGACTCTTGTCTTGATGACCATGCAATAATAGCTCCTCTATATTTTATCATACAGTGTGTCCAAGATAAGAATGAACAGCATGGGGATCTCGGAAACGGTAAAAGATACGGGGTCGATTAAATTATGAAAAAGTAGCGCACTTATGTGGACGAAATTTCGGAAAATCGATTAATTTATTTTCTGGCTTTATTTTTGATCGAATTTCAAAACACATTGCACATTTCCCTTGCCATTTTTTCCGCTCTATCCAACGGTGTTCAAATTTTGGTAATCCGACGCTTCGTTTCTGAGTAATCACCATCAACTTAATTTTTTTAAATATGGACTAAAATTGTTTTAGAAATTTTTTTAAATAAAAAAAATAAATAAAAGTTAAAAATTATCGGAGGTTGTATAAACGACGTTGGTAGCATTCAAAGGTAAGTGAGGTAAATCTTCTACATATGCTTGCGCATTTAAAGCTATTATTTCCAAATTAGACATGTCATAGTCATTATGCCACACATGGTTTCTTCTAATTCGTTTTCCGAAATCTTCTTTCATTTCGTTGATCTCGTCTTTCTGTTCCAAGGTTATTTTTACATCATTATTTGAATTTACGTTCTCATTCATCATCGTTCCTTCACTGCTTTCAAAACCCTTCGCAGAATTATGAATATTTGCATCTGTAGTTTCTTCCAATTCATTCTCATAGAAATGATTTTCATCCGAAAAATTATCTTCGTCAAGTACAATATCTTTACCACCAATAATCTTTTGTTCCAGTGGGCATCATAAACGATAAACATTTGCACAGTAACCCACCATAAAACACTTCTTAGACCGTGAAGTAAATTTATTTCGATTTAATTCTCTCGGTACATGCAAATAATATGTTGTACATCCAAAAACTCTCAGTTTCGAGATTTAGACTTTGAATTACTCAAACTTTCCTCCCTTCCCTTCCCCTCTCCCTTATTCACCAGATCTGTCTACGTCTTTCAATCATGTCTTTCCTCAACTGCAAAAAAAGTTTAAAAGGTTGTAAATTTGCTTCCAACGAAGAGGTGATAGAAGCTGTGGAGATCTGGTTTGCAGAGCAAGATAAAAATTTATTTTTGAAAGGTCTACAGGCGTTGCAGACTCGTTTAGCTTTCAAATTTTGTTTGCTTCTATATTAGGGTAAGAATTATTCAATATGCCCTCGTAAGTAATAAAACCTGCTATTCTAAATCAATAAATTCTCAAGCTAATTATATGTATAACAAGGATGTGCAGAGTTTGGGCAACAGGACTTTATTTAATATATTTCCATTTATATATTTACGTATGTATTACAGTTTGCTCCGAATATATGTGAAGATTCCTTTGTGTATTTCCAGTTTCTAAGGAAACGAATTTCGATCAGTATTCGATTTGTTGACGAATGTTCAATCCAGCAATTCTATTTACTCACGTGTTTGAAACAATAGCTATCGACTGACGAGAAACTCAACAAACAACAAAACAACCTCGTAAAATATAATATGTTTGCATTTCACATTTCTGAGATTGCTTTTCAGTTACCTGTTGTGGCACATGTGTTATATTATTGTGTTTGTCTGTATACTATGTATCGTACAATAATTATACAGGTAAATGCAAATATCTATGCTCTTATTATCGCTAAGATGAACAGCTTTAAGAGGTACTGCCACAGAATCTCTCGACATCCTCTTAAACACCCAATATTTTTTGTTGATCCATACTGCAATACTCTAGGATAACAATATCATCAGTTTCAAGTCTAGTCGTACCTGCCATATACAACGAGGCTAGAAAACTTTCAAATTGATAGAAGCAGTCTAGTAGTATATTAATGACGAGATAACTTGAACCTGAAGTCGATTGGTAGGTATGTATAAGTAGTTCAAAGTACTTCACAGTACTAAACAAGGTAATTGGATTCCCTTTAACTCAACTACAGTACACTAATAAATGCATAGTTTGTTAGGTATCAGTTTCGCGGACAATTAGGTTAAATGATACAGTTGTTGTTAGTTAGATATATATAATAGAGTTAATAACAAGAGTATACATATAGGTACGTTCAATAACGAGAAAATTAATATAAAGACCTTCAATTCGCTTTTCCTGCCTGCCCTATCCCCTTTATTTCGATTGTATGTTGGTTTGGTGGATATGCTGTTTCATAGTTAATCTGGAGTCTAACTTTATGCCTGAATACAGCAGAAAAGGGGCCCAAGTGCAATTGAGGGTGATCTTTTTGGAATCGAACTGCCACACTTTTTGTTTTGTTAATTTTCAGCCTCCAAGTGAGGATGTCATCCAGTCCTCAACATATCAGCGTCTGATCACTAGAAGATGTGTACATAGCTATGTCATCAGCATAAATTGTCAGTTTAACTCTTGCAGATTTTGGAAGATCCATAATAAGTATAAGAAATGGGCTTGGAATTAATAATACCTTCTGAGACAGACGACATTGTACTACATCATGTTCCTATATCCAAAAAGATACGCCCCCTGAGAGGCGAAATAGCTGCCATTTTGTGGATAATCTTTCACGTAACTCAAATTGTTCGTTTTGATTTAGATCGTGGATAAAGATTTCTTTCTTGAATCGACTCAAAAATGATTGCCTCTGCTAAATTTTACAAGACAGGATATTAGTATGAAACTTTGGGGATCCAATTTTTGAATGAACACAATTATGGTGTATTTAGCTTTTATAATGCAGTCGTGTCCTGAAAGTTTTTCAGGTTTGAAGAGCTTCATGAGCAGCTCAATTTCTTCAGGGTTAATTAGGGTAAGAGATTCTCCTTCAAATTTCGATGCCTTGTTCAAACCTTTATAGCAAGTTTGCTACTCATATTTATCCTCAATATAAATGGAACACACATACGTATTAATAAGTGATTATTAATTTCTGATTTACCAATATTTTATTTCAAACGTAATCTAGTTTTAGTCCACCCCCAAAAAAAAAACATCTCAGTATTTGAATTGTCAAGAACTGTTTTCCATTTTAGGTTGTGGTAAGGGGTAGCGTGTAGGTACTGGTCTGCATTTGCGGCAAGCTGTAGTAATTAATCTTTTTCTTCAACCTAGACTCAATTCTCGCCTCGGGGCCAACGAAGAAGAATTAATGACCGATCATAAGGGAGAATTTCAACCGAAAGCAGCAGCAATGTGTCACGTTAAATGGAATGGAAGGAATGGAATGTTGCGAGCCAGTACATAAATCGAACAACTTTTACTTATTACAATTATTGTTTATTGAATAAAACATTTCTTAATGATGTATTTACGATTATTATTGCTTTGATCTTATTTATAATACTGGTTTGTCATAAAAAAATTTATCATGCAAGTATTATTTCGTTTCTAAATTTCAAAACACTTATCAGCAATAATGCGAATAATTGTTTATGTCGTTATAAGAAATAATTGTTAAAATATCTTAAAAATGTACTAAATTTTTTTTCAACTTAATTTACTTTAATATTACACAAGCAATGCGTGAACAGTATCAAATAAGTACATTATAACAATATTTACGCTATATTGTTTGGTAATAGTTTTATAATAGGTTTGAATAATTAATAAAAGGTCTCGCCATCCACTAGCAGGAAACAATAAATTATTTCAAATGTACCTATGCCTATATTACATTTGTGGTAATCTGCTATGTAAATTGAAAATTTTAATACAATTAATTTTGCCATTTATTCCTAAATACATACTTTCAAGCCAATGTTTTGAATTCCTCAATTTCTGTAAGGAAAGTAATTTAATATTTTAGAATTAAACAAACGCACACAATAAAAAATAATACCCAGAAGCGAAGGTTCCTAACCCAAACATACAAAAAAAATTAAATTTTGTGTGTTGGTAGTCCACCCTAGTAAATTTCTAACGATATTTTTTTAGTGAGCAAAAAATATGAGGAAGTAAAAACAACAACTTTCAAAATAGCATTTCAGAAGCTAACTTAGAATATAAAGGGTGTGCAAAAAATCTAGTCAAATTTGACAAAAAAAAAGAGAGGAAAGTCTCCTTTAATTCAAATGCAACACCCACCGAAATGTAGGTTTTATTATCATTAGGTTCTTATAATAATAAAAGAAGAATAATCAAATCAACTAAATGGTGTCAGTTGTAATAAAACCTAAACATCAGTGGTCAAACTGGCGCTTTTCAAGAGTGTGGTGCGTAAATTATTTAACAATTGTTGACAAAAGCTTCACTCTTACCACTATGAGTACCCCCAATCACTCTTAGATTTGGATATGCAAAATAGTTTCGAGTTTTAATAATGAGTTAAATATGCTGCTAATAAGTATTCTTACATGTGTTATTGATCGACGTTGGTTTCAACAGGATGGTACTCCGGCAATAGAGGTTCATTTCCATGGTCCTCATTAATATAATATGTGGGGTTATATTAAAGATATGGTGCATGTACTTAAGAGCCAACCCAATATTGAAGACCTGATTCAAAAAATTAGGAAAAATTCTTAAGAATAACCCCAAAAATTTAGAAGAGTGAAATGTGAAAAGAAATTTCCAACATTAAATAATTTATTTTAATTTCTTTTAGTTGTCCCTTTTTTTAATAAATTAAATTTGGAATGGAGCATGGTAATAATAAATCCACTGAATATCATTCCCTTGTCGATGGAATGTCGAAGGAATGCTCTGTGTAGATGAAACAACAGTAACTATTACTTCAGATTATAAACAAAACGCTGTGGATTCTTGAAAAAGTGGAACGTTCATCTCTATCCATTGCAAAGACCAAATACTAGAAGGTCCAACTAGTCGCACTACTTTGTACATATTCCGACCCCATACAATTGCGAGTTTTGTTGACTTGTTTAGCCTTGAGCCATCAAATTTAACACAGAAGACCTACTTGCATCGAAGACGTCGTTTCAAGAAGCAATTGTTTGCTATGTGTTCTCTGTGTTTGTAATAATATTCAAGTAATACATATAAGTTTCGAAGTACTTTAGTATATTTACAATGCGTAAATGCTCTTAAAATAACATCACAACACTATTGAAACTATATGGACTTTCGTATCAGTACTAATTTCTTACTTATTGTTAGTTGGTGACCACCTGAAATTTAAACGATACTATGTTATCGAATCCTTTACCAGAGTGAATTATCAACATCAGTCAAAACCGTCGTCAACTTCGTCGCATATAACTAATTAAATTTTGTGTACGGTCGATTCAGTATTGTGGAACATCTTCAGCTACCGAATATCTTACATAGAGAGCCTTTTCAGCCGTTGCAATTGAAACAAGTTAATTAACATGTTATCTGGTGGATTGTCCTCATCATAACGAATACAAGATGGTGGAAATCATATACAAATAATTTAGGTATCTGTATTAAAATACTGTATATGATAAAGGGAATAATATTCTGAAATAGATATCTTCTGAACGTTGGCTTTTGTCGTATTGAGCGTTTTAATTAAATATTACTCCTATTAGCTTACGGATGTATACCTACACATCTTCGATTCCATTATCAATATCCATTTCAAATTATACTATTTTTATGCTTTCAATAAATGAATGAGATTATTATTTATACTGGGCATTATTCATACTGGTCACTATTCAAACTGGGTATCATTTATACTGGTCATTATTATTCGTACCGGTCAAATGACTTATTAAAAATCGGAAGATTTAATTCCTTAATGCTAATATTTTAATTTATGCTATGTCTACGTATATGTATGCGTTTATATAATGCAATGTTATTGTAAGAGCGAAACTACGGTTATACTCAGCAGGCAGTAAGCTGGCCCTCCGGCTCTTTGAAATAAAGTATTGAACGCAACGTATGTCTCTATCTAGTCGTGTCCGGCTATCACTGAAGGTCACTGTACTCAAATTTTATATTTTATCCATTACTTTGCAATGTGTACTAAAAGTTATTTCTAGCTTTTTGATCTTCTCCTATATAATAGGAGATTTTGACATATCTTTTATAGACGGTAATAAAGTCTATTAAGTCGACGAAGGTGTAGGAAAGATAAAAGATATTATTGTTTGCGTTTCATTCCTTCCTTTGTTTTCACATGCTAAAGAGCTTCGAAACCATTCGATCATTTTCGCGTCCTTTAACTGGAAGGAATTGATTACTTAAAAATAATACCTAATAATACCTAATCTAAAAAGAAATAAATTTAAATTCTTGAGAATAATAAGCAAAATAGTTCTTGCTAACTTTGAATCAAAGTAAGATGGTTTTTATCGTAAAAAGTTATTTTTTACAGTTCATAAATTCTTGCTTCAGAGGAGACCACTACATCAAGTTGAAAACTTCTTTCCATTGCAAATACTTTTTATAACTTTCGCAGTGTGTTTAAGGTCGTTATCTTGATATATTTTAAGCTCAATACACACGCTAAAGATTTCATAATGGATATTACAAAGATATTATTAAAAAACAAGACGTACTAGAGTATATTATAAGATATTCAATATACGAGTGTATAGCCCTCTGAAGATGCTATCCTTCCTTTAATTTTGGACACATAAATACTAGTAACTATAGCGTCCTCCGAGAGAAGGGTACCTTTCAGATTCTAATCTATAGTTAGTTCTAGTAGACAACACTGTTAGTTAATCCTATAGAATATACAACCTCGGATATTACTTGGGCTTATTAAATTGTCTCTCTGTCTTTATATCAAGCGTAAATATTGCTTACTTTGGCAAAATTATTGTTGAGAGAAAGTATTTTAGTGGTACCGTAAAGAAAAAGGAAGATGTTCATATTTTTGCTTTGGATTTTGATAAAAAATGTTTACCATTAATTTAATTTATTTTAAAAATTATAATAAAATCAACTTTGTTTGATTTTTTTTAACATTTACCATCTTTAGTTGTGTGTTGACTAGATGTTAGGATTCATATTATACTGACAATTAGCTATCAATGCCAATTTGGCAAGAGTGTCAATATCTATTGTTTCTAGAAATCGTATATAGAATAAGCCAAAAAATTGTTTGGACACGTTATAAACAGATTTAGACAGACTTAACATTGTGACAGAATATTGTTACCATTTAATGTAAAATAATTCCTTTCAGACAAAGAGTGTCCAAATTAATTGGTATAGGTTTTTTTTTCATAGATAGCTGATTATGGAAGCTGAAGATACCACAACGGCCAGTCTTGGGGCCTGTTCTATGAAATGTGGCATACGACAGTGTGCAGAAGCTTGAACAGCCAGAGAGGGTCAAACTCATAGGGTTTGCGGCTCTACAAAGAATATTGGCCTGGATAGAGGAAAACGACCTCCACGTAGCACTGGAAAAAGCTGAAGCAGTGCTCTTAACTACAAAGAGAACTTGTTCAAATGGCACTCAACGTCCTAAGAATCTCCGTACGTCCAAGTAAAGCCACCAAGTACCTGGGGGTGTGGCTAGATATAAAACTCGCGTTTGCTGACCACGTGAATAAGACCATTGAAAAGGCAGAGATTACAATGTCGGCTCTGCTGTGCCTGATGTCTAATATCAGAGGCGTGAGAGCGTCAAAACGAAGAAACCTGGTTAGTGTGATCCACTCGCTGGTGCTGTAAGCTGCCTCTGTTTGGCACGAAGCCAATAAGAACCAAAAGCTACGCAGTTAAACAGACTATAACGGAATTGCATTATTGATTATAAAATTGCAAATCATATTTCTGTGCGTCGTCGATCCGAACTGAAGGCCTTTAGAAAAAATCAGTGGTGGCTCAGTATGTCCACCGCCATACCCGACGATGGATCTCTATCGGGCCTTTCTAAGACCTTAGAGAGAGGAAAGGCGACATCCTTTGAAAATGTTCCTTAGGGGGTGGGACTGGTTTAGCTCACTCTCCTGTTGGGCACCATTTAGAGACTGTGTTTCGTGGTGTGAAAGATCAACCTCAATACACCTCTTTACACCGTGAGATTGACCTCTTCATTATAAATCTTAACGACATGGATGGAGATCCGCTTCTTGAAATCAGTTAGGAAGAGGTGCTGAGTTCAATAAGTCGTCATAGGAATGATAAGGCTCCTGGAGATAATGGAATTGCTAACATTTTCCTCAAAAGACTTCCAATGAATACCATTCATATCTGAGTGCAAATTCTGAATGCTGTGCTGGATTTTCGCGCCTTTCCGAACGTTTGGCGCTCTATAAACGCCGTAAAAATTCATCAAATCTGTCCAAAATCGCTGAGTTTGTAATTCGTTTTAGGTTGCATGATTTAATCACTGAGGATAACTTGTTACCGGATGTACAGTTCGGATTTTGGAAAAGCTTATCGACCGATTGTTAGTTCCTCCGCCTGACAAAGGAGATGAGGAGGACAAAAAGTCTAATGGACTTCGTCTCCAGCCTTAGGTCAAGCAGAAATTGTACGCAAGATAAAACATATTTCAGATTTTATTCTCCTTGAAATATATTAGGAACGAATTTAAAAAAAATAAAAGTTGATCTTGCTTCAAAAATTGAACTCAATTATATTCTAATAAGTTATTGATTATTAATTTATATAAGCTTTCTGTTGTATTTTGGCGACTCTAGAGGCTCATCAGCAACACAAATGTGCTGTATATACGTATCCTTGCTAACGAGATAAATTTCGTGGAATAACGTCGAAAACATCATAATCGAGAGAGAAAATTGAAAACAGGTTTTCCCCTCAAGCTACGTAAACCAGCCTTTTTTCTATGGATGAAACAAAAGTAGATTCAACTTCGTAATCGTATACATGAATTTATGTATGAGACTAAAGATGTTATTCTACCGAAACTTTTTGAAATATTTTAATAAAACATACACCAAGGGACTTCATGTGATCATTTTTAAGATGTAGTTTGTGTTGTGGGTTTTTTAAATTAAAAAAAAATCGTAAAAGCATTCTTTCTTTTTTCGTAATTACGAATGTGTATAATGTCGTAAAACCGCAACAGAGGATTTATGTGGTGCGGATACACATATTTACGTATGTATGTACATACGTATTTGAAGATATTATTTTACGCAAAAGAGGTTGGAAAAATGAATATTTTATATTTAAATTTTTGATAATTTTTGCCATCTAGACGATATTGGCAACCCAACATTTAGTCCTCATCACTCTCTGAATTTGCAAGTGAAAATGATAAGAAATATAACCTCATTGTCTTGTTGTCTGGGCATGTTATAGCAATTTTTTTACAAAGCTTTATTTAACAACCAACCAGTGAAATTTATTTAAAACATAAAAATATACATTTAATCAATTGATGATAATTGAAGAAACGCAAGGTATCGAATCAAGAATTAAAGAAGACATTAAGAAAGTTGAGGAACGGATCTTAACAAATCGAAGAATGAAAGAACATCATTGCAGTGATGCGATGATTCACGAATAAGTGTTAAGACGATGAATTTCTACACAACCATGAATGATAAGACAAAAACCAAAGAGTTAACAGGTAATAAGAGGCCCTGTGGGACACAAAAACTCATCGATAAAACAGAAATTCAATGGATCTATAAAAGACCATTAAAAATGGGAAAAGACCAAGTTCGATAAATAATTAACGACTGTGGCTTTCTAGATATAGAATGCCCAGAATACAACCCTGAGTCAAGTCACGGTAACTCGGCGTTTAAACCACGCTAAAAGTAAACACTTTCTGATAAGATAAAAGTGGACGTGATGGGGTATATTTATATGTATACAACTGTCTAAGAAAACGGATCCGTGAGCACGGAGACGGATTTTCAAATACTGCAGAGTGGGGAGATGCTGAGGTAGTCTCTGGATCTTGATTGAATGGTTTGTTTCCGGAGAATTCTATCGATACGATCCGTAACGCCATGAATATAGGGAGAACAATAGGACTTAGCTGATTACCAGATTCTAGTGTTACCTTTTTTTCCCCCTTATACCAGACCTGGCCGATCTATGGTCACCAGTAAGACACTGCAGCCTTCAGGCTTATTGTGCCACGTCTGCATATTCAAGTCACCCATTCTAACACGGTAGTCCCTTCCACTAATCTGTACAGGTCCCTAACCGAATGTGTACGGTATGTCTTTGGGTCTCCTTTCGTTCTCCCAAAATAGATTTTGCCTTCTGCGAGTATATCATCCTTCTGAGAGTATATCCCTTCACCAGTACCATTAGCATTCTTAGATCCGTTCCTGTACCAGGAGTCTGCTAAGTCTTGAAGGGATTCCCATAACTTATCGATATGTGGTCAGTCTGCATTTCCAAAACCCCCTTTCCCACATGCTCGGTTATCGACATATGTTTTGTTTTGACCCCTTTCCGAGTCGTTGTGTTTTGCAACCTGCTTCCCCCTGCATAACCAGGTGCAACGGTGGCAAGCAGTGTTGCCAGATCTACCGTTTTACCTACCGCTCTACCGTTTTCTAGTTGTCAATCTAACGCTTTTTCCAATTTTGTAAAAGATTACATATTCAATACTTTGATCCTATAATCATCCTGGCGACATCTACAAGTCTCGTGACTTACTGCAAGCATTATGAATGATTGAGCGATTACACATCAATCCCATACATAATCGGGGACTCTCCCGGTGAAGTCTTATTTACAATAGGCAACGTGTAAGGCACGAAATAAAATGTACATTATTGTATAAGGGTATTAATAATTATCAGAACGAAAATTGTTAACTGCAGGCTTTCTTTTACCTGTCAAAATTTATTCATAATTGGAGTATTCGTTCATGATCGTAAGGGCAAAATAAGTTCATTCTCAGTTAATTTTTATTGTTGTTTGAATCGATCATATTATATCTATCTAAGAGATCGCATTACAGTTAGTCGTTGATTTAACTGCTTCATATTAGTGTTTGCTAAAATTAATTTTGTGCAGATATTTTAATAATTTATTATGAGGGGGTGAATAAGGGGGCGTTCGAGTAATTCGTCCTGCAAAAACAAAACATCTTTGGACAACTTTCCGCGTCTTCTTTCTACATTTTTTTCCAGTAGTGTGATCAGTAACGTCGAATAATAATTCCCAGTTATTGTTCCACCCTTATCCAAAAAATCAATCATAATTACTCCATGGCAATCCCAAAAAAGTACAGCAGGAACTTTTCTAACAGATTTTTGATCACGAAACTTCTTAAGCTGTGGAGAACCTGAATGTCTCCATTCCATTGATTCTTGCTTTATTGCTGAGTCGTAAAAATGTACGCAAGTTTCATCCACACTAACAATACGGCTTAAGAAGTCTGCATCATTTTTAAATCGAGCACAGATCCAACACTCTTATATATTTCTGGTCAACTGCTTCATATTAGTGTTTGCTAAAATTAATTTTGTGCAGATATTTTAATAATTTATTATTAATTTTATATTTATTAATTATGTAGTTCAGAAAAAAAAGATTATAAAAGTTTATAATACTTATTTAAAGAATTAAAATCCTTTTGTTACTTTTTTTTGGTCTACCTAAAGTCACTAGATGTATAAAGTACTGAAATCCATTGGACCCGTGTATTAAAGAGAGAAAGCAATCTATTGGACCCGTGTATTGAAGAGAGCAAGTATTATTTTCGTACCGACATCTACCGTTTTTCTCGAGCAAATCTACTGCTAAACCAATTTACCATCTGGCAACACTGGTGGCAAGTTTAAGAGTGCCTGCACAGCTGCCGTCGGTGTCGACTGCAAGTGTTACTTTAGGCAATCCCCAACTTATTAGTCGATATTTGTTGCGACTTGTAAGGTCTTAATTATCCTTAACCGTTAGTTAGTTTCTCTACTTATCAAATCGGTGTATCCTGTTGTCTAGTTTCTAGTACTTTTTCTTTTTTACTTACATTTCATAAATAAAAATAGATAAATAAAATTTTTTTGTACTCGCTTATCAAAACCTGTTATTTCACGATTCGATTTGCGTGCGTAAAAAGTCACTTTAAGCACGAGTGCGTAAAAGTAAAGTTGGTACTTCCTGAAACTTGATTAATTTAGTGACATTTTGAAATTATAAATCCCTAACCTTAATAATATGCTCATAAACGCTAACGTATTTAACAATTTGTGTGTATTATTATTATAGTTCTCGTACAAAAAGTATTGTACAAACTTCGTGCGTGAAACATTTCGCGAATTCCTGTCCATAAAGCGCTCGCCTTCGGCTCGCGCTTTAAACTGGTCACTCATTCGCGAAATATGATTTCACGCACTTGGTTTGTAAATAACTATGAAGGTCTAGCATTCTCTAGAAATTTGATAAAATATTCTTGATATGGTTTGAGACTTTATTCTAAGATAGATTTCTACTTTTTCCCAAAATTGTCTTAGAATGGAATTATATGAATACAGGGAAAGGACTATAGATCGAGTTATCTGAATTCAAAGTCCTTGAGTTCAAGTTTTCCGAATTCAAGGTTGTATTCTTTTTGTTTAAACTTTTTAAAATGTTATAAAATATCCGTAGCAAGAAACGATAGAAGTCAGTATAAAAGGCGCGGATACACAAAGAAACAAAAAATGCCAAAATTGGTTACTAAAACTTCAAATATTCATGAAATCGATCCTTCCGTTAAATAACAATTTTTTAACTACGTAGTTCCATCTATGAATTCTGTAACATCACGTATTTCGCAGGTAAGGCAATAGTTAAGAATCAACGTTGTACAACGTACAAAAATCAATGGGACGGAAGGTAGTACGTTGGCAGTAGCAACAAGTCCCTATACTCCACGACTCCTTATCGATTTCTAAATTTACCAACGTGAAATTCAAATATTAGCGTGACTCGCTATAATACGTTCTGCTTTTCAACAATTACAAACCGGTGGTTGTCCTTTTTCATTCACCTGCGTCACATTAAATTAAATAAGATATATGGCGATATAGATACAGTAATAGGTTAAAATCTAATTGCATCGGTGGTAATGTAGTTTAGCCGAAGGTTGCTTTTATCGCAACAGGTCCTTCTGCTGCGAAATATGAATACACAACCACGCATGTGTATCTAATAAAGATAAATACGGAACTAATTCAAAATACATGATTCCATTTTGGAGTATTTATACACAGAACAGTTTCGGGTGTATTTGAATTGCTTCTCATTTTCAACGTTTGATTTAGACGGAATTTGTAAATCGTGTTACAAGGGAAGCTTCCTAACTCAAACAAGTCGACAGTAGTAGAAATAAAATATGAGTGTTGAATACGACGTTTCCAAATTGTAATGTTTCGCTTGAAATTCCTGGTCGGCGATGTTTTTATTAAAATTGTGTATCTTCATCGAAGCAGCTTTTGAAAAATATTTTTTTACATCGATTTGCATAAAAAATTAGCGAATATCAACGTTATTGTTTTTCAAGGAAAACGTATCGAGTTTAATTTCCTTCTTGCGTAAGAGAATATAGTTTCCGGATTTCAAAGTATCGAATTGAAGAAACGTCGAAGGAGCAGCGGAAATAGAAGTCCCTTTACATTACCTTTTCAAGCCTGTGACCATATATAGCAATTCTCATTTCCAGAAAATATTTTATTCATACGCATGTTCTCATACCCTTATGTTTTTTTCGCAGAAAATACCTTTTGTATATACCATTGCAATATAATATGTATGGGAAAGGAAAACATGTTTTTTCGTTTTAATTCGTTTACTTTATAGGTTGATGTTTAGTAAAAAACAATAAAAAAAAGAACAAAAATAACAAGGTTTTAATAAGAGAAAATTGTTTGTTTTTTATAAATCATTTTTAGACCTTTTAAAAAGAAATTTGTATCTTGATCTGCAAATCATGCCTACGCAGCTTCTATCACCTCTTGGTTGGAAGAAAATTTACGACCTTTTAAACATTTTTCCAGTAGAGTGATCAATAACGTCGAACAATAATCATGAATCAATCATCATGGCAATCCCAAAAAACTAAAGGAGGAACTTTTCCAACAGATTTTTAAAGACGAAACTTCTTAAGCTGTGGAGAACCTGAATGTCTCCATTCCATCGATTCTTGCTTTATTGCTGAGTCGTAAAAATGTACTCAAGTTTCATCCACACTAACAATACGGCTTAAGAAGTTCTGCATCATTTTTAAATCGCGCACAGATCCAACACTCTTATACGCTCCTGGTCAACATTCAGACATTTGGGGATCCATTTTGCAAAATTTTTTTCGTGTCCTAATCGACGTGAACTACAGTAGTCTGCATAAATTATCGATAACTTGTGTATAAAAATTAACTACATATATTTGTGATAAAGGAACTTTATTTTAAGATTGATTGGAAAGGAAATAGATAATAATGAAACCAAAATACAACTGATGTTTGCTGTATCCACATTTTGCTCGAATCACTTGTATAAGTCTGCTTGGCCTGCTATTTCCTTTTGGATAAAGTTAGGTTTTGGATAAAGTCCAATGAAATGTTTTCCCATTCTTCTTGCAATATGGCAAACAGTTGGTTTCCATTTCTAGGCGACTATCTATGTCTTGCTCGGTCCAGGTAATCCCACACGTGTTCAATGATGTTTAAATCAGGACTTTGAGGTAGCCAAATTATTAATTTGCAAATGTTTTGTTTTTCCTGATCATCAAGATATTGTTTAACGATCCTAGCAGTATGTTTCGGATGGTTGTCCTCTTGTAAATTAAAATTTTGCCCAATCAGTCGACAACCTGCAGGTATCGCATGTTCCTGGAGAATATCGCAGTTAAGGGCCCTACACCAGCAGCTGGTATACACCCCAAACTTGAACAGAGAGTAGTCTGTATACATGCTGGATTGTAATCTTCTCCGATGCGTCTTCAATCCACAGCATGCGATTTCAATCTTCAATGGTCCAGTTTATATGGTTTTGGCTTATGTCAATCTTTTGCCCTATTTCCATGCCTAAGCAGTGATTTTCGACGAATAACTCGACCATGCAAACCTTGTACTGCTACAGCAGTTACTTCTTGGAGATCTGCTGCTAAGTGCGTCCATCCCCGTGTTCTGTGTTTTGGCAGTCGCCCATAGAAACTGGTCAGATCTTTCTGTTATCTTTTTTGATCGTCCTGATTTAGGTTTGTCCGTTATATTGCCCGATTCTCGTTTTTAGCACACTTTTGACATTACTCGGCGAACAACCCACTTCAACAATAATTTGCCGTTAACTTCATGTTCAAAAATAGGATCTTATGCCTATTTTCTAAGTATACTCTTGGCATATTTATGATAAATTATCACTTATTGTTGATTCATATTTACACTAAATCTACTAAACTGGACATATCTGTTCTTTTCTCAGAATTAGCCACTTATCAGTAGATTTCTTCAGACTGTGGCTGTAATATATTTTTATTTGAATAATATGCGTGCGATGGATAATTTATGCACATAAGTTATCACATGCATATGGTGTTCATCCTCAACAGAAAACTTACCTCTTTTGAAGCTCCTTTTTTTTTAATTTTATTGGGCGTATACCATAATAATTAAATAAAACTCCGAAATAAACACATGTTTGAGTAGTGTCCATTATTATTCGGTAACTGTTTTGTACATGTACAAATGAAATTGCTTTGTTTGTTTGCAAAAAAAACTTGTTTTGATGAATAATTCTTTTCTCTCTCTCAAAACAAAAAACAAATATTAATTTAAATTTAATCGACAGGGACGTGTACACTGTTTACAAGGTAGGTATGCAAATGCCCAAAAAAAGAGGATTGAAACATGCACTTATTACATTACCTATAATTATTTAATTAACTTATGTACTTTCAGCTGAGGATATGTGTGTTAGAGAGACCTAAAATGTAATATAACATAAACTTAAGAGAAAATTTGCTCGAATAATATTTGGGAGAGAGCTTGTGTGGATTCTTTCAGTTAAAAGAGTGATTAAATTATATTCAATATGTATCATATTTACACCGTAAAATGATACATTATTATTCACTTCATATTAATATATAAAATAAATAAGGAAATTACCTCATTTTCTGCCCGTCGCTGCGTCTCTTCCTACGTTTATCATCGGCAACACCACCATAATATCTATACTGGTTAATGGAAGCTGGATCCCCGTAGAGCTCCGATTTCAAAACTGCATTTTCTAGCGCCTCGTCCAATTTGTCCTTATTAGTTCCGTATCGATAGCCCTTCTCGTACTCGGCGATGGATTTGTCATCCATTTGGTCGGTATCGTATAGAGACGATGGAATATCGGTGTTCTGGAATATACTTTGATCCTGATCCCATCCGCCGATTTGGTCATTGAAATTCGTCCCTGTTGACGAAGGTTAAGTAATTAACTAATGGCCTAAAAGTTGGAATAGTACGACGATGTAGTTTACCTCGTTTTATTGCTGTTGGATTGCTGAAGTAGGGGTGGAATCGTGCGGAGTTTTCTCTGATCGGCTTGAAGTGTCATGAGCTCGTTTTACTGGAAATACAAAGGAGTATATTAGGTATTAGTTTAAAAAGTAAACACAATATATGGAGTAGAAGAAAGTAATAGGAAACTTATTTCATTGTGAAATTTTGCATCTTTTTATCATATATCCCAATTTCTATTATATACTCAATAATCTATTCATGATATCCGGGATTTTATTAGAGTCATCTTTTGTGGGTCCAATAATAAAATCAAACGAAACGAATCGACCTTTACATAAATTGGTTTCTTTTATCTGCTGTCAAGGTAAGGGCTTTTAAGATTAGGCAAATCATATATTGGTGTCTTTTCTTTGCTCTTTCTACAGAAGGGGAACATTTTATTGTGCTGAATAAGGTGAATGGGATTTACAAGATAACTCGAAATAATATTGTATGATTTTTATTCTTTAAGGAAAATTTTTTAGATCCCATTTGTCCCATTTAAGAAAGCGGAAAATGAAGATTAATACCTAAAATGTTCTATTAAGAATCGGATAAAACCTATTGCGGACTAAAGCAATGTTCCTAAGAAGAGCTATTATCGATTAGAGCTATATTGTATCCTAGCTAGCCACTGAGGACCTTGTTTAGACGGGTGAACAAACAAGGAAGGCTTCAACATTGATTGAACAGAACACTCCAGAAAATGAATCTTCTATGACTGCCATACATCAGTTAAAATTGTGGCATCGACCTGAAAAGGACGACCTAAACGGGGATCTAAGGATTTTAGGACTATGAAGTACCTACAATGGTGACGTCACTTCGGGCTGACAGAATTATTTCTGGCTTAACATTATGTGATTCTTGTAGAAATGACTTTAAAAATCTAGAAATAATAATAATTTTCAAGTTAATTGTATCTATATATAAAATTTTAATCTGTTTGTTTTATAAATTAAAGAGGTATTGTTATTATTAAAGTTCTGGTAAACTAAAATTTGAAAATGAGTCATTTATCTGGTCTGCAAATTGAACTAAGGCAATTTAGCCAAAAATGTCTGCATCAAAAGCAAATCTGAGCTAAGGCCTGCAAGAAGCAAACTTTTTTCTTGAGTGACCCTAACAACCAATTTAGGAGACAAGTCTAACAGCAATAGGAAGCAAATCAAAAAAAAATCCTTCTTAAGAATGTTACACAAAATCGACAAATTACTTGAGATTCCTAGTGAGTACATAGGACGATCAAAAATATCCTCTGCCGTGGATTATATTGATCAGTGGAGCTGGTAAATAGCGCCAAGAGTTACACGTTTCTAATTAGTACAACACAAAAGCTATAGCAGCCAGAACAATGTTTTTTGCTTTCATGGTCCAACAAATTTTTTGATATCTTGCACCATTAAAGCTCAGCAGGGAAGAGAAGAAAAATTTTGAAGGTAAAGCCAAGCTTTAGGGACATATTTATAGTTCATGCTTGTTCGATAAGCATCAACTACAAATCTCTGGGCCTAAGCTAAAGCTCAGAATTATAGTTTATGCTTAAGGTTGTGGTAATGCTTAAATACACAATTTTGACACAAATATCATTACAAATGTGTCAAAATCGCCAACATCAAACTTTAAGCCGTGAACTATAAATTTTGGCCTTAATTAACGTGACAAAAATTATTGACTTTTTCTATAGCTGGTATAACTTTTTAACTTTGCCAAAATTCCCCCTCCTCTCAATCACATTGCACCCTGACAAAAGGGGGGGGATCATCTAATTTTGATGCTTCCACACGTTGGTTCTGGATGAGTCCAGTTCTAGCATAGTGCTGTGATGTTCTACCACGAACCTGTTTACTATTGACGCTATTTGCTAGCTCTGTTAATCTGATTGCAGTGCATTTTTCCGTGCGAAATATTTCAAGAGATACAAAAATTGTACTAGCAAACATAATAAACTAGCAGAATACAAATTCAATATTCAATTCAACGAGACTAGTATAAAACTTTATAGAATATACTCTAATTTAAACTTCATGATTTCGAAGAATTACAAGCAGTAAGGGAAAACAAAATTTCCAACTTCACCAACGATATATTTGAAACCTTAGGCAATGTATATCAATATTTGCTGAAACAATAACGAACGAAGCATATGGAACATTTTTTACAATATTATGCGAGAGAAATTTCACGTCTCAAATATTGCTTTACGTTTGCTTAAGATGTATATTTATATCTTTGTTCAATACATGAATTTCATTCATTTCATATTTTTACGTAAAATATCTTATTCCTGAAAAATCTAAATTTTCTGCTTTTATATTTATTGAAGTGGTACTATTTGCGCAAGGTAATATCGTTAGTTTACTGCAGTTAGTTGACTTGTACTGATGTATTTGCGACCCATAACAGAATTAAGTCGGAAATAAGATTTTTCGAAAGCGATCCCCAACTACTTCAATAAAATTACAGAAGCACAGGAATTGGTTCACTCGCTACCTCGAGATGATTTCATATTCCATTTGGTAGCGTAGCCACGTTGCATAAATTATTCAAGGAAAGAAATTCATGGACATCAAAAAGAAGTAGAAAGACGATGTAGAAAACCCAATTTATTATTAATTGAATTAGCATTTTACATTACGGGCCAAAAGTTATTGAAAACTAACTATTCCAATAACTATATCTTGTAACGATAGCCCTTAAGGCTCCTGTACACCAAACTAATGGTATGTACTAAGTGTATTAAAGCCTTTTTTCTGTTTAAAAATTTATTGTTTAACTTGGAAAAGGTAAAAGGTTTTTTTTTTTTCATGTAGGTAGGCAATTGTGTATTTAAGGTATGTTAGGAAAAAAAAATGTTTTCCCTTTGTGTTTTGTTTTTTTTTATTACATAGAAACATTATTATATACTTTCTATACGCTCCCCTGTTTCGCAAAAGTAATATTTGATCTTACTATTTTAGATTTATATGTAGGTATGTGAGTGCCAGTTTTGACTCCACATAAAACTCTTCTTGTATATATCTCTATGGTCGTTACCTTCGATTTTTAAAGGGGCATCCTTTTCAAGCCTTGTTAAACTTCTCGCCCTCTACCACTCTCAGGAATGTGATATAACGTAGGTACCTAATTCTTTTTTCTACTACTCTATAAAAAAGTGAAGCTTCTAACCCAAGCAATACGTCAGAAATCGAAAGTAAACGTTTGAGTTTCTTGGTTGTTATAGAAGAAACAACATTTCATATGTTTTATTTGCACCTATCTTTGTTGTTATCTATTGAAATTTGATACTTCTTACAAGCATTAAAGGTTACGTTGACAATTTATCGTAACTGCCACGTAACTATATATAAAAACTGAGGTAAAAAATTTTATAGAATTTATTTGAAATATCAAAGTATTTTGTCAGGATATTCAAAATTCCATAATAAAAGATTATTAAAACAAGAAAATACATTACATATCGTGTAATTGTGTGTTTCGAATAGCCTCGGCTTGGCCTCGGTATCCAACTACTTTCTCACGCTAAAAAGTTAACTAGTTCTTTTCTTGTAATGTAAATAACTATAAGTAAAAATGATAAATATTCAGTTTTAATTCCATAATATCAAAGAATAGACGAAATAATTTAATACATCACATGATACAAAAGTTCTTTTCGGTGTTCGGAAGTTTTGAGTAGCCTCGGCTTCGCCTCGGCATTCAAATGCTCTCCCACATCGAAAAGTAAGCTGTCGTAGTTTATAATATAAAGAACCGTTTAAATTTTATTGAAACTACCTTGTTTTGGACTTGCTAATACAGAAGTACTCGTCAATAGGTGCTTGTGATCAATTCTTTTGCCGGTTGTAGAGGTATTAGTATTAACATTTTAAAATTAGGAACTGAGACTGCATCAGGTGTGAATTTTTTATAACAAGCGCTTTCATATTCATCGAATTGGGCAAGATATGTAACTAACAACATAAACAAATGAATATCGACTGCGTCAATCGTACACAATCACACAATTAGATACGCAACTCTAACTAGCTATTTTTAAGGAAAGTTGGTCACAATATCGGTAAAGGGGTGCTGTGGGTTATGCAACACAATCACTAGCTTCGTAATATGGGTTGTCAATACTGTCTCACTATCTTTTTTTTAATGTGTGGTGGGTGCTTAGTTGCAGTGACTCCGTAAGCTGTATCGCTTGTCTGGCTATGTGTGTAAGTTATGTTCAATGGCTTTGTGACAGCACCATATCGCCTTTTATGATGCCGCACTGTTAATCACTTTGCTCCCAACAGCGAATGGTAAGTCGATCCGGAATTAAACTCTCTGAAAAAATGTCACCGTGCCTCCAGAGAATTGAACCCCGGCACCTATCGTCCTCCCACAACGATAGTCAGCCGCCTAACCACCACGGCAATCGACCCTGTTCTTCAGTTGTATTAATGTTAAATTTTATTGCCCAATATGTAATTTTTAAAGTTGATAAATCAAGGTGTAAAAGCCATCGATATTCATCATACTTCATAAATAGTATGAACATAAGCGTTTACCACTCAGACTATTATTTGATTTTGGAGGAATATGCGAATATCTGCGAAGAAAATTGTTGGGATTGTAAACACATTATTGTCCACGACAAGCTTTAATTTTGTGAAATTACCGCCAAGAGGGTTCCCAAATAAATTTCGGCTGAACAACAGCAGAAATGACTTCACATTTGCTACGAGTATGAAAGATTAACAACCGATGAAATCTGTGGTCCTCATTATATGTCAAAGAGCAAGAATATTAGCATGGAATAGGGTCACTCAAGCTCATCACCTATCAAAGCATTTCAAACCCAACGAAGTGATACCAACTGTATTCTGTCTTCTGCACGATAACGTTCGCTCAAATTAGCCAAACTGGCTTGCCTCCCATATAGTCTGGACTTGGCCTTAAGCAATTTACAAACATATTTCTAGTATATGTATATCGACCAGAAAAAAATGCAAAATCTGAACCACCCTCCAAGAAACATCTTAAGAAAACTAGTCCAATACCTAACGAAAGAAACAAAAAAAAATCAAATTTAAGTATTTGGGGATGCAGGCACAATCCACTCAATAGCAAATCTATAAGTTTGTCAATTTAAAATATCTACATATTATATAACACGCTTTACAAAATTCAAACAGCTGGCACTAAAACACAGTACTACAAGAATTTAACAGCGATAACTTTAAACAGAGAAACGAATATAGGTTAGAATATGTTGAAAAGATGTAGGTAATGAAGATTGTCGTTTCGGCAACCATGTTATTTTTTTCTGACAAAGCTTTGTTTGATCTACTTAAATGGAATAGTTGATAAACAAAATTGCAAGCCCACGTCCAAAATCATGTAACGGTTAATATTTGGACGAATCTCTTACGTCTTACTAGACACTTTTAATTTTAATTTTTGGATACCAGTACATAAGTATCGTACATAGATAGCCTCTTCACCAGCAGATTTAGTAATGCAAAAACGATATCTGATAACACCTAATATTTAATCCAAAATCAATTATATACAATACACATACGAGGAAGCTCAAACTTCGACAATAAATATGTAATCGTATCTGCCTGGATAGAACAGAATACCTGTCTCTAGAGTATATACTATTGAACCTATTTATAAATTAATACCCGGTTTGGGAAGTTCCAACATACTAATATTAATATCGATTAAATAAATGAATAAATAAATTCAGAATTGTTGTTGACACTCAATATTCAAGCACGTAGAACACGTAGACCATAAATACTTTACCAAAATATAGGTTCTGGATAACATTGACTGTGAGTAGGTGTGTATAAACCAGCTAGATACATACATATGTTCCTAACCCCACATGACGTTGTATATCACGTAGCTGAAGCGATAAAATGTGAATGGAAACCGTTCACCAATGTAAGGTTGACGCATTTTGCAAGTGCCCATAATAAATCTTCTCATCTTATCCAACGACCCATATAATTTTATATTGGCGTCGTTGATCAATATATGACGTTGCCTTATCACGTGCACACAAAGAAAGTGACAAGGTAACTAAAAGGTAAAGCCCTATATTAAAGTAAGTGTTAGTTTAGCGATAAGCAAAAATATCAATGTTGTTATGGAATATTGAAATATCTAAATGTGTAGTCAATCATAAAAGGTAATGCAAACTTGTTGAATAAAATTGATAGCGTTAGCAAAAAATGTTGTGAAACAATTAATAATTTATTGCCAATTTTTTTCGATTTAATTGGAAAGCAGGACGTTCATGAAAGTTATCGGATCAAAACTTGAAGCTTCACAAGTACTAGTTGAATCTTCATCTTCATATCAGATAGTGAAGAACAGGGATTTGAAAACTTGGTTGTTTGCAAAGAAAACATTAACCCAATTAGGTCTTAAAAAGGTGGCTGCATGATGGTCACTTCAGAGACGAATTTGGCCATCATTAAGGGAGATCCTAGCAAGATTCGTTACTGTGGATGAAACCTGGAAAGTTTCGTGCAACAAAATTTGGAGGGAAGATTGTGGGCACAGTTTTTTGGGATGACTTTTTACCACGTTATCAGACTATAATTAGGCAATATTATGCTGCTTTAATTTCAACGTTTTTATATAATTCAAACTTTAGTTATATAACAACAATAATAATATAGGAGTAATAAACTTTAACCCAATTTAAGCCCAATCTGAACATTAATATATTCCATTAGACAGTAGCTAATTTATTGATTTTAGCGTGAGAGGGAGCTGTACTTTACGAATTTACTAAAGCAGCGAGGTTGAAGATTTCGGATTAGAATAGCGCCTCTGCTAAACTTGCGAAGATAACGCGATTAATAAGAGGAATCCTGTACATGTTTGTTTTGAAAATGGTAAGAATTTACTAGATTCGAACTTTCTCTAAAGCTCACGTAACAGAGACGTATCTGCGATATCGCTTCGTCAATATTCTTTGAAATAAATTAATTGAAAGATGAACACGCACTAAAGGCAATTTGGCTTCTTGAAATCTTAATCTGATTGGATCTTGTCTTGCTTTGCAGCAAGTAATAGCGGATGGAATTGCTAATTTTGGTTACAAATTAAACCTCTAATGCTTCACAACGATATCAAGGACGATGTTAAGCTGCTTTAAGACTCAATTGGAAATGTTAAATATTGGAAAATTATTTCGTAAATTTTAATAACTATTGGTGGATTTTTTTAAAGTTAAAAATTTCATTAAATAAAGCTTTTTGAAAAGATTTCTTGTAAAAGTTCAATCCAACTACGTCAGAAGTTTATGTGAAAGTTTCTGTTTAGTTTTTATTAACTTACAAAAATAGAACTTTGTTTATTTTTATTTTACCTATTCAATCGTATCATTAACGCAAGATTGACTTTGATACTTGGTTAGAGAAGTGATCTATTTTAAACTGATATTGATTTGGTCTAATGAACGTAAGCCTGTGTTCATTCATATACCGAAATATGAATAGAAGATTAAATGATGATATAGACACCATAAACATGCTTTTATTAAATATACATAGCTGTGTTGCTATATACAATTGTAAGTATATAAAGTATTACAATTTTTCTGTGTTAGATAAATCAATTAAGTACCTTATTTTTTGAATATAAAGAAAACCCGTTTTGGGTCCCTCAACTCAAAAACCTGCTTGTTAATTTTCTTGCTTGTATATGTGTGCTCTAGAGTGAAATCAAAGTGTAACAATAACCAATAATGGAAGAAAGATAGATGAAATACAAGCGCAAACAGTAACTGCAAACAGTGCATATTAAACGGATAAAAAAAAACTCCTAGAAAATAAATCAATCTCCAATAAAATAAAGATCAAGATCTGCAAAACACTAATAAGACCCATAATAATGTATGCCGAGGAGACTATATCGTTAACAGTCAAAGAAAAGTACAACGTAAAATATTGGAACCAATTAGAACAGATGGAAACAAAATAAGAAGAATTACCACGAAATTGCAGCAGCTTTGAAAGATGAAGATATAATCTAGAACAAAATGGTTAGAACATGTTTGGAGATCAAGACCCAAATGCAACATATCAGAGATACTAAAATAGCAACAGGAAAGCGATAGAATTGGAGAAGTCCTAAAACTAAATGCCAGAATGGAGTTAAAGGAGATTTAAGAAGCTTGGACATAATAGAATGTAAAAAAAATGTAATAGAAATGTAAAACAGAAAATAAAATTTTATATACAGTGTCTTTCAGTTTAGATCAAGACAACCAAATAAATTGTTTATTAGCTACGCAATTATTATTAAACTTTTATCAGTGATACTGGCCATTAAGGTTAGTAATTTTGTATGAACGAAATCTCTTCGGTACAACACTCAGGGCGATGAGTACAATCTTTTCCACCTCTCGGAGATCGAAAATTCGACAAATGCCCGGCTAGAAATCTTTCGGTTTTTTTAAATATCTCGGCCATTAAAAGAGATTAGACCGAAATCAAAGGCGTCAATGTGCCTTGCTGGGAGTTTGCCCTCTCGTTTAGATTAACAAGGTGAACCTACTTGCCCAGAGCGAAGCAGATTCATCAAACGGTTCTCGAGAAAATATCGATGAAAATTTAGCTCTATAAGGCGTTAATGCGCCCTGCTGGGCGTTTGGCCACTCGCTTAGATTAACAAGGTGAACCTACTTGCCGAGGAGGAAGCAGATCCATCAAACGGTTATTGAGCTAGATAATATTTATATCATGAAAATTTTGTCCAGAAAAATTTATGAAAATGTAACGGTCACAGCGCTCAAACGAGTTAATGTGCCTTCCTGGGAGTTTGTCCTCTCGTTTAGATTAACAAGATGAACCAACTTGCCCAGAGCGAAGCAGATTCATCAAACGGTTCTCGAGAAAATATCGATGAAAATTTAGCCCTATAAGGCGTTAATGTGCCCTCCTGGGCGTTTGGCCACTCATTTAGATTAACAAGGTGAACCTACTTGCCGAGGAGGAAGCAGATCCATCAAACGGTTATTGAGCTAGGTAATATTTATATGATGAAAATTTTGTCCAGAAAAATTTATGAAAATGTAACGGTCACAGCGCTCAAACGAGTTAATGTGCCTTCCTGGGAGTTTGTCCTCTCGTTTAGATTAACAAGATGAACCAACTTGCCCAGAGCGAAGCAGATTCATCAAACGGTTCTCGAGAAAATATCGATGAAAATTTAGCCCTATAAGGCGTTAATGTGCCCTGCTGGGCGTTTGGCCACTCATTTAGATTAACAAGGTGAACCTACTTGCCGAGGAGGAAGCAGATCCATCAAACGGTTATTGAGCTAGGTAATATTTATATGATGAAAATGTTGTCCAGAAAAATTTATGAAAATGTAACGGTCACAGCGCTCAAACGAGTTAATGTGCCTTCCTGGGAGTTTGTCCTCTCGTTTAGATTAACAAGATGAACCAACTTGCCCAGAGCGAAGCAGATTCATCAAACGGCTCTCGAGAAAATATCGATGAAAAAGTCTTTTTCTTGCTTTTTCGTACTTGGTACTCATTGTAAGAGAGCTTTCCGTCTGGTTCAGATTTTTTGCAATCAGTAACTGCCCTTGTGCTTTAATATTTTTGAATTTCCAACACTAATTTGTCAATTAATGCTTGATCGTAATAACCTCCGTTATTGCTGAGTTTTCCTGCTGGTCATTAGGAAGCAAATATTTGACGCGTCACTTCAATGATGAATTTGGCCATCACTAACCGAGATCCTAAACACATCCTAACAAGATTTGTTACTGTGGATGAAACCTGAGTTTACCATTATAATTCTGAATTAAAAAGGCAAAGCATTGGAGCATGGAAGCATTGGAAGCACAAGGGTTTGTTAAAGTTTCATGTGGCATCTGCGAGGAAGATCATGGTCACAATTTTTTGGGATGCTAAAGGAATCATTCTTATAGACATTTTACCACGTGATCAGACTATAACTGGAATATTATGCTGCTTTAATTTAAAAAGAAAAAGAAAAAAGACGTGGTTTGCTATTTCATCAGGATGGTCGCAATTTATAAAGCAGGCTGTGAAATTTTCCAACATGACGTCCATGTATTCCCTAAACAGAAAGAACACCTTTCTGGGATTTACTTTCAGGACTATGAGACGCTGATGATAGAAGGTGTACTTCTCTTTTATTCGGCAGAAATATGACTGTATAGAGAGTATTCCTATTCATTAGAAATCATTATTATCAAACTAGCAATATTGTTTTTCCAAGAGTTAATAAAGGCATAAAAATAACAGTTCATGTTCTAATTATTTAACAAAAAATCGGATTATATCCGAAATATTTTAAGATTAAATAGGCATTGCAGATGAAATTAAACAATAAGAAAATCTTCAACTTGATCGTTAAAAATTTAATAAAACTCAAGATTAAGCATCGTAATTTTAATATTAGATTCCAGCAGAAAGATAAGCTCATGATATTCTTAATTACAAGAGTTTCCTCGGCAAATTTAAATTAAATATGTCCTGTATTTTACTTCAGGGACGTGATAAAACCCATTAAGTTTAGATTAATATTTGATATTGCGGAAAATAAATACAAACGCCCTGTTTTTGTTTGTATCTCAAATTGACATTTTCAAACTATTACGTTTTGTATATTCTGCTATTTCATCGATTGAAGGAATTACAGAAAAACCAATCTACGTTTTATGTGTGTTTACTTTCTTGTCTGATCGTTACTTAGGGGGGAGATTTTATGATTGAGTTTTCGTTTGTAATAAATATTAAATTTTGAACATTATTAAAATTCCATACATGAATTTTACGTACGATGGAACTCCACCCCTTGACGCACAAAAGCAATTATTCCGAAATTATAATTTAACTTTTTAAAATATGTATACACAAATTTTACGAATTATGTTGTAGGTATAATTTAACTTAAATTTTATATTCCGGGAATATAGTTCATCATGTAATTGAACTGAAAAAAAGTGTTTGAAACTCAATATTTTGGCTCCAAATAGAAGACTTTTAACCACACACCACAGGTTACAGAGACGGGTGTGGTCATCATTAAGCAAGATCCTGGACATTTCCTAGCAAAATTCGTTACTGTGGATGAAACCTGGGTTCGTCATTATGATCCTGAATCAAAATGGCAGAGCATGGAATGGAGACACAAGGATTCACCACCCGCTTGAAGGTTTTGTGCAACAGCATCTGCGGGGAAGATGACGACCACAGTTTTTTTTTTTTTGGGACGCCGAAGGAATCATATCTTTACAGATTTTTTACCATGGTCGTCAAACTATAACTGGACAATATTATGCTGTTTTAATTAATTTCAAAATTGCGTGATTATATCAAAGAAAAAGGATGTGGTGTACTGTTTCATCAGGACGATGCGCCTGCCTAGAGGAGCTGTGTTTCAGCTTTGAAATTTTCAAACAGCCACCCTATTCTCCAGATTTGGCCCGTAGTGACTTCCATGTATTCCCCAAACTCACAGAACACCTTCGATGGTAGAGGTGAACAAATGATTTGCAGCACAAGACAAAACTTTTTCTTCTGAGGGCGTTAAAGCTCTCGTTATACCAAGTGTGTCAACGTCTTAAGGGACTATGTTGAAAAATACAAAAATTCTATCTTTCCAAGTCGTTTTATTGTAAATCAGGAACAATGATATCTGAATTGCTCTCGTGTATGGCAAACAGATAGGAAGACATTATTTAAATTTGATATGATAAATGTGTAAATATGTGCACTAATAAGGCCTATGACTTGGGATAACACAAAATATTTTGAATGTTTCTTTAGATGACTTTACACGTTTCGCAATTGTGGTTTAGTCAGTTATAAAAATGAAATTTTAAATTGCTTTGGGACTTATGAAGCATTGGCTGCATCGAAATTTTGTACAAAAATTTTGCAAATATCTGAACTAAATATAGGAGCAAAATTGTGCAGTAAGTTTGAAGCCAGAAGACAAGGTGCTATTATGGTTGGATATAGTACATATCGTAATTAGTCGACAACTATGATGGGGTGGGACCTAGAAAGGTGAAAAATATTACGAGCACGTAATGTTGAATTCTTGAAAAACAAAAGTATTGAAGATTTAGAAAAAAAAAACTACCAGTTGAAGAGAAACACAAAATGAATCAGATGATATTGAAAAAGGGACTCAAAGTGAGAAAGCAATTGAACAGGAAGAAATGAAAGGCGAATGAACAGATAAAGTTGTTCAGAAAAGGAAGGCAAATCGAGATGAATTGTGGGGAAGCTGATTTGTGGCGATAAAAATTTACTCTCTTTAGAAGAGAACATAGAACGAAAGAAGAGTGAGGGCTTTAAATATAGCCTCTGAGTGGACGAATGAAAATGATGTTCAGCCTGCAGAAATAACGGTTTTGCAGGGAGACTTCAATAGAAGACATTTTTCATGAAAAGTATCCAATTGTATCAAATAAAACGACAATCTAGTTCTAGTTAACAAGGTATTACTGCATCTGTTTTCCTTTGGTATTATATATGTATATAATAGATAACTAAATATGCGACTTAAAACATATTCGATACTTTCCGATAAAACAAAATAAATAATTACATTGTAAAGTGCCCAGCATTAATCCATATTATGTATGTATACATATGTTTGTGATTAGATAAGATTTTTTGGATGTAATATTAGTTGTATTAACACCACAAAAAACGCAATAAAACTTATTGATCTCCACAATCGAGATTGTTGAAATTGTGATTTTAAGGATGTGTGGGTTGACCATTATAAAAAGCAATTACCTCGTCTGGTGAAGTACCTACTACGGCTTGATAGTTAATATTATAATACTGCTTTAACTTAATTCTGCAGATAACACCTTTCAGTACTTTCGTTGGAAAAACGAGAACAATTCAAATTATAATAATTTGATGAAGATACATCCCTCAGCAATGATAGGAATGTTAAAAAGGGATCACAAATGAGATGTTATGTTTGTGAACTGTCATATTCAGAAGATTTGCAAGGTTTTCATCGGGCAACTTATTATGGAAGAAAAAACTCAAGAAACTAGAATAAAATTAGAGGAATAGGTTTTATTCGTTACTAGCATGCGTCATAAATTTTAAACTGATTCCTAAGCTATACGACACAAGCCAACTTTATTGCCAAATTTACTAAAACATTAATCTTCTAGTATTTCTTTCAAGAGGTCTTCATTTTAACAACTAAATTTAAATTAAATTTTTTAGCACAAACATCTATTCATATAATTCAATGAGTAAACATTATGCTTCAGTTTAAAATAGAAGAATATAAAAATTTAATGCGTAATTGAAATAAATTTGATTCGACTATTCTCGTATAGCATTTATATAGAAAAAAGAATCAATAGTACACAAATACTCTGACAAATTGTCACATTATTTTAACTTAAACTTAGCAAAATAAATCATTACCTTTAATATTCCTGACTTCATTGTCTTTCACATCTTCAACCAACGATGTGGGCAAACCAGATATCAGTAGTATGCAAGAGAATACTGTCAGCAGAGGAAGATGTAGTCTATAAAACGTCATTTCTGTGCGATGTCCTGCAAGCGACTGAAATTCAGGCTCTGCTGAAAAAGGTTTTAGTACGGGGTACGTGTTGCTGGCATGCCTGGAGTGGTGGGGGTAAATTTACTCCATCTATCCTATTCGTCTGGAAAAATTTAGCATAACGATGTTCATTTTCAGTATAATTTCAGCTTTTATTTAATATGGAATGTCTCGGACGTCTTGCTATATTGCTAAATTATGTACAAGAATCATATATCGTCGCCCGACAAGCTAAAAATAACGAGGTTTAGTTATGCTGAATGCCGTCATTACGCGAGCTGGAAAACCTACTTAAAAAAAAAAGATATTTTCATTTAGTGAAGAAAGCAGAGACCTTATTCTCGATGCTACACGAGTACGAATTTAAACGACGGAAAGTGGTAAATTAGAACGCAATTTTCTCTATTCTAGAATTTGGGGAATATTTTGAATTGACGTCTGCGAATTCGGTGTGGTTTCTTTTAGTTCAGTATTAATGAAATTTCCTCTCCTCTGTTAGAACATGGTTTTTTTATTTTCTCTCTAAATTGCTTATTTTATTATAAATCAACATACTTTGACATTTTGAGATTATTGATTTAAAATTGGACCAGACGATTCTATAAAAATACATTTCTAATTTTTCATTTTTTTTTGATATATTGTTCTGTTAAAAATCATTATATGAAAAAATAAAGGAGAGAAGGAAGATATAAAAACATTACTAATTTCTTTAATTGAACATACAAACTCTAGCTACACATACAGAAATATAATGTAGAAAGCAGTTAAGTCAGCTTTTCCATTAAACAATTTTCCAATTTCGCGGGCACCACCTTAAAATGACCGCAAAATTAAAAAATTGTTCATCAATTTCAACCAGCACTTATTTTTTTAATTAATTTCCGTTTGCACTCAATTGGTAAGTGCCATCCGGTTGTTTATTGTATTAATTAATTTATTGGGGTTTAAAGACCGTTGCATATCAATATTCAAACCGTAGATTGATAATTGCAGGAGTTTGATTTATCTCAGTAATATAAGGGTTTCTACAAAAGGTAGATATTGTAGAGTACTTTGACAAGTAATTAAAATCTACTCTTATTACTAAATTATAGAGGACGCCACCTAGCGTGCTCTGATTTGCTCTGACTCTGCATCTATTCAATTTGTTTGCCTCCATATATTAAATTTATCCTAATTAAAGGTACATTAGAATTGAATAATTCACACTTAAAGTAATACGTTTTAAACAGAAGCATTTACAACAACTTCATAATATACTTTGGCACAAAATTCGAAGTGAAATTCACTTGGTCTGTTCAAAATGGAATTGAAAATCACCTAATTGGCTGTTGCGATTGGTTGATACGCATAGGCGGATATTTACGTTATGTTGCTTACTTCTCGCGATAGACTGTCAAATTAAAAGTAGGTTTGTTTATTTGTATTGCTCTAAAGTACGCCAGATCCAAAAGATGATGTCATCTGGAGGATTAGAGCCTATAAGCAATGACTTAAAAATAGTGTAAACTTTATTTTAATTATTTATCAAACACTGTTTGTTTTATTTGTTGAAACTTGAAACCGCATATTAGAAATCAGTAGACCCTTACCAACAATCTTTGAAATCACTACATATATGTTGCGGTGAATTCAACCTTCAGCTTGCTTCAATAGCAAGTAATGTTTAATATGTTTGCTAAGCGAAAGCAGTGTGGTTGATGGGTTTATCGAATACCTATACGTAAGTAACTACCTTATCATTATTTTGGTTTTGCTATTGTTTAATGCAATTTACCATGGTTACCATGGTAAGCAGAGATGAAGCAAAAATCCGAGCATATGGGTATGTTCGACATATTCAAAAAATCTATACCTGATTTCAAAAAGGGAGAGACAACATTCTGAACAGACCCCCAGCCCAACTTACAATATATAATTTGCAAAATTAAATTTATGTGATATTCTCCAATAAGTAAGGTAAAAGAGAACTAATCTACACCGAAATATAGATCAACTAATGTAATAATTATAGTAAAACTTTAAATACAGCTGTGGTATAAACAATGTCAGAATGTTTGACAATGAACAGAAACATAACAGAAATAACAGAATAAACAGAACGTTGCATAATATGATTTTGTCCTGCTTTCAGCAGAAACAAGTGTCATTCGGGTCTGTTCAGAAATTTGTCTCTTTCTTTTTGAGATAAGGTATAGTCGAATCTCAATAAATAAGATAAATGAGTTTAAAGTGTTGTTAATAATACAAGATAATGCTTAAATCGTAATTACGGAAACTGCTTTTAATGTTAATTTGCAGCGATCTATTGTTCATAAAGTATTGAAATTAATATGAAAAATACACAAAAAGTGAACGTATGATGCGGTATAGTTGATTGAAGAATTTTAGGTCCTTACTTCGTTGAAAAGACTGTCACAGGTACAAGATGTTTGGACTTTCTGCAATATGAACTCATCCCTACTCGAATAACTCTGAATTTAGAAGTCGATCTGTACCAGCGTGACCTTCTTGTCTAACGAGATGGAGCGCCACCACACTACGCTTTATCTGTTTGCAGTTATTTGAATTAAGTTTCTCCAAATCATTGGATAGGTAGGCAGAGAGACGATTGAGTGACTACTTAGATCACCAGATTTAACTCCTCTCAATTATTCCTTGCGGGGATATTAAATAGTATATCGTGATTGGACTAGCGAATTTAGAATATTTAAAAGCACGACAACGTTTAAACAGAATCTCTCAATCGTCTTGGCTATTGGCAGATTGTTAATGGTGTTCAATTCAAACATTTAATTTAGATAAATATTTTTCGCATTTAATTTCTACAATCTTTTTAAAAGTTTGTTTATGTAAGCATCATCCGTACTTATCTTATCATATGTAGAAATCTACCCTCTCAATCTACCTACAGTAAAGAAAATAGTTTTAAAAAAGAAAGTTATATTAAGTTTCGAAATATTAGAAACGTATCGACAATGTATCTTAAAAATTAAAAGAGAATTAACAAGACTAGCATGAAAATTTTCGACTGAGTACTACAGGATGCATCAATCTCATTCTATATTAAAATACTATTCTTACTAAAAAATTATTTATTTTATCTTTTTCGTTATTATAAAACTAAAGATAAAACTTAGACTGATAAAGAGAAGTTAACAAGCGTTGTATTTTTTTGTAGTTCTTTCTATATAGTACCAATTTCTTTATTGATAACTTATTCTATAGGTACCAATGTATGCAAAAAAATACCAAAGAAACAATTATAAATCAGCTCTCCTCACTACTATCGCTATATTTTTTCTTTTTAGATTTATTCTTCTTTTTAATCTTTCTACTCTTACGCTCTTCCATAGCTGGGCTCTCACTGCGCTTCTCTTTATGTTTCTTTTTACTTACTAAAGCCTCAGAAGAACTGTCGCTTTCATCTTCCGTTGAAGAGCTTTCACTAGAGGACTTACATCGTTTCTTCTTCTGTTTCGAGTGCTTCGAATGACTCGATTTTGCATTCTTAGGCTCATACTTTTCTCTTTTACTTCTAGTGTAATCTTCCTTTTTATCTTTATATTTATCATACGAATGACTTCTACTTCGTTGAGATAACCCTTTAGTATCTTTCTTGTCGAATTTTTCGAATGAACGACTACTATATCGTGTTTTGTTATAATCATCTCTTTCCTTGGATCTCTCATCTTGCCTAATACCAGATTTATACTTATCATACTTCCTGGAATACGTTTGTCCGGTATCATATTTTTTATATTCATTAAATTGTTCTCTCCTGTCATACGATCTATGTCGAGAATGACTTCGATAATCCCCTCTATCTTCTCTACTATATTTTTTGTCTTCCACATATCTATTTCGTTGGTAATTTTCTTGTTTATCAGAGTTATTCGGAGCTCTTTTATATCTTCCGTTACCTATATCATTCTTACTATCGGCAATTTTTTTACCTTTATCATTATAAGTTGTAACTCCTCTGCCTTTCCCGTGCCACTTTACCTTAGCTACCGATTGCGAGAAATCAACATGGATTCTACGATCATCTATCAAAACATTATCCATTTTAAAATACGCATCTTCGCAAGCTTTGCGGTCATCAAACTCAACAAAAGCATATTGTAACGATTCGTCCGTTTTCTTATCTCGTATAACTTCGCAGGAGTTGATTTTTCCAAATCGACTAAATATAATTTCAAGATCATCATCCGTAGTGACGGGATTTAATTTGCATACGAATAACACATTTTCAGGAGGAGCCATCTCAGCATCGGGTATATCGCCTATCATTTCCAAGATTGTTGCTCTCGCTTTCGCTTCTTTAAATGCAACGATTTCATTAACTTCTTCAAGACTTTTGCCTTGAGATTCATCAATTTCTTCATCTGGGGCAATTCTACCACCTTGCAGGCGTTCAGCATTTGGTGATGGAGATCGTGGCGGTACACGCAGATATTCCGGATCGGGAAAAGGATCATCTAACACCACTGTATGCGTTATACGAACATCTTGGTAAGGCCTATTATCTTGATCGCATATAACTTCATTAAGCAATTCTAATACGTCTAAACCTTCCATGACTTCGCCAAAGACACAATGTTGCTCGTCCAAATATGTTAATTCGGTTCCTAACGTTATAAAAAACTGCGACCCAATCATATGATCTTCAGTACCTACAAATGAAACTAATCCCATTGTAGTATGTTTCATACGTGGATTTCGTTCTCCTTCAAAATACCTCTTCAGCGGTCCTTCTAGTACACCAAATATTGACTCGCCACCATTTCTCGTACCGGTAGGATCTCCAGTTTGTGCGATAAAGCCACGACTTATTGTATGGAATAGATTGTAGTTGAAATACTTTATTTTGCATAGTTTTAAGAAATTTAAACTCGCACGGGGTCTCTCTTTAACGAACAAGTCTATAGTTATGTCTCCTAGGGTTGTTTCTACCACAACAGACATTTCTTTTAGAAATTCACAATCTGCAACAATAATACAGTAGTATTATAAATAAATGTCAAAGATAAGGAGGGGGAATAACAGATTTACCTCAAATGTATATAGTTTATAAAACTGTTTATATCAAGTTTTGTAAATAAAATTTAATTTTATACATAACCTATATTTACTTTACGATCAAAATGTCAAACGATCGTTTCATCGATTATAGTTCCATCTATTAGAACAACTTCAAATTACGCCTGAAATAAACAAAGATAATACAGAAAATTATTAAATAGATACAGATTTCCTTATTTTCAGATGACATTCCGACAATTACCGAAGCTACTAAATTATAGATGTCGCGATGAGTATTAAAATTACATTTTAAAGAGCTCGATTGCTGTTATTAAAATAAATACATATTAATGAAAATTTGGTTTTATCCAGAATAGTTAAATCTCTTTAAATTATATTAGAAAATGTTTATTATTAAATTATTCCACATAAAATAAATTAAAACATTATAAATGCCTCACATTTGTCTCGCATTGTTTCCAGTTTTCCAGTTTATTTATCTTCGAAACTACTTCGTAAGCTTGATTTCCACACTTGGAGAGGCTTGAAGACGATATAGCTGAATTGGAAGTACTTACTGTTCATTCGAATTTAGTTTGATTTGTAGAAATTGTGCCTACATCAGTTCCTATTTCTCAAATATACTTATAATATAATGAATTTTATTTGTCTTTAGTTGACATTTAAACCTATACTTGAAGCTTGAATTGAAATTTCTTGGTATACATATATTATATACATATAAACATGGTTACTCAAAAATAATTCAAGTAGGGACTTTTAAAAATATCTGGCGTTAAACAAATATTTTTTTTTTCGTGGAATCTCATAGCTGCTATCAGCATTCCTACATTAGACGCAAAGAAAATATAAAATTCCCTTTTCCAAGGGAGTAGGAAAAAAGTAATTGATGGGAAGGATTTTAAGTAAACATCAAGGGACATAAAAGCCATTTGAATTCATTTAAAATTCTTTTTTAAAAATCCGTTTTAAAAAGACGCACTGAATTTTTTATTACCTTCTGGTACACCAATCTTTATCCGAGCCCGTTTTATTTCCTCGCGGCGCAAACGGGAAATGGAAACGCGTAAACATGCATACATATACTACATAATATTTAGATAACGTTCCACATACTCGAAGCTACAGCGTAAACCTTCAAAAATTATTAATTTATCGCGTACACGTAAATGTAAGTCGGCGGTGAAAAGTATATACGTTCGAAACTCGGTGGTATAGAAACGACACAAGTTCAACGTCGCATTCCCCGGGGGTTTGTCACCCCAACTTAAGTTTTCAAAACTTAATTTACCGTCAAAGTCAAATACAGGACTACAAGACACCTTCTGTGTCAAATACAATTACTGACAATTAACTGAGTTAGTCTATACCATGCTCGATCTGAAAGGGACTCGGGCGTTTGTTTCAATTTAATATTTATTGCGTGAATTGTGAACGATCTTAAAACCATTTAAAATTCTACCGAAGAAGCGGTATTTCTTAATATCGATCTATATTTAATGATTTTCAGGTATTATATAGAAGTTATTTTCGAGATATTTAAGGTAAATACACCCTACGCTAGTAATTGAGGGTTTAAAGAAAAAATTGTGAAAATAGGTCACATAGGCGGACAAAATAATTTCAAAATTAGCGTAAGTTTATATTAGAGATCTCTGGTAACCAGCAATACAACTACGTAGGATAGGTACCAATGGTTTGAAATGCAAATGGTGGAATGCTAATTGTTAAGGATTACTAATGTGATGAGAAGAGAATTGTCTTGGTGTCTCTTTATCCACCACCATGCCACTATATTCTTCAGCCAATGGATGTTTTTGGTTTTTTGGGCGTCAAAGAAAGGACGGAAGAAAAGGAACAACCAATATTAAAAAAACAAAGATGCTGCGAAACTTTTGAAAGAGATTGTAGAACGTGTAAAATACCTTGAGCAAGGGTATCAAATTTTGAATCCAAATATTGAGGAAGAGAAACTAAAAATGTCTTGTACCTCTTCAGGAAAATCGCAAGGAGACTCATTCGATCAATTCTTTTTCCCAAGATGACAGAAAATTGAAACAGAATTTCTGAGACTTGTTAGAAAATTAAATAATAATTATTTTCAAAGGAAGTTGGGTAGTCTAACTTCTACAACACTTCGTATAAACAACATTGCAGAAGATATAATTGCTGGAATGCTGTTAATGATGAGATATCCCCTCTAGCAGAACCATTAAATGATCTTAACGCATCTGTAATTTTATGTCCACTAGTAAAAACATCCTAACCTCATTTAAAAGATAGCTGTTTGGTCCAAATACAGAAATTAATAAGAAAGATACAGAAAGAGTGAATGCCATTATCAGTTACTTCTGGTAAGCAGGGTTAGCAATATTGAAATGCAAGATTAAGAAAATTTAGAAGAAGATTGAAAAAGGAAAGAGTTGCCAACATAGAAAGAATGAATGAAAAGAAAACGTAGGAGATGGAAATACAAAGAGAGTGTCGTTTCTGCCAAATAAGGTCAACAATACAGTAGAACTCGGGTAAAGCGGACTGATTTTTAGTCACCTTGGTCGTTCGATACAACCAACAAGTTACATACTCGATTTCATTACTTTCGTTTAGAATTGTAAAGTCTTCGGTTTGTTCTTGTTCCATTACCGATCTAACCATTTCAGAATTATCAGGGTATTCTGCGACTTCCAACTCTTCATCAATTTTCTCATATTCGTTTAAAGTATGCTCATCAATCATAAATGTTATTGTTTTGAGGCTAATGGTACAGATTGTCTTCATCGGCTTCTTCGACTCTTTGCGTTGAAATCCACTGACGAAGAGGAATGTAATTTTCCTCCGTGAATCCACTATCCACGTAAAAACCCGCATGACGGAAACAGTTCGAAATCGTTTTTACAGACACATTTTCCCAAGCGGTTCGACGTTTTGATCATCAGACCGAATCATGTTTAGACTTTAAGCACTTGATCCATGGGTTGGAGAACTGAACTCACATTTGGAAGAAGAAAAACCACTTCAATCCACTCCAAATTATTCAATTTAGGGTGTGCAGGACAGTTATCAATCACAAAAAGAATTTTTCTTTTGTTCCTTGCAAGTTCTCGATTCCAAGATAGCAGAAGATTTGAAAAAATTTCTCCTCTCGTCCATGCTCTTTTGTTTGCTTCATAAGATTGCCAGTATCAGTAAGTAAGCCGGTAGAAAAGGCCAGTTTCGTTGCCGTTAAAAATATTACTGTCAACATATCGACGCCGAATACCTAAATTACAAAAGTCGTAGACACAAGCTCTCTAAACAAGAAAAAATACTTTGGTATACGTACTCTGACCATACTGTCGTTAGCCAATTTTCTGGCACTTCTTTGTTTAGAGTACCAGCTTCACCATGAATTTTACTACCTCTTATATTAGGTATGTATTGTTTTAAAACGATCAATCCTTCATTTGACGTTCCTGCTGCCTCACTGCGTAATTGAGCCAATTTTTTCGCTTTTTCTTGCAAAATAGGACCACTGATCGGCACATTCTGGGTTTTTTCCAACGCAAACCACTTCAGCAAAGATTGATCTAGGTCAGATCTTTTTGCTAGACGCAGTTTTTTAACCGAAGAACTTACACTTGATTGCGCCTTTAAAAATTGGCTCTTTGAGCCCGAATTGTCGACACAGTCGACTTTGTCAAATTGTATTGACGGCAAATTTGAGCATTTGCGCAACCACTTGCTAATTTGTAAATAATTTGCAGTTTTGTGGATAATGCATGAAAACACAGTAACAATATTTGTTCGATAAAGATCGGTGAACGTCGTTTCCTCGATAGTTCGTTAAAGTTTTTTTCGTTTCCTCGATAGTTCGTTGTAGCCGAGTTATTTCGTCGCACGAGACGAAAAATTGCGTTGTTACAACCGAGTGTTCGTTATATCCGGGTTCGCTTTAGACGATCAAAAAAACCTGAGAATAATAGTAAGTTTTGGCGGAGCTTTAGGATTTGTTCGTTATAATCGAGTGTTCGTTATATGCCATGGCCGTTATATACGAGTGCTACTGTATTTTGAAAACAAGATGACGGAGAAGTTAGAAGAAAACAGATCGAAATTGATGGAGATGAAAACGAGGAGAAAGAAGATAAATTAAGAGCTAAACAGAAACATCACGAAACAGATTTTAATTCTTCTGTTAACGCTCCTGAACTCTATTATGGTGAAAGCAATGATTAGGCTAACTAATCAAGTGTAGCTATGTGACTGTGCCAAAATAGCAGTATCGTCAGCATATGTTGCCACTGGTGGTGGTGGTTCTTGTTGTTCGTACGTCTGCTGCATATATGATATATAAAATTGAATTCTCAAGATTCAGATTTTGGAAGCTGAAGATGAGGATGATGCAGAAGTCTTTTTAGTTTGAATTGTAGCCCAGCGTGTCATACTTTATTGAAGGTCTCTAATATATCGAGCAAAGCAGTTGAATAATTCTCGTCTATTAATGATTTGTAATGTTTATTTTGGAACTATGCTTCCTATCTTCTTTTCTGTCTCAATTTTTTTACACTCTATCTACTTGCTGTGGTTCATCTTCAACTTTCCAATTGACATTTTCAAGAACCAATCTACTTTATGGAGCTGCTCTAGTGATCATCTCCTACGCTACTAACCTTTATTATAAAGATGTATTTTTAAATTCCATTAATAACTCTTAATTTGTTCTTACTGAATTATATTTTAGATCCATTTTGATATTATTTTGTATAAGCACTAAATATGATCAAGGACAAAAAGTGATTATTAATTAAAACTATTCAACCAATACGATACTAAATCAACGACAACAGTACGTAGCAATGATAGGCAATTTGCACACGAAAACGCATCCAGCAATTTCAATTCCGTCCCCCCTTATTTCGGCGATAAGTTCAATAGGGTCTTAATTCAATCAGGTCGACCGATCCTCAGACTCAATTCCATTGTCGCATCTGGACTGACCGTCTACTGTGCTCAATCCCCAAGGGTGTTTGTATTTATTCTGTTGCTAAGACCCTCCATCCTAGCTATCTCCAGTTCGAAACATGTGTAGTTGTGTATTACGGTGGTAAAAATTAGATAACGTGAAAGTAAAGAAACAAGAAGCATGAAAGGGAAGGACGTTATCTTTATTTCATCCTATCGTTTCGGTTTAGCATAAATTTTAGGACGCCCGAGTAGATATATGTATATAGATCAGTGAAGTGGTCTTGATTCCTTTTCAGTTTTATTTTTCATACGACTTCATGACATGTTTTGACATTGATGAAAAAAAAATATTTTATTTTAATTATGAAAAACCTTAGAACGGCAGATGTATCCATCAAAGTTATTTCCGTCTGTTTCCTCGTATTCTTTTGACATATCACATATCAAAGTGTAATATGCAGGCGTTTATACACACTATGTGTTACACGTTCGTCGGCTGAGGTGTGAGACTTGTATACCTCAATGAATGCTAAGTCTACAAGCTAAAACCTCGTTCGTGAACACGTTCTGCATGTCCACGTTGGCTTTCTAGTAAAGAGAATAAAATATTAACCGTGCAAACACTGACATCGCAGTTGGCAATGCATCGGGCTTTATAAGAGCGGTTCGTGTAAATATTTTTCTCTTCGTTGCGACGCCGTTTGGTGCATATATGATGACTTACAGTCGAGCTGTTCCCCTATCGTATCCGTCGAATGGAGTAACCGAGCGCCAGGAGTTGTATTTATTTGGCGAGCTGCAACCAGTCACGCAATCAAAGCGGTAAATGTTGACAGATGTACTTGTCAGTCACTGATAAATTGTGAAATGTTTAACCTCGTACGAATGTTGTCTTTTCGTGATTTTTCTATAGTGGCAGACGCGATTGCGGAAAAAATTCCGGAACGGCGAACAAAGAGTTGAGGATTTTTCCCCGACCGGATGTTGATAACGATTGACGTGTTACAAGTACACTATATATTTCGAAGCGCTAGCGGATTATCTTTCAAAGATGCGTTCGTTTTTCGCTATTTGGTAACACGTACTACATCGTCGGTTCGTTGCGTTTTTCGGATGCAATTCATTTTACTTATATTAGAGATTAAATGATTACACTGGTCAATACGATTTTTGTCTCATAAATACCCAGAATTGCATTTAATGCAGTTTTATCAAATATGTAACCGGAATTTTTCTATCGTCCACAGTTTTTATGTTTATAATAAAAGTCTTCCTAGAGCAATGCAAATATGATGGAACCAAATAAGCTAACTCAAAACATCTGAACTTATACGATTTAATCAACATTATCCGTGGTTTCTTGCCATATTTTTGGACCAATGGCATTAAACACCAGAACAGTTTCAACATTTTTTTCTCTTCTTTATTGTTTGTAACAGTCTTCTTCATGAAACCTTTAAAATGTTTTTCTTAGACAATGAATTTCTTAGACGTATTTTTGACCAAATCTCTTCAATCTTTAAACGTATAAACTATGGTTTTTTTTTTGTCTATCACGTCAAAAGACTGATTTCTTGGTAAGAAACTGTATCCTGGTACTTCAAATTAATGCAATATCGTGTGAAAAATACACCAACACACAGGTCTTGTTTTGGGTAAAGCCAATAAATACAGTTCAAGAAGAGGAGGTGGTAGAAAAGTATCTATGCAATGGAACAGAAAACTGATATGTATAAAATTTGCTTTCACCTCCTTTTGCTGAATGAACACAAACGCTGTATAATAACTGTCATTTACAAAAAAAAAAAAATAAAACATCTTAAGAAGTGTGTGGTAAAGGCATGTTTTGCTGGTAGTCGAAACATAGAACTTTCTGTCAAATGGAGAGGCTTTTTCTGTTGCAATTTGGACTGTGTTTCTAGGTCTTCTTCGGCTACAATACGATTCTCTAACTTATCACATTTTTGATACATATTTCTGAGATATTAAGCTTGCTAATTAAATAATAATAATCTTGTTTGTGCTTGTTGTACCAATGTTATAAAACTGTTATAAAACACTCTGAATACTTGCATTTACAATTTAGTCCAGTGAATATTGTAAGTTTCTCTATTTCTCCAGTTAATATGCTTTCCTCCTTAACTTTTTTTTTTTTTTTATTTTTGTTAATTTCTCTTGTTTCAGGGTCGTCTGGCAAACTCTAACGCATTTGGTGTGATTTTAAGAATCGTGGGCTCACAATGTATAGATAAAACATCAGATGAGAGCCCATGCGCTCTCGAAACACGTGTCCCGAGCAATTAATCAAACGTTGTGCTGTTGGTGTTACCGATGTTTTATTTGTATCTTACGGATTTGTTTTTCATCTAAATGAATACATTCAGTATCGCTATCTCTAAACAATTGGTCTGCGCATAGCCCAGATCTCAATTCTAGTGAGCATCTTCGGGATAAACTCCAGAAGTGTATTCGTCGATACGCAATCGTATCAGAAACTCTTCTTGAGTTGGGATTTCTACTTGAAGATGAATTTTAAAAGAAATTTATTCAATGCCGCAACGATTACGCTCACGGAGTTAACAAGCCTCTGGACAGAAAGACAATTTTTTAAATTTTCTTATAGTTCAATTTTAAGAGTTAAAGTTTATTGGAATTGTTTTCTGTATAAAGGGTATAATTTTGAAGTAATCCGTATATTTTAATTTTGGAAGCTTAGTGTATACTTTTCCAGTGTTTTCACTTGAAACGTCAGGCGAAAAAAAGGTACTCACCAGAGTATATTGTAATGTTATTATACACCTATCCCTGTTCACTACTCCATTTTTCATTTGACAGATGAGCATACAGGTGTAGGTAGCCTAGAAAACATAAAAAGTAGGTACTAAATTAATTTTTCAGTTATGAAATTATTACAATCAGCTATCTGATCTGTGTATTTTTAACACTATTGCACATATGCGAAGTATTTTTCTAAATTCATGCATTTAGCTTAATTCAACACTATCACAAATGATAGAGGATGTTAAACTCTTCAAGTTGGCATTATCGGTATTTTCTTCGCATATGTACATACGAGTCGATGTCATGTTTTGGCTCAGTAGCCGTCTGACGTAGAAGGAAGGGGTGGGGTGGTGTTGGTCAGCAGAGACCTCATTGTAAGTCCAGCCAACGACAGGAATAGAAAGATGTTGAAGTCACCACAATATGTTCAATCATAGGTTTTAAGGTAATTAATTAATTTTATATCGTTTAATTTGTACACAAATACACATAAATGTTGTAACAAAACTACACAATTAAATTTCACACACAAATGAAGAAAACCTGCCAGTTAGGGCCATTTTAAAGAGAAAAAGTAGGTGGTATTAAAAATTAACAACTTTACGGTGACCCTGTATACCATAATTTTTGATTGAACCTGTAGGAAATTAATTCAGCAACGACCGTTAATTTCCGTTATTGACTAAAGACTATCGAAATGTATTTCTGAGGAGATTTGGAGACAATTGCAAATCATCTATTTATAGCCGTGCGATAGCAACAAATAGTCTCTTCTTGCATAGATCGTCGAACAGAAGTTTGCTCTACATAAAATTTTATTAAATAGCCACACCATCATCACGTCCAGGCGCACGAAGAACTCGAAAAGAAAGCTTTCGAAAAACCACACTCACACACGTATAATATTTTTTTTATGGAAAATAAAACTTTTTTCTAAGTCCAAAATAATATTAGAAAAATTTAAAATTATATATTTTTTAAGTACCTACATTTTATAAGTATTTTTTTTATAAAAAGAATATTAGTTAAAAAGGTAAAAATTTATTTATTTTAATTAATATTAAAATTTTAAAGTTCAAGTCCCAACTTGAAGTTGGAAACATTTTCAAAAATTCTAAAACGTTTAAAAGGTTAATAAACTAGTTTGTGGTGATTGCCACGCCATTCTTCAAACTGTAAACTATTTATTTTATAGGTTTATTGAATTAAATAAATTACTTTTTTTTGTTTCTTTCTAACTTGTAGTTTTTTTTTGTGTAAGTTAGTATTTTCTTTCACTTGGGTATTTTTTAACGTAAGATAATCTCTTATATTCTATTCTCTACACCTGCTGTGGAGTTAAGAATTCGCGAACCCCTGAGAACAATTTTTATTAAAACCCCAATTTTTAATTTAAAGAGTAAAACTCAAATTTTCTTAATTTTATTATTAAACAAATTTCACACTACAATATAAACACCGCATTTTCACTATTTAATTAATCCTTTTCCCATCGTTTGACCGACCTGCCGGGGGGCCGTGACCGATGGCCAGCACGGTAATTGGTGAAGTCCCAAGTAAGTTGGTATTCATGTCCTCCTGACCATTCTGCTGGGACCAAAAACGTTGGCCAGCACCTAATCGTAGTGAAAGGGCCAAGTACCTTGGCATTCACTTCTTGTAATCGACCTTCTGGGGCGGAGAACGTTGGCCAGCAGGTACTCCTTATGAAAGAACCGAGAAAACGTTGGCGTTCAGATCCGTCTCCCTTAAATACCCGATATAATATCGAGATATTTCCCCAATTTTATTACCTACTATATTATCTGCTGTCACCATCTCATATTTGCACGAAAGCAAGGAAATATATCCATCTGTGGTTTGAGCAAGAAACAGACAACACCATAGCTGGCCTGCTCTTGACACTACAGTGCAGCTTTTGCTGTCTAAATGTGCTTTCAGTGTGTTATTACAGCATTATCTCGTTGTAAGTAATGTTGCGCTGTTAATTGTACCCCAACAGCGAGTAACAGTTCGAGTGACTACCAGCCAGAACGCATATACCATCTTGTCATTGATGCTAGGAGACACTCTTACAACTGTACCTTTTGTTTAATTTGATATGCTTTTGTTTGCCTTTATTTTAGATCCTTAGTTTTTAAATTATTTAGTCATAGTATCAGTTTCCTGAACTACATTTCTTGTATTTAATGATTATCAATGCTAAACTAGGTTTACAATAGAACCCACTATGCACTCCGTGTTTTAAACCTTTACTGTGCATTACATTTACGTATTGAACTACACATCGCTCAATGTATCTTTTTTTGTGTATGCAGTGTTATCGTCAAACTATCTAGACGAAATAATCAATTTTACTTAGCGTTGAATTATTTTTGTACAGATATAATTTGCACAGTCATCCACTAGTTCTACGTTATCCCGATTATATTTAAACTTCTACTTACGTAAAAATACTAAGTTTTTTATTTCCACCCGACTGCCGATATAAAAATTACCTCCAATCGAAAATACAATTTTTCGTATTACAAAATTTACCGTGTTCGCTCTTCCACCCAAGCTTCATTTATAAATTAAACAAGATCTTCGGCTCAGAAATGCGCAAACCGTGGATGATGTCCCCAGTTTTTATCCGGCATCATCCATCGTCGTCGAGAAATTTAAAATTGAAATCGGTAATTCGCTTAATTCTCGCAACACGGCGAGTACTAAGAGTCTCAAGCGGAAAGTGTATAGAGATTTGTCAGGCGCCGAAGCCAACCGGAAAGGGCGTCCGCCGCGTAAAGAATCTAAAAATTGTACTCGTTAAGTCGACAACTTTCCAGTATAACTTAGTTAGGACGTGCCCTGGTACAGTGTTGAACTGCCGGCCTCATTAAGATGCTCGTAAGGGACGTGTCTCCTAGCTTGTTGCGTTACCATCCCATCATTAGCTTCCGATTTAATGACGTTTCACGCTAAGATGAATCAAGACGTCGACGTCGTACTTTCGAACGCAAAGTCGAAATTTTCGCTCTTGTATATGCACGTTCGTTCATCTTCTTCGGCACTCCAGTTGTTAAAATTTTAACGATTTGGCGTACGACGCTTTCGCGCAATATGAAATACTAACATATCCCCTACATGCATATACATACGTATTATACAACAATGTAAGGGCATGTCAAATCTTTAGATTTCCATTTATGATAACACAATGTGATTGTCTCTTAAATTCAATATTCTATCTCTTAATTTCATGCAGTTTTATAGTTACTCTGAGACTGTATTGAATATATTGCTGCATCGATTTGTTTCTCTATCTCTCTACGATAGTTACATATAACTGTAATGCAAGGGAAACATTTATTATAACTAAACAAAATAGTTTTACCTCGAAATTTGGCTTAACATTTTGATTTAAAACTTGAACGTATTGCCACGAAATTTTTATGAAAAGAAGGCAGTACCCCGAAGAATATTTATGAGAGAATGGTGAGAGTATATGAACAAGTATATCCTATCCTATTTCCAAGTCAAATTTTAACGCAAGCAGTTCAAAAGGAGTAGAGAATCCATCTCAGTCATGATCACCCAAAGTGTGGAGACCTTTAGAAGTACGAACTGAAGAAATTGACCGAAAAAATTGAAGATTTGGTGTTTATTAATCATTTCAGATTTAGGAGTGAGCAAAGCTTCGGAAGGGAGGTCTCCCAGGCTGTTTAGTTCCGAACAAAAATTGTGTAGGGTACAAATTTGTGAATTGAATGACTCTCAGTAATTTAATCTATTTATCAACTGCAAATTGTAGTTTTTGACTATTACACCCATTCCTTCACTTTCAATAAAGCACTGTGAGCACGTGTTCCACAAATATTGATAAAAAGTTTAAGTACGAGTACATGAGTACGTATAAATAATCTGAAGATGATAAATTGATCAAATCTTGAGTCATCGTTGTAGTCTAAACTTGTGTTTCGGAAAGTGTTTAGGTAACGCAAACCTTTTATATAAAAAAAAACATTTTATTATTAATAACTTTTTGAAGTGTCGATGATGAGAAGAAAGAAAAAATTATTTCCAGAGAAAAAAAAGTGCTATTTGTGAGTTTATTCCAATAGGTAAGTATTCCTTAAGACGAAGAATGTAGAGTGGTTTTCATCCTGTTGTTATACGCCTAGCGAAAGGGATGAAGGAGAATGTGATGCCATTCGCACCAAACGAAAAAATTGCGCAAGAAAACGAATAATAATACAAAGAGCAAATTTGATTGCTATTGGGAAAAAGAATAGACAAGACATTGAGGGAACTACACAGAAACGCACAAACTTCAGGTATAAGTATTTCACGTCGAATTTTGAGTAGACAATTAGCGGAATTAGGTTTGAAATCACATCGACCAACAAGAAAGCCCCGCTTAATTTAATCTATAAAAAAAACGATTAAAATTTGCGAAAGATCATCTTTCATTTTAAAAGTGACGATCGGGAAAAGGAGTAATTAGTACTGTTAAATAACTGAAATCCGGGTGGTAGTAACATTAATATGGCAAGGGACTGTACACTATCTTAACTGAAGACGCAAGATTGGAGAAGTTGTACAGATTTATTAACCATAGCAGATAGAGACGTTTGAAAATCATAAACTTGAGGAATTCGTCTTTTTCTCTTTTATTTGGTTCATTGTGTTGCAAATTTTTGTCTGAATCTGCTTCTTTCCTCCGTAGAAACAGAATTGGATGCAAAATATCGGACCAACCTCAATTTAATTGATTATATTTCGTCACTGCGACCAATTAGATCAATTATGAATACCTTTAGTTCTGGAGAAGTTTAGGATCTTCTTGGGGATTATTGCTCTGACGTTAGCCGGTTCTAAGTGCATCTGTTTGATGTGGCCGTACTTCGGTCGGGGCCACCACCACCTTGTTTCAATATGTTCGGAACAGAATCGGCATATATTGCTGTCCATCTTGTCCATCCTCTTGAGATGATACCTCAGAGAGCCGTGGCTAGTGAATAAGGCCGTTGATGGTGCTAAGATCTCTCTTGTATGAGGTCCAGATTGAAAAATAAATAAACTATTTTGATTGTGTTAGTTAGTCCAGTGCGAGATGTTTTTTTGATCAGTCTTCTACCACTGTTGGAGATGAAACTTTATGTGGCTTTTGGTAAGGCAGCATGGCTCTGGTCCAATGAATGGAGATTCTGCGCCTTTCTTTGCAAGATTATTGGTAGCTCCATTATCCTCACACTTTCATTGACGTGGTAATCATATCAATATGACTGTGTTTTCTTAGGTCTTTCAAGATTCTGTGCAAGATAATGAGTTCGAGCGTACAAGTCTTTCAGACACGTTTTGACTTGTCCTGTATTTGATGCATATGCGCGATTTAACACGAACGAAATCACGATCATATTTTACTATATAACAAGCTTGCACTTAAGTTGAAAATTCATTTGGGTTTTGAAATTCGTTGGAGCTTGAATGATAAAACACTCATCTACTACCTAATTTATTGCAAGAGATTACAGAGAGAGATGGAAGTTGGAGGTATCAGTTCATTTTTGAAAAGGGCTCTCTTGCCTGGGAGATAAAAGTGATGTAATTTCGTTGTTAGAAAACGAATTTTCAAAATTACTACAATGGTTACTGTACTTCTTCTATGTTCACAAATTGGATGAAAAAAACCTAAGGGATGTGTAGTGAATCTAAATGGAAACTAGACAAAAATACTAGACTAAAATACTGTAACAAACTTCTTTCAGTAACCTCTTTATCAATTGAAAATAACTTCCGTTTATTGCTGTATTTTATGAGAATTAAAGTATAGATTTGTCTTCAAAAAACCCAGAAAACATATTCATTCAAGTTAGTCTTAGCCAGAACAAAGTAAAAAAAGAGAGGATGATGTAATCTTGTTGAAATATCAGTTGTTTTGATTTGTACTTATCTCCGTGAATGTTTCTCTTGTATTTGATACGTTTATCCATCTTTAGATCCATCTTTGCGTATTGGCAATAATTTATTATGTCGTTAATCAATTTACACACATTCTCCCCCCTAACTTAATAGCAAATAGGGAACTTTTCATGTTACCTTAAGTTTAAACTCCCACCGCTTCAAGTTTAATCGGGTAAATATTAGCATGAATGGTATTACAGTTTGAGGATACATATATGAAACAACTTACGGCGCAATAAAGATGCCATTATTTTCCACTGCAATCTTGCACTAATTAACTTAATACTATGTAAGTGTTTGAGTCCTCTTGCGCGCGTAGGTGAGTATACTTCGGTTCATTCCTAGAATAAAACCTATCCAGAAAATCCTTAAAGCCGTCTAATAAAATGTTAATGACTCTCCGTATTCATGAGTTTTAATCCGATCTTCAGCTATCATTAATTCAGCAGCATATACGGCAATTTAAAACCGTACTTTCCCCTTCAGGCGCGTTTGATCTCGATATACCTAACGCCGGTGTCACTGCAACCATCCACTAATAGTGGAACAAGCGTAAGCTTTTTACCTAATATAAAACTTTCTAATTTATTTTAAATATTCATGGCATTTTTTCCTTGAGTCTTTTTCGGGGGCCCATCTGAAATCTAAACGAATCAACGTGTTTGTGATGAGGGTACCTACGAGAGACGTTGTACTGACGTGCATAAGTGCAATAATTAGAAATATTTGTATCTTCCACCTAGAAAAATATAAAGATACATTACCCTTGTCCGCGTCAACCCTCCATATTAATTTAATTCCGAACAACTTTATACGAGTCAAACAGTAGTATACATATGTCGACGACCTCTTCCATCCATTTTAATCTACCCTTTTTTATTTAAGAAAGTCGTTACACGCCACCGCTTTAGTAGTTAAGCCCCAAAAATCCATAAAAGCCAAAATATCGTCGGGCGAAAAATTTTGCCATCGTAAAGTTTGCCGAAACGATCCGTCCTCCTTCTTGTTTCAATAGACTGTTCGGTAATACGGAGAGAGCAGGAAGGATAGAAAAAGGGTCGCGTATTAAAAACATAAAACTGTGCTACCCACATATGAAACTCTCTATGACATTTAACTCTCGACGCGTCTTTGGGGAGCAATTCTCTTTGCCAATCTTACCCTCTCTTATGTAGAGGAGGAGACGTGCAAACATTGAATCCGAAGATAAATACGGCCAAGATTCCATTAATCTGAATTTATGTATGTTGTTGAATGTCTAATGTCAATATCGTAATTTATTGGAGTGATTGATGGGTAGTTTTTGATTTGTCACTCTAATAGAGAAAGGTATTTTAAATATGTTCTAAGTTTTGCTACAAAATGGAGATGGATTAATAAATGAGGTTTTCCTAGGTGTCCGTACGAAATTGAGCACTTTGGGAGCCATTCTTTTGGATGACATAATTGCGTAGGCTACCTCAATATGGTATACACTTTAATAAAAAATAAATAAAATCGTCGATTCAACTGACTGCAGTCCTTACAAGGGCTTTTTTATTAACATGGCCTGATGATGGAATTTATGCATTCGCAAGGTAGAGAATAAATGATGAACACCAACTGGAATTTTATTTTGTTGCTTAGAATCAAGTTGCAACTCAGGTATCTTGCTTAGAATGTGATAAAACACACGAAAAATAAATCATTCCAATTGTTCCAGAATTGTCTATAATCCTATTTTGCAGAGAAAATTATATCATCTTATTGTCCTATCTTCCACATCCCATCTATTAGATGCAGTTATTTGATGCTGGCATCTTTGATATGTTTAAAGCATGACTAGAAACAGAACCATTGAATCTAATCCCTCGTCTGTCATTAAAAACTATTTATCTTTCATTTATTCCCTTTAATATTACAAAACCTTTCAAGAATACGAAGCTTTGGCTCGTGAAGTTTCAAGGTTATAGTCACTGAAGACAATTTAAGGAATGGGAACGTTAAATTTGAAAAAATTATCTTAGATGATATTGCGAAGAAAGCAATATGTGTTTACACAGACCTTCTAGAAAAGTGAGAATAAAATATAGAGCTAACAGCAAGTTTGGCAGGAAATAGATTCTCCATCTGTTAAAACATGTAGCTCCAGTGTTGAAAGCACATGTTAAAAAAGCTTTCAATCAAGACAATAGAACATTGAAGAGGAAAACAAACGCTAGAAGTAAGCAAAATAATTGGCTACCCTCGTCTGAAGGACTGCATGGCTCAAGAAGGAAAGGGTCGAGTTTTCAACCCAAATTGTAAGAAATTTACTTCAACTCAGTTTATGAATCAATTCGTGAAACAAGTTCGTGAAACTGGATCGTTATTCGACAGAACAACCAGTTCACTTTCTCATCCAGTGCGCTCAGTCGAAAACATTGCTGTAATTGTCCAGAGTTTGCGTGAAAATCCATCAACATTATTTCGTAATCGTTCTCAGGAACTGAACATTTTTCGCACTTCTCTGAGGGAAATATTCCATAAGGACTTAGGTATGAAGGCTTACAAACTTCGATTAGTCCAAGAACTGAAGCCTCATCACCTTTCCATGCGTTTTTGGTTCGTCCAATGGGTTTGACTGAAGATCAGTGTTTTTACCACAAATCATCTTTTTTATGAAGCTCGTTTCCACATCGGGGACTATGCCACTAAGCAAAATTGTTGTATTTGGGGCTCAGGAAATCCAAACATCATAATTGAGAATCTCAATTCCACAAAGCAAGTGGCGGATTTTGTCAGTGGGATCAGCGAATTTTTGTTTCCACAAATTGCAGAGGATGACACGGACGAGGTTTGGTTTCGATAAGACGGCGTTACTTGCCACACAGCTAACGTAACAATTGAACTTTTGGACATCATTTTCGAAAATCAAATAATCGGCCAAAGCTCTGATGTTAAACTCCAAACGTCATCATTGAGAAGCCAATGCACCCAAAACTAGTAACAGTTTGGTGCGGATTTTGGCATGGTAGCATCATTGGACCATTTTTCTTTAAAAATGGACAAGGAGACGCCGTTACATTCAACGGCGATCGTTACCGTGCTGTGCTCAACGAATTTTTGGTTCCACAAACTGAAGAGGATGACATGGACGACGTTTGGTTTCAATACGATGCACAGTGGTTTAGGATCTGAAATACACGAACGAAACCTCTAGCTCCTTAAGTAGCTTAATAAACAAAGTGAAAATTTAACCACAGAGGCTTCAAATCATGTAGAATCGGCTGACGAAAACGTGTTAATGTATCTTGTCGTCTTCAACCCCTAGTGAGGGTGGAAATGTGTATGTCGTTTAGGAAAAAGTGCAACTATACAAGAGTTTTTACTTTCTTCTAGTCAAATAGGCAATTTTTTATTTATCTTTAAAATTTTAATAATACACAGCGTGTTGGGATTGTTCTTAAGATACAATTTTCAGATTTCAGTATTCGTAGTAGCTGTGGAATTTCTTCTAATTTGCAAAATAAATTTCTGATCATTTTATTTAAAATTTTGATTATTGTCTCAATTCTCCTTGCTTTTATAAACAGAAAGTAGCAGATGTATTTCCTATTGTGTGAAAGGATTACAATAAAAAAGCTTAGTTATATACAAACCTGAAGTCTTGTGTTGTAACTTAGTCCTACGCGAAACAAGACGACTAACCCCTTAAACTTTCTAAACAGTTCCCCGGCGTCATTCCGCTCGCTAAATACCCCCATTTTCACCTCTTTCTTCTTAATACGTATGCCTCCGTTCTCTATAGTTTCCGTTCGCACCTCTCCCTTCCCAAGCTTTCAGCGCGCTTCTTTCAATAATGCGCAATTTGTCACATAATATCCACAAGTCGATCTCTGTCGAGCCGCAGTTTACCACCTTCTCTACGTCCTGCTCGAACATTATAATTCACGTTGAAAAACTATCGCCGTCTCCTTTTACACCGTGCCACGACGACGGATACATAAGGAGAATCCCTCTCTTTATCCTTTGCAGTTTAATCCTTCTTGAAATTCTCTATACTAATCCCGCTTAAAAGCTCCTTTGTTTTGTTTTAACCCTTTTGTCACGCGAGAGAGGAGAAAGGGGAGGATAACCTTTTGCGAACGGAAGAAGCTATAGAATATATATATGTATCTAAGCTGTTTCGATTTTGTCTGTCGACACGTCCGCATACCACTTTGGCTCTTCGTCGTTGATTCTTGACGCGTCGCGTGTCCAACGACCGATAATTTATAAGAACGTGTTGGAAAAAACAAACGAACAGCGTCCGGGGAAATCAGGAAAGTGTCGTTGTCGATGCCTTTGAACTATGTATGTATATACATATACACACCAATGTATAAACCTAGTGTGGAGTCGAGGAATAGTAGTTAAATGTCAACCGTCCATTGTCTACCGAAATCTTCCAAATATTTTTTAGCATTGTCAAGGTTTGTGTTTAATTACGTAAGTTTGATGTTAGATTGGGAATTTTGGAAATTCATAACTATGAAATTTTAATGGTTAGTGTATGTGACCAATGAGATTCCATACGAAGTGTTAAGTAAAGTAGATTTTGTAAAAATCCTTTAGCTTTTAATATTTGTGTATTGTATTGATCTACAACTGCAATTAGGTCAAGCTTCAAAAGAAGGAATGTCTCAGTATCATGCAACAATATTTCATTCAATATTCTACATGGTGTCCAGGAACAAGATATTTCTGCATTGAAATGAACATCGTTCAAGGAAGTCCCAAACCGTGAAGAAGTTTTACCGTGGCTAGGAGTTTGTTGTCCTAACACATGAATAGAGAAATGTTCAAGATGACCATCATGTTGGTGCCAGTAGAATGTCATCAAGTAGGTTATCAAATATCTTTTGCAAGTAAAGATAAATAACGTTGTCGAAGTATTTTCAAGAATACTTGCCGAAAAGTTAATAGATTCCTCCTACGTTGACAATTTTTATTTCTCCAATAATGTTGGTTGCAGCTATTAAATATTTCGCCTCCACTTTTGAGAAGAATCGACCTGATCAGCAAACTTATTAAGTTGTACTTCCGGAACTAGTTACTGAAGAAATTGTTGGAATAAATTTTTGTTTGAGTCAAGTGTCTTATGATCAATATGAAAGTTGTTCCTCACCGCTTTTTACCACATGCTCGTTGTACTGTTCAATACTGATTAGTAATAATACGTGTCATTAATTGATAGGCTACACGAGCAATATTCGTAGGAACCAAACACATCCACTTTGATGAGCTTATCTCTCTATCTAACTGGTTTCAAGTATAATTATCATCTATATCCAGGAATCTCACTACGGGTAGAGACCTATGTGCATGAATTGATTGACTAGTGGACTCCATGATTTCTGTACTCTCTCCATCCTTTCTGCACTTGTTCACTTGCAAAATGCGTTAGAGAATGCACTCATAGGTTCGTCTCAACTGGCTGTTTTGCACAAACCAGAAATGTTGACTAGATGAAAATATTAAGCTTTAACGAGCAAAGATTTCTTTGGCATGAAATATGTACTTAAGGCTTTATTAATTTTTAATTCAAGATAGTTTGCACTCACACTCCAAACTAATCGAAAATTGCCAACAAGGATATGTTTTGGTGAATCCCACCACAGTACATTTTTTCTCTGTATAATACGACATACCAACGCTACGCTTTTCAAAGAAATATATACTGTAATGTTATCTACGTAAATGGGATTTCAGATAAAATGTGCGAGAATAAGATGACAATATGCGTGGCCAAAATAACTACTTGTGGAATTATGTTTGGTAGATGACAGCATACCCTTCTGGGATGTGTAGGACCTTTTATTGTAAGGGTAAGATTGGACAATTCTCGTTAAGTTTGGATTCAACCTGGTCGTCAGATCGCTCCAACCTCACCTACAAAGGATTTTTGATAGTTTTGTTGACCTTGCACAGCAAAAATTTCTGTTCTGAATGACTTTATAAATCCAAACCGTTTTTTTAACTCCGTCAGGCAATATTTCAAAGACTCGAAATGAAGGAGATGGGGTTGCAATTCTAGAGGACTGCCTTTAAAAATGTTGAAAGTTGGTTGAGATCCAAAGTGTATTTATTTGGACTACCTATTGGCAATATTTTAAACGCTGCGTTAGGAGTGGAGTTGAAAAGCTTGACACTTTTCTCCATTTCCTGATTCCGATAAAATATTTGATATCATCTTTTGCTGTGAATGCTGAACTTGGGGGGAGGAGGGTACGAGGAGGTTGGTAGGTTATTTTCAGGTGGGAGTTATGGGTGGAAAGGGTGGAATGTAAGCCTTTTAGAGTCCAACAATATTTTGAAATCAGCTCATTGAATAGCCATAAACTCGCAGACAAGATATTTCTGACTGCTTTGGTGACCTTGAACTTCTGTTTTGAATAATTTTATTAATCCAAACCCCTTTCTTAGTCCATTAAGAAAAACAGTGTGGGCTATATTTGAGCGACACGAAATGAAGGAAATTGGGTTGCAGTTCTAGACGAATTCCTGCATTTGAAATCTAGGCTATCCTATTTAATATATTAGTTGCTTTCTATTTGCTTCTAAGGTAAAGTGAGATGAACAGTTTATCTCACTTTACTTTAATTTAATCGTACATCTTTCTCATACATAATCATAAAATGTGATTGCAAAATGTACATAACTTTCAATACCCCCACTATAATTGAGAATTCTTCTCTAAGTGAGTTTGCTATCGAGCATGTGTTTGAGCAGGAAGGGGGAAGCAAAACATATCACTTACTCACTTGCAAATAAAACGATGCTTATTAGTGAGAAAACTGAAGTGAGATGAGGAGAAGTGAGAATTGTGGTAAATAGAAAGCCGCTATTGTCTGGTAATTGTTTCTGTGTTGGAAATGGGATTGAATTCTGAACCTTGTGGGCCATTTAGAGGTGATTGGATAGTACTTCGACCTTATCGATCTTCTATCTATGAGTAGAGTGGTATGGTAAGCTTTATATGCTCTAACTACGATATGAAATTGTTTTGTGACCAAGATATAAAGGACATAATATGCACCTGAAAGTGAAGATGTGCTCAAATATAGTTCTACTCATTTCTATCCGCTAGGATTTATTTATATCTGATGATTATTCTAATGTTCCCTATTCATGCTGCCTGTCTTGGTTTGCTATGTTATATATTAGGTCCCAGTAGTATTTAAAACTTGCTACTGTTGTTCTTAAATGAAAATTGTGATCTTTGGTACTTTTTCCTTTTTGTTTTGAGACTTTTATTAATTATTCCTATTTGCTATCGCATTTCCATTGACGCATAGAGTTGCATATCCTGAAATACTTTTCTATTGTTTTCCCAAATTCTTTACAATGTGGGTCGTCGATTCTTGTACTGATCAGTTCACCATTTTGTTTTGATCTTTATACTTTTTATTCCATCCATGTCATGCCAGTTATATAGGTATATCAGTTTTGCTGTTTGTACCACTATTATTTTAAAATTGTGCTATATTTTCTTCAGTTCTATTTCTTCTGATTTTGCTTTGGTGAACATTTGTGGTGCCTTATCTCATTGACTTCTTCCATGGCATTATCACCAAGTTATTCATATACAATTCAAACACCTAAAAGAGATATTTCTTGAACCTGAACATGGCTCATCTTATAGATATCTGATATTTTTGATTTAGGTCCAAATATGATGAACTCTAAAATCATTTATATATTGATGGGATATATGCGGGAGATTACTATTTCCTTATGATTTCAAGAAAACATGTTTATTTCGCAGAATTCCTTTGATTTTTTTTTACGAATATAAATGAGTAGCCGTAACGGATCTTCTTTTTTACATTTTCTAGCAGGATCTGAATAAAAAATGAGGGTAATTCCTTCAATGCTGGCGAAATATACGCTCAGTATATCAAAAAGAAACTTGAGGCGAGTAGAACACAACGTCGGCACTAGCGGAGACAAAAGCGGAAAACAGAAACGACAAATTACCTTCACGCCTTAAAAATTCATAAACAAAAACCCTGAGACAAGTATAAATTTTTTAAACAAAAACGACTTCCTTACAAAAGAAAAGATGACAAGAAGAGAAAGAAAGGTGCGGGAAAAAATAGGATACCTTAGCGGCGGATGCAGAGGGAAATGTGAAAATGTCATCTGCGTCTTACCTTAGTCGAGCTATAAAAGGATATATAGATGTCAGCATGGGAGAAGACCAAGTTAGAGAAGGATAAGAAAGGATGACTGCTATCTGTTGACGTGTCACAGAAAGTACGGCGATCCGGAGCCTCGGCTCCGGCTATACACACAGAGATGAGATACTGTATAAGAAGTTGGCGAGAAAGAGATACGAGCAAAAAATCTTGAAGACGTCTTCTATAAAGGAGTAAGCGTCGTCGTAAGAGTGAGGAGCGAGAGGTAGACAGCGGTCTAACCGTCCGCTGGAAAGAGAACGTTGCGGTAAAAAAGACGAAAGACGTTGAGGCGCTTGCGTCGTAGGTTTTGGTAAACCTCGAAGAAACGACGCTGGTTTGAGGGTAAAAATCCGGCGTCTTTCCTGGTTGGTGGCGAAGACGGTGGTGTCGGTCTACCTCAACATGCCACGCCCATTCACCTCATACCACCGGGCGATCCCCCAAAACCCCAGACGTCCCGCGAATACCCCACGACGCACTTTTATACTATTTCTTAATGTCAGGTCGCCTCGCGTCGCGAAAAGAACTTTGTACGGAAAAAGCGCTCTCTGCCGTACGTTTCGTGCGTCTTTTACGGTGTCGCATCAAGTTCTCTTTGACATCAGTTCTTTTTTTTTTCTTCGCTTTTGCGAACGTGTAACTTTTATTCGCTAGTTTGTTATTGGTAAAACGAGGGTTCATTTGAAAATTCGTAATTTGGTGATTTATCTTTATTGCAATTTAATCCTTCTTTGAATACTATATAGGTAATTATTCGTAACATGTTGGTAGTCATGCTTATTTTGAAAGTAGTTATTTTAAGTTAGGAAGTTAAGATATTTATAATAAGATTAGGCATAGCTACCTTAGTATAGTTAATATTTAGTTTAAAACAGCTCATTACGTTTGTGCTGTAGTAGATATGTAAATTTCACTAGTTAAAGGCTTTCACGACCATCAATGATAAGATAAATTAGATCTAAATATTTTTTAAAATGTTTTGCGCCAATTAATTGCTTTTATTAGTAAGAAATTTTAGATTCGGAAACGTTGTGCTGTAGTCATAGTTTTGTGTAATTTTTGTGTAGCTAATCAGAAAATATATACGAGTAAAAACACTCAGTTTTGGTACGTAGGTCTTTGCTCCGACTCTATAAATTCCCTTCCATTAGAAGACTTCATTTGTAGTATGAGCTAAGACATATTTCTCTGGTATGAATGGTGTTTTGTGTTCAATAAAGCATTTTATATAAAGCACCTGATATAAAATATTCATGCAATATGCACATTGTACCTACTGGTTTGTAATAATTGTTTGTTATCTTAGATTTTGGTTTGTTATCTTAGATCTTGGCCATCAATTATTACAAAAAATTACACTTCTAGTAATATCAGAAACGCATGGACATGAGAAATTAGAAAAGAAATTACTTTTTTGGAGTATTTATCAAGAATTAAAAAGACATGGATCAAAATAAAGTTTTGTTTATCACTTTAATAAAAGATAAAACAAGAAATGCAGAGTTTATTATTTGGTAGTTTTATAAAATTCCAACAGATTTTGCATTTTGGGTTTGACTTGTTTTAGATTTGTTGTTTGGGGTGTTGGTACTGAAAATTTTCCTTCATATCCATTTTTTCAGAATAATTGTTTTAATACATATTTCCATCTTTTGCACTATTGCTCAGAAAGGAAATAAAGAGCTTTGTCGTCATTAGCGGTTCTATAAAACACTAATCAGGTAATCTAAATTTTAAGCTTTGTGGAGGTGTTGTGCTATAGTACATTCCCAGGACTAGCTTTACTCGCCAGATAGTCTTAGTCATCTACATTTTCCTGTGAACTTATTTCCTCTTTAATTTTTCTGTTGCGAAGATTTTTATCAATGGTTTCCTTGATATTCTCTTTGATATCCTGCCAATTGAGGCACTGAGGTCCATTATTCGCAACTGTTACATGATTGAGTGCCGTAGTATTATTATGAACAACAAAAGATCCCCTGAAAGGTAGTCAGCCTCTATTTGTGGATGCTGCTGTTTCCTTGATTTTATTATTATATAAGTAAAATAGTATTAACGCTTGATGATTGTCTTGATACTCCAAATAATCATAGGCAAGATGAAAAGGCTCAGTTTATTGAAGTGTTAAATTTTCGTTCGAGAATGCGAACTTCTTCAGGACAAACAATTTGAACTTTTATACTAAATAATTAACATTAATCGAGGTTGTAACTTTGATGAATAAGTACATTATAAAATTATTAAAACCCAGCTGTCTAAATTTTAAAACCATACTTAAATCCCTATGATTATTTGGAGTATCAAGCGTTAATACTATTTTAGTTACCTGCACTTAGATATTAGGGCTTTTTTAACTTTTTGTAGTGGCAAAATGTTCATGATCCACGGCTCTAAACGTAGATCCATGATATGTGTCACGATTGACAAGTTTTCGGGAAAAACTTTTATACTCACTTGTCTCATGAGTCTTTTATATCAAGTTTCTAAATCCACTTCACCTATCTCCTGATAAATTCCACCAGACTAGGCCAAAACATAATGTCAGTGTTAGTACAATTTAAATTAATGAATTAGCGTACTTTTGGAAAAACAATTTTGAATGAGAACGTTTGCATCAACTCTATGTCCTCTAAGAAGTCCTGGGTATGTTCTGGAATCGCCTGATTTGGAAATTGCACACCACATCATGATTTTAGTTGAGTCGAAGAACTAAATACCTCGACGCAATAAAGACAAGCCCAATCTTCTTCTTCCATGCTCAGGAATCAGCCTCGAAATGCAAGGCTTTTCAATAATATTTATTGTAAACTTATGATTTCAAATTTTTCACAGATTTATTTTTGTGTTTCGAAGTGGGAAAATTTCAAAATTAAAAATCTTAAAATTTTGTTGTTCAGGTTCTCTTTTAGAATTGCTTTCGTCTGGAATGCTCATTTCATTTTGTTTGTAATAAAAATTAAAATATGATATTTTCATGTTTTCTTTTCAATTATTTTACAGTTTGAGTCGAACCAGCTCTGCAGAACTGCATCATCCGAACGTAATAGTATCTGGTGGATGGAGTGGCAACATCTGAGACGCCGTCGATTAATAAATAAGGGCGCGGGTGCGTAAAGAAGCGAGGGTGCGTAGTACTAGAGAGATGAATCAGAAATCAGCTGATTTAGGTAGTTCCCCACTCGTTACATTCATAGTTAACTGGACTAAACGTGCGGCGACTGTCAAATATTCGTAATTCACTCCCCAACCGTGCATTTATGTAATACGCCTCTAGGCACATAGGAGAGGACACACGAAAGTTATTGAAAAAGAAGGGAGGAAGAATATATAAACGAATATGAGAATTAATTGAATTAGAAAAGAGATCATGGAATTTTGTAGATTTTTAAAGGGAATGGAACCTGAATGTGCATGAAATGATTTAAAAAAATCATGCACCATCCTGGTGTAGTTCGGTATCGAAACAAAACCATATAGGGTTGCGTCTCGCGCACTTTTCTGCGGTCCACCACCACCGTATTACCCTGTAAAATCACGACCCCGCTGATTTTTCATCATTTGTGCGCGTGTGTGCAAAAGCACATGTAAATTAAAAACTTCCTGTCGACTCCTGGCGCGTACACCACGGCATCACGGCACTCTTGAAATAAAAACGCTTTTAATTTCAACTGTTAGCGGACCCTCGACGATTGTTGCTTGTCGTCGGATACGCGTCGCCTATTCGATTATTTGCCTTTTTCGTTATTCTTTTCCGACGATAACGATTTGTCAGGATCGCACAAGTAAAAGGACGACAGGGGAACAAAAAAAATAAATAAAAAAAGAGGAAGCAAGATAAAAGAATCGCGCTTTCGGAGCGGTGTGGTGTCGGTTTTTAGATAACATCAAAAAGAAAAGAAAAAGTTTTGTGGTTCGTTGGACTTTTCTTCCTACTATTCGAAGGGTGTCGAGCTTACGCGATGGATCTGAGAGCTTTCATGTACGTCAGCTTAAAAATACGAATAAATTTCATGTGACAATTCACCGGAGCATACACACGAACAAATATAAACCATTTTGTGCGTGAAAAACTGCCTGCTCGGAGAGCAAGATGCATCTAGCGAGTGAAGTTAGTTCGACGACGGGACAATACGAACGAAATTACGGTAATTTGACGGCCGAGATGTTGGCCGAAAGAACATTGGACGGATTGTTAGCGGAACATCCGGGTGAACTAGTTAGAACCGGGAGTCCGCATGTGGTTTGTACTGTTTTGCCGCCGCATTGGCGGTCCAATAAGACGCTACCGGTTGCTTTCAAAGTTGTCGCTCTCGGCGAGGTGGGAGACGGCACTGTGGTCACCGTTAAAGCGGGAAATGACGAAAATTATTGCGCCGAATTGAGGAACTGCACCGCCATCATGAAGAATCAAATCGCCAAGTTTAATGATTTGAGATTTGTCGGAAGAAGTGGCAGAGGTGAGTGACTCAGTTCTTAATTATTATTCTGATTTATTGCACTTATTCGATTTAAGTATTTAGTTATGTCGAAGGAGTTTCAATATTTCTTCTTCAGCATCTTTGTCAATCTTTATAGGACAATTCAATTCAGACTTTTGAAAGAGGAAATGAATTGATAATAATCATGTGACTTCATCATTCAACTACCACGAATCTCTCATAAAAACCATTTTATATTCTAGATAAGTTTCACCTAACAAATCCGCTAGGACAGATTTGAGAGAGTGGCAAAAATTGACGGTTTTACAAAACAATGTTTTTCCCTTCAATGAAAGATGAGCAAAAATGATTTGTTGAGAAAGATACGATGTTTTTTTTTATGTGTGGCGGGTGCTTAGTTGCAGTGTCTCTGTAAACTGTATTACTTGTCTGGCTGTCACTCTGCAACTTTCGCGGTGTAGTTTTGTGTGTGTAAATTGTGTTCAAATGGCTTTGTGACAGCATCATATCGCCTTTTATAATGCCGCACTGTTAATCACTTTGCTCCCAACAGCCAATGGTAAGTCGATCCGGATTTCAACCTTGTGAAAAAATGTTACCGTCCCCAAGAGAATTGAAACCCGGCTCCTATCCTCCTGCCACTATAATAGTCAGCCGCCTAACCACTGCGGCTATCGACCCGTTCGATGACAATACTATTATGTCCGCCAAAATTTCAACCGCATACAACTGTTACGTGCATAACTTCGAAGAATCTTTAAAACATAATCCTAAAGAACTATTTGCTTTTATTAAGCAACCACTAGAATTCCCGGACAACTACATTGTGTTGATCAACTAATTGAGTCTCCTGTGGATATAGTTAATGCCTTTGCGAATTTATTTTGCCGTAATCAAGCAATAAATTATGTACCAATGCCCGAATACGTTACCTTTTACCATTCCTACTGTAACGGAGGATGCTGCATTAAATGTGATGTCTGCCTGTTGTGCTAAATTTACTGCTGGTGATGATTCAATACCAAGTTTTTTAATACATGACGCTAGATATACATTAGCTTATCCTTTAATGTTATTAATTAATTTGTCAGTTAAAACTTCAACATTTCCTACTTTATGGAAATGGGCAAGAATTATTCCGGTTTGCAAGAAAGGCGATGAAACTCAACTAAAAAATTACAGACCAGTATCAATACTCTCTAATTTTGAGAAAGTCTTTGAGCAATTTATATATTCACCCATTTTAATGAACATTCAACAGAGCTTATCACCATGTTAACATGGCTTTATTCCTGGAAGGTCAACCGTCACGAATCTGACCACAATTACTCGATTTCTAACTGAACAGATTGACTTGCAAAAACAGGTTGACGTAATTTATACCGATGTATCTAGTGCCTTGGATGATATGTGTCCATCATTTAACAAATTAGTAGCTTCCTACAAGAGAGTAAATTATGTCCATTATAGTGGCTTTAATTCTCAGGAATTTATATCGGTTTCAGGGGTTCTCCAAGGCTCAAATCTAGGACCTCTTCTCTTTATAATTTATATTAATGAGTTGCTTAATGTTGTAGATTGTCCTATACCTGCATATGCGGATGACATAAAGATTTATACTACTATTGATACACCCCATGATATTGAGTTACTACAAAAACAATTGAATAATTTAGAAAATTGGTGGTTAATATAGGGAAATTTTGTTCTGTATCTTACAGCAAAAAACGTAATATGTTTGACTCATCATACAATATTAACGGTCTAAGAATAGAGAATAGTACAAATTTCATCTTGGTGTACTGGTGGGTTTCGAGGAATTTGGGTTTTATTATGCGGTCTTCTAAACATTTTACTAATTCATCTACTTTAAAGTCTTTATATTTCGCATTTATATTAAGGTTTTTTGGAAAACGCTTCACTAATTTGGTCACCCTATTATGTTTGCTATCAGCTTGAACGTATCCAACGTAAATTTCTTAAATTTCTGTCATTCAAACTGGATGGTCAGTATCCTCCCAGAAGTGTTGATTATAAATGCCTTCTAGATAGACATGGGATGAAATCTTTGACTCCACTGTGCTCTGATTTACTCAGAAGTGTTGATTATAAATGCCTTCTAGATAGACCTAGAACTAATGCATTGACGAATTCACCTGTTAATAGAATGTGCAGAATTGCAAATTCTTATTTTGATGATATTTTTTTGTAGTTGTGATTGCTCTTACTTTTATATTTATATTATAATTTTATGAAATTATCTTTGTAATTTCGTATGGTGGTTATGAATTGTATTTAAGTTACTATTATTGATGAGCAATACATGTGTATTGTTCAGTTTACCCTGTAATTGGTTTCGGTTGGGTAATAAAGTGCATTATTATTATTTTAAACATCTTGTGCAATGTATCCGTTGCATATTTATTACAGAAGACCTACATAAATGCCTGATTGAAATAAAGACAAGTGGAATCTTTATGAATATTTATGAACAAATGAATCTTACTTCATTGAAATCTTGTTTATATGGAGAACTTATTATCAATTCAGACTTTTGTTGCAATTTTTTTATTTTCTTTTACAGATTGGTCTTTTACTTTGAGCAGTGGAAAGGCATTAGAAACAGAAATCAAAAATTTTGTTGTTAGGTTTGTCTTTCAGTTCAGAGTTTTTTCATGTTTCATTCCAAAGTTTTTTTTTCGATTGGAATACTCATTTTTGCTGTTTTGTCATGGTAATTCAAGTTATCCTCCTTATGAGCTTCTGAATGACTACTATCAAGAAGGAAATATTTGGATTCACCTTAACTTAACAACTATCAATTGTCAAAAGAAGAAAGTTGTGCAAAATTGGTCAAACGAAACTGGAAGTTCGAAAGAAATTCATTTCATTTCTGCAGTACTTTCAGCAGAATGGCTTAACATTACTGAAGACTTTGATAACATTTGGAATATCTTAAACACAATTACAACCACTACTCTTTATAAGAGGCACTACACAAAGAGAAAAAAAGTTTGAATAATATAGATCTACCATCTACATACATTTCAATGTCAATGTCTTTCTAGTGAATTATATTTTGATCTAATAAACAAGTACAAGTAACAAGGAATTTAAATTATCTCCTCATTTCACTACAATTGTCTTTGAACGAGCGTATTAGTGTTTTTGTTGTAAAGACGTAGATTTGGTTATGGGGATTGCTGTAAGCTGGGCCTGTACGTTGTAACACTATAAAAATATATGTATAAAAACCTGGGTGAGGCTTTTTGTTCATGCTTAGTGGCGTGACGTTGCAAACGAGATTAAAATCCATCAAGAGCAGATTATCGTTACTCATAAACGTTCAAACGGATAGAATGAAATAAGAATCGGCTGATTCATTATTATCTTCAAAGCAAGTCTCAGCAGTACTTTGACTGGCTCTCCTTTACTTTCTCTGTTGAACATGGTTTGGAAATTGTATGAGCTTGCGCATGCAGTTGGGGGTTTTGACTTCCTATGGCTATTCAGTTCTGCTCTCTCATTCTTTAGTGCATAGGCATATCTGGCGCATGCAGAACATATTACGTTTGGAAGAGATAATAACTTATAATTATCATAGTTTAAAAATAAATGCTATACGAAGAAATATACACAGTATTTTAAATAGATTTGAAATCTTTGATAACCTCTTTAATAACACAATCACATAAAAATAAATCTTCATTATCAGATGAAAGAATCTATATTTTATTAAAGATTATAGTAAGTATTACTTTTACGATCAAAATGATAATCCGCAAGTACATAATTGCACATCGTACATCGTACATATGTATGTATAAAATAAACTCGTAAACAATTCTCATTAAAAATTTAACGTCCAAATTCATCTAGTAAACCTAGAGCGTAATAAATCGAGAAAACACTAAAGCGCTGACGCAACTTTGTGTATTTATCGGAAATATATAATGTAAAGTGCCTGAGGCCAAAACGCAATAAATAAAATTAATCCAGCTAAACAAAATATGATATAAATTTAACAATATTTTCAAAATACGAACGTCAATAAATCATACAGATCAATCAACATAACCTATAATATGGAATAAATAGTTGCAGTGCGTGATTTTCCAATATGGCCCCGACGTATAGTTTTATCCTATTTTACCCTGTTGGTAATACTGGGAAATATGAGAGCGCTTCCGATAAATCACGGATTACTGTATCGCCAACATAATTCATAGATTACAGGGCGCTGAAATTTACACTGCAAATAACTTAAATAGTAATGTTTGTGCTCCGATGTTGGTATTTAATTAAGGCGAGTTGCGAGGATGACTGCTTAATTATTTCACGTCGAAGATTCATAATCAGCAGAAGAAAAATGATTTAAAATTATATGACGATTGGAAATATCTCGTTTTGGAATTGTTTCAATGAGATATATACATAGGTAGGCAGGAGATAAATGATTTAAAAATTGATTTCCTGAAAATTACATTCAGCAAAACTCTAGTTGTAGAAATTGCAAGGAATTGCAAGACGGCTCATGAATGAAATACAAAACTGCCATGAAAAGAGGAGACGTCAAATCGTAGGTCAAAATGTTCTGGTATAAATAGGTTTGGAAATGTCGACTCGATGTTATCAAATTGGTCACAAAGAATAGCGTGCAAATTAACAAGCACTCCAAACTTACAAGTTTTCTAAGACACTGAGCAATTCTGTGAGCTTACAATTGAGATCGTTGAATATCTGTTTTGCGTTTTGTGAAGTGGTAGAATCGAAAAATTCATCACCAATCTTTGTACACTTCTGTCAAACGTTAGTGATGAATTTATCACTTAGATTAAGATTCCGGAGTTATGGCGATGTTTAAGGCCAGACTGTTATGTACAAAACGTCTAGTCACTAATTTATTACGTAGCTTAGTCAAATTTCGAGTTTTATTTTGGAAACTCTTGCTATTGACCAATAAGCGGTTTTGTATATGCTTCACAATATTTTCTGGTTTTATACCTAACGCATCGAGGTCCTTAATACTTTTAAATTAATAGTTCATTCTAATTTTAATTGTCTTTTTTTCCTACCAATTTTAGTCTTTATATTTATACAGTTATATCGATAATATTTCTAGCATATCAATTTCATTTACTGTAGAACATACTGTTTGGGTTAAATTATGTGAGTTAGTCTCACATTACAAGACTTTCGACTTCAATCAAAATTTTGTATGATTTGTAAGGTGTAACAAGAAAAGTCAAAATGTTTTAACAAGATGAACCAACTTGCCCAGAGCGAAGCAGATTCATCAAACTGTTCTCGAGAAAATTTATCTCTTTAACGCGTTAATGTGCCTTGCTGGGAGTTTGGCCTCTCCCTTAGATTAACAAGGTGAACCTACTTGCCGAGGATGAAGCAGATCCATCAAACGGTTATAGAGCTAGGTAATATTTATATGATGAAAAAGTTGTCTAGAAAATTTGTGAAAGTTTGATCGGTCACAGCGCTCAAACGCGTTAATGTGCCTTCCTGGGGGTTTGTCCTCTCGTTTAGATTAACAAGATGAACCATCTGGCCGAGAGCGAAGTAGATTCATCAAACGGTTCTCGAGAAAATTTATCTCTATAACGCGTTAATGTGCCTTGCTGGGAGTTTGGCTTCTCGTTTAGATTAACAAGGTGAACCTACTTGCCGAGGAGGAAGCAGATCCATCAAACAGTTATCGAGCTAGGTAATATTTATATGATGAAAAAGTTGTCCAGAAAATTTATGAAAGTTTGAACGATCACAGCGCTCAAACGCGTTAATGTGCCTTCCTGGGGGTTTGTCCTCTCGTTTAGATTAACAAGATGAACCATCTGGCAGAGAGCGAAGTAGATTCATCAAACGGTTCTCGAGAAAATTTATCTCTATAACGCGTTACTGTGCCTTGCTGGGAGTTTGGCCTCTCGTTTAGATTAACAAGGTGAACCTACTTGCCGAGGAGGAAGCAGATCCATCAAACGGTTATCGAGCTAGGTAATATTTATATGATGAAAAAGTTGTCCAGAAAATTTATGAAAGTTTGAACGGTCACAGCGCTTAAACGCGTTAATGTGCCTTCCTGGGGGTTTGTCCTCTCGTTTAGATTAACAAGATGAACCATCTGGCCGAGAGCGAAGTAGATTCATCAAACGGTTCTCCAGAGAATTTATCTCTATAACGCGTTAATGTGCCTTGCTGGGAGTTTGGCCTCTCGCTTAGATTAACAAGGTGAACCTACTTGCCGAGGAGGAAGCAGATCCATCAAACGGTTATCGAGCTAGGTAATATTTATATGATGATAAAGTTGTCCAAAAAATTTATGAAAGTTTGAACGGTCACAGCGCTCAAACGCGTTAATGTGCCTTCCTGGGGGTTTGTCCTCTCGTTTAGATTAACAAGATGAACCATCTGGCCGAGAGCGAAGTAGATGCATCAAACAGTTCTCGAGAAAATTTATCTCTATAACGCGTTAATGTGCCTTGCTGGGAGTTTGGCCTCTCGTTTAGATTAACAAGGTGAACCTACTTGCCGAGGAGGAAGCAGATCCATCAAACGGTTATCGAGCTAGGTAATATTTATATGATGAAAAAGTTGTCCAGAAAATGTATGAAAGTTTGAACGGTCACAGCGCTCAAACGCGTTAATGTGCCTTCCTGGGGGTTTGTCGTCTCGTTTAGATTTACAAGATGAACCATCTGGGCGAAAGCGAAGTAGATTCATCAAACGGTTCTCGAGAAAATTTATCTCTATAACGCGTTAATGTGCCTTGCTGGGAGTTTGGCCTCTCGTTTAGATTAACAAAGTGAACCTACTTGCCCAGGAGGAAGCAGATCCATCAAACGGTTATCGAGCTAGGTAATATTTATATGATGAAAAAGTTGTCCAGAAAATTTATGAAAGTTTGAACGGTCACAGCGCTCAAACGCGTTAATGTGCCTTCCTGGGGGTTTGTCCTCTCGTTTAGATTAACAAGATGAACCATCTGGCCGAGAGCGAAGTAAATTCATCAAACGGTTCTCGAGAAAATTTATCTCTATAACGCGTTAATGTGCCTTGCTGGGAGTTTGGCCTCTCGTTTAGATTAACAAAGTGAACCTACTTGCCGAGGAGGAAGCAGATCCATCAAACGGTTACCGAGCTAGGTAATATTTATATGATGAAGAAGTTGTCCAGAAAATTTATGAAAGTTTGAACGGTCACAGCGCTCAAACGCGTTAATGTGCCTTCCTGGGGGTTTGTCCTCTCGTTTAGATTAACAAGATGAACCATCTGGCCAAGAGCGAAGTAGATTCATCAAACGGTTCTGGAGAAAATTTATCTCTATAACGCGTTAATGTGCCTTGCTGGGAGTTTGGCCTCTCGTTTAGATTAACAAGGTGAACCTACTTGCCGAGGAGGAAGCAGATCCAGCAAACGGTTATCGAGCTAGGTAATATTTATATGATGAAAAAGTTGTCCAGAAAATTTATGAAAGTTTGAACGGTCACAGCGCTCAAACGCGTTAATGTGCCTTTCTGGGGGTTTGTCCTCTCGTTTAGATTAACAAGATGAACCATCTGGCCGAGAGCGAAGTAGATTCATCAAACGGTTCTCGAGAAAATTTATCTCTATAACGCGTTAATGTGCCTTGCTGGGAGTTTGGCCTCTCGTTTAGATTAACAAAGTGAACCTACTTGCCGAGGAGGAAGCAGATCCATCAAACGGTTATCGAGCTAGGTAATATTTATATGATGAAGAAGTTGTCCAGAAAATTTATGAAAGTTTGAACGGTCACAGCGCTCAAACGCGTTAATGTGCCTTCCTGGGGGTTTGTCCTCTCGTTTAGATTAACAAGATGAACCATCTGGCCAAGAGCGAAGTAGATTCATCAAACGGTTCTCGAGAAAATTTATCTCTATAACGCGTTAATGTGCCTTGCTGGGAGTTTGGCCTCTCATTTAGATTAACAAGGTGAACCTACTTGCCGAGGAGGAAGCAGATCCAGCAAACGGTTATCGAGCTAGGTAATATTTATATGATGAAAAAGTTGTCCAGAAAATTTATGAAAGTTTGAACGGTCACAGCGCTCAAACGCGTTAATGTGCCTTTCTGGGGGTTTGTCCTCTCGTTTAGATTAACAAGATGAACCATCTGGCCGAGAGCGAAGTAGATTCATCAAACGGTTCTCGAGAAAATTTATCTCTATAACGCGTTAATGTGCCTTGCTGGGAGTTTGGCCTCTCGTTTAGATTAACAAGGTGAACCTACTTGCCAAGGAGGAAGCAGATCCATCAACCGGTTATCGAGCTAGGTAATATTCATATGATGAAAAAGTTGTCCAGAAAATTTATGAAAGTTTGAACGGTCGCAGCGCTCAAACGCGTTAATGTGCCTTCCTGGGGGTTTGTCCTCTCGTTTAGATTAACAAGATGAACCATCTGGCCAAGAGCGAAGTAGATTCATCAAACGGTTCTGGAGAAAATTTATCTCTATAACGCGTTAATGTGCCTTGCTGGGAGTTTGGCCTCTCGTTTAGATTAACAAGGTGAACCTACTTGCCGAGGAGGAAGCAGATCCATCAAACGGCTATCGAGCTAGGTAATACTTATATGATGAAAAAGTTGTCCAGAAAATGTATGAAAGTTTGAACGGTCACAGCGCTCAAACGCGTTAATGTGCCTTCCTGGGGTTTGTCGTCTCGTTTAGATTTACAAGATGAACCATCTGGCCGAGAGCGAAGTAGATTCATCAAACGGTTCTCGAGAAAATTTATCTCTACAACGCGTTAATGTGCCTTGCTGGGAGTTTGGCCTCTCGTTTAGATTAACAAGGTGAACCTACTTGCCGAGGAGGAAGCAGATCCAGCAAACGGTTATCGAGCTAGGTAATATTTATATGATGAAAAAGTTGTCCAGAAAATTTATGAAAGTTTGAACGGTCACAGCGCTCAAACGCGTTAATGTGCCTTTCTGGGGGTTTGTCCTCTCGTTTAGATTAACAAGATGAACCATCTGGCCGAGAGCGAAGTAGATTCATCAAACGGTTCTCGAGAAAATTTATCTCTATAACGCGTTAATGTGCCTTGCTGGGAGTTTGGCCTCTCGTTTAGATTAACAAGGTGAACCTACTTGCCGAGGAGGAAGCAGATCCATCAAACGGTTATCGAGCTAGGTAATATTTATATGATGAAAAAGTTGTCCAGAAAATTTATGAAAGTTTGAACGGTCACAGCGCTCAAACGCGTTAATGTGCCTTCCTGGGGGTTTGTCGTCTCGTTTAGATTTACAAGATGAACCATCTGGCCGAGAGCGAAGTAGATTCATCAAACGGTTCTCGAGAAAATTTATCTCTATAACGCGTTAATGTGCCTTGCTGGGAGTTTGGCCTCTCGTTTAGATTAACAAAGTGAACCTACTTGCCCAGGAGGAAGCAGATCCATCAAACGGTTATCGAGCTAGGTAATATTTATATGATGAAAAAGTTGTCCAGAAAATTTATGAAAGTTTGAACGGTCACAGCGCTCAAACGCGTTAATGTGCCTTCCTGGGGGTTTGTCCTCTCGTTTAGATTAACAAGATGAACCATCTGGCCGAGAGCGAAGTAAATTCATCAAACGGTTCTCGAGAAAATTTATCTCTATAACGCGTTAATGTGCCTTGCTGGGAGTTTGGCCTCTCGTTTAGATTAACAAAGTGAACCTACTTGCCGAGGAGGAAGCAGATCCATCAAACGGTTACCGAGCTAGGTAATATTTATATGATGAAGAAGTTGTCCAGAAAATTTATGAAAGTTTGAACGGTCACAGCGCTCAAACGCGTTAATGTGCCTTCCTGGGGGTTTGTCCTCTCGTTTAGATTAACAAGATGAACCATCTGGCCAAGAGCGAAGTAGATTCATCAAACGGTTCTGGAGAAAATTTATCTCTATAACGCGTTAATGTGCCTTGCTGGGAGTTTGGCCTCTCGTTTAGATTAACAAGGTGAACCTACTTGCCGAGGAGGAAGCAGATCCAGCAAACGGTTATCGAGCTAGGTAATATTTATATGATGAAAAAGTTGTCCAGAAAATTTATGAAAGTTTGAACGGTCACAGCGCTCAAACGCGTTAATGTGCCTTTCTGGGGGTTTGTCCTCTCGTTTAGATTAACAAGATGAACCATCTGGCCGAGAGCGAAGTAGATTCATCAAACGGTTCTCGAGAAAATTTATCTCTATAACGCGTTAATGTGCCTTGCTGGGAGTTTGGCCTCTCGTTTAGATTAACAAAGTGAACCTACTTGCCGAGGAGGAAGCAGATCCATCAAACGGTTATCGAGCTAGGTAATATTTATATGATGAAGAAGTTGTCCAGAAAATTTATGAAAGTTTGAACGGTCACAGCGCTCAAACGCGTTAATGTGCCTTCCTGGGGGTTTGTCCTCTCGTTTAGATTAACAAGATGAACCATCTGGCCAAGAGCGAAGTAGATTCATCAAACGGTTCTCGAGAAAATTTATCTCTATAACGCGTTAATGTGCCTTGCTGGGAGTTTGGCCTCTCATTTAGATTAACAAGGTGAACCTACTTGCCGAGGAGGAAGCAGATCCAGCAAACGGTTATCGAGCTAGGTAATATTTATATGATGAAAAAGTTGTCCAGAAAATTTATGAAAGTTTGAACGGTCACAGCGCTCAAACGCGTTAATGTGCCTTTCTGGGGTTTGTCCTCTCGTTTAGATTAACAAGATGAACCATCTGGCCGAGAGCGAAGTAGATTCATCAAACGGTTCTCGAGAAAATTTATCTCTATAACGCGTTAATGTGCCTTGCTGGGAGTTTGGCCTCTCGTTTAGATTAACAAGGTGAACCTACTTGCCAAGGAGGAAGCAGATCCATCAACCGGTTATCGAGCTAGGTAATATTCATATGATGAAAAAGTTGTCCAGAAAATTTATGAAAGTTTGAACGGTCGCAGCGCTCAAACGCGTTAATGTGCCTTCCTGGGGGTTTGTCCTCTCGTTTAGATTAACAAGATGAACCATCTGGCCAAGAGCGAAGTAGATTCATCAAACGGTTCTGGAGAAAATTTATCTCTATAACGCGTTAATGTGCCTTGCTGGGAGTTTGGCCTCTCGTTTAGATTAACAAGGTGAACCTACTTGCCGAGGAGGAAGCAGATCCATCAAACGGCTATCGAGCTAGGTAATACTTATATGATGAAAAAGTTGTCCAGAAAATGTATGAAAGTTTGAACGGTCACAGCGCTCAAACGCGTTAATGTGCCTTCCTGGGGGTTTGTCGTCTCGTTTAGATTTACAAGATGAACCATCTGGCCGAGAGCGAAGTAGATTCATCAAACGGTTCTCGAGAAAATTTATCTCTACAACGCGTTAATGTGCCTTGCTGGGAGTTTGGCCTCTCGTTTAGATTAACAAGGTGAACCTACTTGCCGAGGAGGAAGCAGATCCAGCAAACGGTTATCGAGCTAGGTAATATTTATATGATGAAAAAGTTGTCCAGAAAATTTATGAAAGTTTGAACGGTCACAGCGCTCAAACGCGTTAATGTGCCTTTCTGGGGGTTTGTCCTCTCGTTTAGATTAACAAGATGAACCATCTGGCCGAGAGCGAAGTAGATTCATCAAACGGTTCTCGAGAAAATTTATCTCTATAACGCGTTAATGTGCCTTGCTGGGAGTTTGGCCTCTCGTTTAGATTAACAAAGTGAACCTACTTGCCGAGGAGGAAGCAGATCCATCAAACGGTTATCGAGCTAGGTAATATTTATATGATGAAAAAGTTGTCCAGAAAATTTATGAAAGTTTGAACGGTCACAGCGCTCAAACGCGTTAATGTGCCTTCCTGGGGGTTTGTCCTCTCGTTTAGATTAACAAGATGAACCATCTGGCCAAGAGCGAAGTAGATTCATCAAACGGTTCTGGAGAAAATTTATCTCTATAACGCGTTAATGTGCCTTGCTGGGAGTTTGGCCTCTCGTTTAGATTAACAAAGTGAACCTACTTGCCGAGGAGGAAGCAGATCCATCAAACGGTTATCGAGCTAGGTAATATTTATATGATGAAAAAGTTGTCCAGAAAATTTATGAAAGTTTGAACGGTCACAGCGCTCAAACGCGTTAATGTGCCTTCCTGGGGGTTTGTCGTCTCGTTTAGATTTACAAGATGAACCATCTGGCCGAGAGCGAAGTAGATTCATCAAACGGTTCTCGAGAAAATTTATCTCTATAACGCGTTAATGTGCCTTGCTGGGAGTTTGGCCTCTCGTTTAGATTAACAAAGTGAACCTACTTGCCGAGGAGGAAGCAGATCCATCAAACGGTTATCGAGCTAGGTAATATTTATATGATGAAAAAGTTGTCCAGAAAATTTATGAAAGTTTGAACGGTCACAGCGCTCAAACGCGTTAATGTGCCTTCCTGGGGGTTTGTCGTCTCGTTTAGATTTACAAGATGAACCATCTGGGCGAGAGCGAAGTAGATTCATCAAACGGTTCTCGAGAAAATTTATCTCTATAACGCGTTAATGTGCCTTGCTGGGAGTTTGGCCTCTCGTTTAGATTAACAAAGTGAACCTACTTGCCGAGGAGGAAGCAGATCCATCAAACGGTTATCGAGCTAGGTAATATTTATATGATGAAAAAGTTGTCCAGAAAATTTATGAAAGTTTGAACGGTCACAGCGCTCAAACGCGTTAATGTGCCTTCCTGGGGGTTTGTCCTCTCGTTTAGATTAACAAGATGAACCATCTGGCCAAGAGCGAAGTAGATTCATCAAACGGTTCTGGAGAAAATTTATCTCTATAACGCGTTAATGTGCCTTGCTGGGAGTTTGGCCTCTCGTTTAGATTAACAAGGTGAACCTACTTGCCGAGGAGGAAGCAGATCCAGCAAACGGTTATCGAGCTAGGTAATATTTATATGATGAAAAAGTTGTCCAGAAAATTTATGAAAGTTTGAACGGTCACAGCGCTCAAACGCGTTAATGTGCCTTTCTGGGGTTTGTCCTCTCGTTTAGATTAACAAGATGAACCATCTGGCCGAGAGCGAAGTAGATTCATCAAACGGTTCTCGAGAAAATTTATCTCTATAACGCGTTAATGTGCCTTGCTGGGAGTTTGGCCTCTCGTTTAGATTAACAAGGTGAACCTACTTGCCAAGGAGGAAGCAGATCCATCAACCGGTTATCGAGCTAGGTAATATTCATATGATGAAAAAGTTGTCCAGAAAATTTATGAAAGTTTGAACGGTCGCAGCGCTCAAACGCTTTAATGTGCCTTCCTGGGGGTTTGTCCTCTCGTTTAGATTAAATTAATGTTAACTATGTTGTTGCGTAGTAGTAGCGGCTATATGCTTCGTTAGAACAAGCATAAAAGGTGGAAGAAATATTGAGGAGCAGCCAGTAGTGGGTTAGAAATAACTAAGATTTTCTTGTAAGTATCCTGAAAATAGTTTTGGTGTGTTGATCCAGTACGAGGTTTCTGGTTTAGTCCCCTACTGTTGAAGGTGAGTTCTGACGTGTCTTTTGGCTAGATCACAGAATGAGCCAGGTCCTATGAATTGAGACTATGTGGCTTTATTTGGCATAACGCCATCGGCATTACAATCACATCCTCAATGATTTGGTATCCAAATACCTCGATCAATCTTCTTGAAAATTACATCGTCGATCCTATATTCATTCGTAGTCATTTAAACGTGGGGTCCATGATTTCGATTTATTAGAAAATATAGTAATAATTTTATTATTTCTTAATACTTTGCCGAGGGGATAGGCAAGAGTGTTTTACTTCAGGAAATTTTTCAAATTTTAATTTTTTACTCCAGATACAGTGTTATTTTACAGTGTACGTATGTACCACTAGGCTTATTGGATTCTTGAGTTATAATATACCACCCACAAGATTGGCAATATTTGATGTGATCCAAACAGCATCCTGTTTGAAACGGGCAATTGGCATTTTGACAAATGGAAAACATTTATTTATATAAAATAGAAGGAGCCAAGTTTCATCCTCAAGACGCAGAATGGATGCTAAGGGAGGATAAGTTTAAAAGTGAAAATATTCCATTCTTCGCACCCAACTCCCATTCTTGATTTATATTTCGTTGTATCAAAATATTTTAATTAAATTAAAAATAGGATGTGAAGCAAGGTGAAGAAATTCATTACGTTTAGATTAATCTGCAGGGTAGTATTTAACAAACAACTACATTGATTGAAACAAACACCACACAACTGAAAATATTTATTTTAAGTTTTCTGATTTAAAATAATCTGGAAAGCTATATATAATGTGCTGTACGATGGTAAACAAATATACCTTCACCACTAATCCAATTTCTTGCCGCGAGTTTTCCAGATACTACCGCAAGCAGTACATTCCTATGCAAACACGGGAATAACCTACACGAAACACGATCCGTTTCGCATTTGTAAAACGGGCAACCTAAAAATTCGGTATGCCATCGCCGAAACCGACATCCACACAGATACGAATTACATAAATATTTCGGCACGCAATCTACTCATTTTTCGGTTTACTATTCCACCGAGGGACATTGAAATTCGGGGAGCCGCAAATTATATTTGTGAGGCATTAAAAAGTTGGGCGTCGGGCAATATTTCACGTTTGCAATCAGTTTAAAATTGACGCACACTTCGTTCCGAAGCGCGATAGATGCAAATCAACTGAGCCGGCGGTTGCGGGTTGCCCTTTTTTTTACGGCACCGCGGCCTAAGTAAACACTTGTGGAAATTTAAATTACAGAAGTAAACATGGAAAAAAAGCGATTTCTTTCCACGATGATTCTGTTATAGGTTGTTGCGCTGCTCCAAATCTTGTCTGGTATAATTTAAATATTTATCTGTAATACGCCTTATTCCTCCTTGATATCGAATGCACCACTGACTCACTAATTTGAAAAATTAACCCATATATGTATATTGTTTTATTGCAGGCATATTTTTATTCGAGTTAGTTTTAGATTTTTAAATTTCTTGTTTGGGATTTGTGGTTTACATAAAGTTAGTTTGTAACCTTTGTCTTTAGTCGTACTTTCTCTACCAGGCTTGAATTGGTGACTTCTAAGCCCTCCAATCCTCCTCTGCTGGTCTCTGTGCGATTATATCGTGGGCCTTCTTCAGTAGCAATTGGGGGAGGAGATGAGGCGGTGGGTTGGTCTGGATCCAATCCAGCTGTTTCCGCAACGATGAGGTTGGTGAACGTAGATATGCTCTTAGGGGTTTTCGTAGCCAGCTGTAGGGCATATTGATGTAAAAAAGGGTACCCAAATCGCAATATCCTGTTTTGTTGTTCTTCGAGATACTTTAGATAAGTCTTCGCAACACAGGACCAAGACAATGCATCGGATCTGAGGATTGGTCTCAGGAAGACGAGATAGTTTATAACCTGATGAACCATCTTCTTCAGTCTATCAGTAAAGATAAAATGATCGAAAATATCAAGTTTAAGCCGTTACAGCTGGGCCTACCATCAAAGAGGACTTATACAGTAGAAAAATATATTGGCTTGCAATTGATAATGGTTTTTATTGTATAATTTGGATTTACTATGCTGATATGATTGATATTGTTACATTTTTCCAGAATTTCTTATGTCTAAGGGTCTTCTGTTTTGGTTATTCATATTTAATATCTTCCTATTTTTATATATCTGTAGTTTTATTTTTATATTTGCTTTTATAGTATTTGAATTCTTCTTCGAATTTTGTAGTAATCGTCACATTAATGCAGACAAGTTTAACAGTCAATTCCCGTTTATATTTTCTCTTAGAACTACGTTTTCAATATTTTGAAATATTCTATTATATCATATATATATCTTTTAATTAAAAGATAAGTACATAAAGGTCAAAAAATACATATATTACTCATATATATATAAAAACTAGGTTTTATTGTATTTTGCGTTAACAAGAATAAATAAATACTATTATTGACTGAGAGATATTATTGACTGGGAATTCGGTTTCGACATTTCGATTGCAAAATATTTAAAAAAATTACATCAAACATGGTAGTTCAAACTAAAATTGTTTGATTGTTGTATTGTTTTATAAACAAATGTACACCTACAAATTCTGGAATTTAGTGATGAGTGCTTTAGTAAAACCTAAATGTACGGTAATATGTCAATATCAAATTAATAATGGACGAGAGCATAAAGGTATAAAATGCACAGCTACATATAATCAAACTTTGACCAATGATTAGCCGAATAGTAGAATGATTGTTTAAATATATTCTCTGCGTTAAGCACAGATCTATGTAGGTATATATGGATGTAGTGCTATTGTGTTATGACAAACTACCGCATATGTTACATATTTTTAAAGTAGTACAGCTATCATTGATTTCACGTTAAATTTCAGCTGTTTTAATAAATTTTAGATATACATAGGGTACTACATTTAGAATACTTAGTAATAAAAGTGAAGTTTCTTGAATACAAGATCTAGTTCAGGCTGGGAATACTCGATTCGTTCAGAAACAGATACTGGACTATCTCATTTTAAGATATTATAAAGTGAATATGTTGTGAGAAATTTGGGATAAGCCTGAAAATTGCAGCGGGGGAATAAAAATGTTAGGGGCACAAAAGCTAGTTTGAGACGACAAGGTTTGAGTTTTTCGGAAGATTTCCTTCCACATGGACGTGTATTAAATGAAATGAGAGACTTCCACGGCTCAAGTTTCTATTATGAAGTACAAAAATAAACTAAATCCAGGAATAAATTCAAATAAATCCACAAAAATATAAAATATACTAACGCGACGTTTCGCCAATAATATAAATGGCTTCTTTAGGTGCAAAAATGAGTAGGAGATGCCTGAAGTTCACTTTAACTGGATGTGTATTCACGCTAGAGGTGGCAACCTTCTGACAAAGAAATTCTGGCGTGAAAGCATAGGACAACCAGTTATTGGAAACAATGACATCGACTGATATGTGGTATTAACAACAACGTAACCGTCGCATATGTCTTTGCAGAGTATTTCTTGCAATAAAGATAGTAAGACATCGTTATTAATGTTAATCAAAACTACGAGCTGTCCTTTGTTAGGGACTCACAGTGGGTGATACCGGGGATAACAGTGGAATAACAAGATTAAAACGTAACTCCTTTATTTCGACATTATTAAGATTTCGCCAAAAATTTTGGCTTCATCAGATAATTTTCCACAAGGAAAGTGCAGAAAAACAACAATTAGTTCACCCAGGAAGAGAAGTAATTGTTGGGGAATTTTGCAATTGGATTAGTAGTGGTGTTGAATCGTTGTTCTTCTTGCGACGTCAGCGACGGCTGCTTTCAACAACATTTTCAACGTAGAGTAAACTGGTTTGTTTCCTTACTTGACTGTACATAGAAAAACCTAGATCAGACCTGCATTGGTCTATTGTAATATTGCCCTTTTGGTTGTTAGACTAGTTGGAGGCTGTTAATGAACCTTAGAATTACTGTGGGATTTTCGTCCTGGATATCAGTAGGAGTTAGAAACGGCCTACTGAAGTGTTGGTGCAGAGTATGACTAGCGGCAACACACTGCCAGCAGTCCTCTTTGCTGAAAGATAGCAACGACTGTGCTGTCTTAGGCGATCCTGATAACAGTGCTTTCGCCTGCTTTTGTCCTGGCGTATTCTACCAGTGGGATGTCTTTCTGTTGTCCTGTCATTTGTTAACTGCTTGTTTTAGGTGGCTCTTTTGCAGTCCACAACAGGTATAAGATTTAATAAAAGGCATTGTCGCTGCTTCTTTGGCAAGCATATCTGCCTTTTCGTTCCCTTGGATCCCTTTATGGCTTGGGATAAAACGGTGTAACACAATGGGATTTCGAAGAGAAACGAGCCAAACTATGTATAACAACAACTACAAGTTGAGGAAGTCAACCCTAACAACAACAAAATCAGACAATCCGAATCAAACAACAGCCATAACACAGAGATAGGGACAATCAAATCAACTCCAAGAAAATCAACTGGGATACTGCGCAGATAAGCTTTTGCTCGTGTTCCTGTAGTACGTCAAACCGCATAGTGGTTAAGCTGTATTTTTAAATAACTATTTATTTCACGTCTTTGAAGGCTTATTGGAGAAAAATCATATTTATTCATAACTTAGCTTTAGGCAAAATAAAATCTACAGCCAATCTGCAATTTAATCAAAATGAAATTATCAGGAAGAAGGATAAGCATTTAACTTTCTCCAAATAATCAATGTGTATGGGATTTTCAACAACAGTTCCATAATTTTGCAAACATGTATGAACAGATGGCTAATTAAATTTGTGGCTGTGTTGAGAGATTTCGTGAAACGGAGAAAGTACCTCGTAAAACCAGGAGCAGATCACCTAAAAAAGGAACTGCAGATTGCATTAAAAATGTTCGACATCGAATGAAAAACTCGTCAAAACACTAACTCAACACTAACACTTCTTAAATTTCATAATACTGAAATCATAGACCACTTTAAATAAAAACTTAATTAAAGCTCCCTAAATCATGATTTGGGATAGGTTAGTCTTTATTACTACCGCTTTCATAGTTTCTTGCTAATTTACTTGTGCAAGTCTTCCACAACTTTGCTTAACCATTTTGATCTCCTTTCTTTTCCGCTTGAAATTCATATTAGCTCTTACTATGTCTTCTGCTATTTTTTTATCCATTTTCACATTAATTCTTCTTTTATTTTGGCTTGCTTCTATTTTGACAGACCCCTATATTGTTCTTAAAACAGTTTCTTTTCCAATATCTTTATCTTCTTCTCAGTGTTTAATCATAGTCACTGTCACAGTCATCCGTGTGTGTTACTAGCTGTGGTCCTCTCTTTCTTAGCGTGTCTTTGTTTATCTTTCTTGTTATATATTGTAACGCAAGATTGAATAATGTGGCAGACAGCATGCTCTCCTCTTTAACTCCTTTGTTTATTCTAAATTTTTTAGCTCCTCCTTTTTATAGTAATAATCGTCAATTTGACTGACTTCATCGGCCTTCTCAGTTTCGCAGGGATGTTATTGAAGTCCTTTTATTGCTAGATGCATTGTAAACAAACTAAATCGAATCGGTTAGCTCTATTTTCTCGTGTAAGATCATAGCACTTCACCTAGCGATGTGGTGAGTTTACTATACTGCACATTGATTGTTGAAATATAAAACGACTGCTTGATATCATTCCTAGCAATTATATGATGATGATTTATGATACGATGGTTATCACAAGCAAAACCCAAAGAAATAATTGTTTTTACAACGTGGCAACACAGTTAGAGCCATGTTCGAAACTGAATAGAGTTAGAGAGTATGGAAAATGTCCAGTTGTAAGGGTATGTGTTCATGTGAGTTAATTCACAAAAATTGAAGAATTCTGTAGAAAATTATTCAGCTGGAAACGATGGATTTCTCTTTACTTTAAACTAAATGGCGAATACTGTATGACATACTGTCGAATGATACTTGACTTTATTGTCCTGTTATAGACATGGCTATAAACATGTAAGTATGAAGGTAATGTATTTCGTAACATAAAACACTATCTCTCGAACGTTGTATAATAGCAGCATAAATGTGACCAGACGGCGCCTTAAAACGGTCAATTTCTGCATAATTTAGTGATTTTCTCGACGATTTGCGTTTACCCTCGCGTTGTTTCTCCGAAGTGGAATTTTTATATACGGATATCAGTCGCGTTGCTATAATGTCGCATCGCACCCGTAATAATTGGTACGTATCTTTTACAGGGAAGAGTTTCACGCTCACCATTACCGTCGCTACGTCCCCTCCGCAAATCTGCACATACAGTAAGGCCATTAAGGTGACTGTCGACGGTCCGAGAGAGCCGAGGTCGAAGACCAGACAGCAGGGTTTTCATCATTTCCCGTTCGGACCAAGACCGTTTGCACCTGATCCCCTTACGGGGGCTCTACCTTTTAAACTAAGTGGTAAGTATTATGATGCATGTATGAAATGTACAGTGAGAGACAACTAATTAAGGACAGAACATTATTATTTTTCTTGTTGAATCAAAGTAATCAGTAAGTAGATATCTCTCTAAATTGCATCCTGAATTCTTAACTTGTTATCTCATTCCTCATTAGCTGTTTTACCCGCATGTTCCACTTTAATTTGTTGACACACACGACTACTTTTTGTAGATAATTCTATTTTTTTAACCTGAACAACATTTGGTTATATCAATCATTACACCTATTATTCCACATATTTTTAAAAAATATTATAATTAAAAAAATACTATTATTACTGGGTATACCACAATCGAGCGGAAATTACAATTATAAGATTTTAAGCGTGGGATTGTTACCATGACAACCATCAGGATATGCTACATAGTTGAGAGAGAATATAACGGAAACTAAATCCTCTTATTCAAGATTATATTTTATAATGGGGCCAATACATCCGCTGCAACGTTGCACTAATCGAAAAAAAGATGCACGAGTTCATTGTAATCTGTTCTGCATGTAACATTTCGCAAAAGGACCATACATTTACACTTGTAAACTCTATGTCATAGATATACATAGATAAAGATGATTAGTTTTTTGACAGTAGATTTAGATCATTTAGACATTTTTAATAATCATTAATTAATGTAAAAATAAATACTAAATATGGAAATTAATTATTACATTACAATTTGTGATTACCTTGAAAACTTACATGCCGCATACCTCACGAGTACAGCGCCTGACTGAATTCAGCACTTCGTTGAGGCATATGTAACTATGTATCTTGATAATAGTACTCTAATTAGCGTCACTCGGCGTTGTAACTTTAATTAATAATTAGTAAATGTGATTAAGGACGTAGGTTATATGTATTTCCGGGTCAATCGGATTGGATAATTGTTGCTGGATATCAGCCTTCAAGTGCTGAAATAATACCGCTAATGGTTAACTAAGGGTGAAATCGAAAATCATACTGTAGTATACAGATGTGTATTAAATCTCATTTTACGTTCAAAATAATTAACGGACTTCTTCTGAAAAAAGTGTCATTTTAGTCCAAAACATTTTGTTATTGTGTAGTGAAGGTTAGGTTAGGTGGGTTCTCTACGCCTATTGCTAGAAACTTTGTCCTCGCTAGGCTCTCGCAGTGGCACAAAACATGAACTGGGATTTCTTCTTCCTCTTGACAGAATCTGCAGAGAGCATCATCTGCCAGACCGATGTTCAGCATATGCCTATTCAGTCTACAACCACCGGTCATCAGACCTACTTCACTTTGACAGTCTTCCTGTCTTTACTCAGTAGATTCTCCGTAAACTTAGGTCTCTGTTCCCTTAGGAACTCCTTTGCCTCTGATCGTGGTGATCTTTTTCACCATTCCTTGGACCAGCAAGCAGGTTGGTCTCACTTACTGCATTAAGATTGTGCAATTATAATTTTCCAGTTTAGTAAGAATTTTCGAAATATTAATTGATATTCAAGATTGTTTGTGTGGGTTGGCACATTATCAAGTTCAAGAAGTGCTTTTGCAGGCAATTTCAAATTTATCCATTATTTTCTTTAGTTTTGGATTAGATTGTGGGCAGTACAGTGGCAGGACTATGTTCAAATGCTCAAGTCTTCTAGATTTTGCTGATTTGCCAAGCACAAAGGGTGACACTTTACTATTGATGTTGTAAACGTTTTGCTTGAACAAGATCTTCAAACTTAAAACTCCAATTTCATTAAAGTTGTTCACTTATTTGTCAGTTATTTTTTTTTGGATATTTTGTAAAATCTGTAATTACTTTACAATTTAATGGTAGTGAAATCTATTCTTCACCTTACATAAATGGCCTTTCCTCTGCATATTTAGAATGTATGACAGCAGTTTTTGTTTTAAAGCTGGTTCACTGATAAGCAGTGTAGTCATATTATATCTATCAATAAATGTGATATCAATAAATGTTCTCTTAGCTTATGAGAGAAAGAGAGAGATTCAACAACATTAGTCGAAATATGCTGCAACGCAAAGACAGTTTATTCCCACACCCTCCCATTAGATATTTTATGAGTTTGAATTACCCTGCAGGGGGTTAAATGCAAACAAAAATATTCTCTTTTGAGAATATTTTTGTTATTCTCTTTTGAGAATATTTTTGATTGCATTTAATCCCCTGCAGGGTAATTCAAACTCATGAAATATCTAATGGAAGGGGGTGGGAATAAACTGTCTTTGCGTTGCAGCATATTTCTAAATGATTGATCAAAACAAAAGTTTTCATCAATCATTTCGTGCAGTACGTACGCCAAAGCCTCCAAAGATCATCCTGTTTAGTTAATAATAGATGGTCATGGAACCCATGTAAAAAAGCTGGATTATTATATTCGCCACAACCACTAGACTTATCCTTCATGTCTCCATTGAGTGTTCTACTATGAACAGGCTTTAGAGAACTGACTCAGAAGCAATCCAGAAAAGTTATTTAGATAGGCTTATGACGTATCCAAAATGCGATAAGTGCTTTCAAGATCTTAAGTCTCTTCGGAGGAGTTCTTCGACCAAGCAGAGTCAATAAAAAATAGAGTGCAACCAAAGGAAGTTGGTGAGACCGAGACCATATTAGCTGTGTCAAACTCAAATATCAAAAACGATGACCAGTAATACGTCGAAACGTCTGAGGAGTACCTTAAAGTTATGCTATCAGAGAATTTAGACACAAAACACACCACTTCAGAAAACACTATGTCATAAAGTTGACCTCAAAGAAGCAGGAAGGCATTATTACATCGTGTCCTTATTTGGAGGAACTTACTTGAAGAGAAAAATTGATAATTCTATGCCAAAAAGCATAGAGAAAGAAAACTGTTAAAAAAATTAGGAAATAGAGTCACCCCCCTACGTTGAATTCGATTATACAGTCTATGATTCCAATGATTTAATTTTCTTAGATAGCTCAGTATTTGACAAAAATAAAGGAAATTTGTTCTTAGACAGAGAGAACATAATAAAGGAAAAAGATTTTGTACTGCATCAAGACAAATAAAATTTGTTGTTGAGGCATATTTTCGTTTGGAAATACGCAATGATAAAGGAGTATGGGATTATTCCTATAAAAATTAACGAATGAATGTTGGTCCAAACAATCTTTATAGCGTTTTATGGTGCACAAACAAATTTATCACTTGGTGACTCATGATTTCTTACCTTCAAATTTTCCTCATCGTATCAAGTAGGTACTACGAACGGTTCAATGAAGTCTTAAACAATGACAGTATCTTTTGGATAAAATAGAACTTAAAACGATAGAATTTGGTCTGCAAAAAATCCTTATGTTTTCGTAGAAAGTCCGTTAGATCCTCAGAAGATCGGTGTATGGTTAGCTATGTCAAGAAGAAGAGTCATTGATCCTATTTTCGTTCATAAAAAGTATTTATTGAACAATTTCGTCATGATGAATTGCAACTTAGTTATTTGCAACAGGACAGTGCTGATGTTCAGGTCACATTGAACAGAAAACATTAGATTATTTGCAGCAGCTTTTTGAAACAGTTTTTGAGACAGTTTTTGAAACAGTTTTTGAAACAGTTTTTGAAACAGCAGCTTGATAAGTTGAGACCGCTGGCCTGCTTAATCCTTCAAATTTGGCCCACTTTCGATTATTTTATGATTAGTTGTTTAAAAAATAAAGTTCATTCACCAGATTGTATATGTTTCTCAATAAAATAAACATAATCTTTCTTTCCATTTCAGCAGCTCTTGGAATGAATCTTTCCTGCCGAAGCTCCAAATATTTTCATGCAAGGGTGTTGACTAATTTTTAATAGATACATGAATTTTATAATTTCAATTTATAAAATTGGGAATCTATTGATAATTGGAATTCTCTTGGCATCTCTTACATGACGCTATTCAAAGCTTTCGAGTGACAAGGAAAGTTAAATGTTGTTATTTATCATTTTTTATGACGTCTAACATTTTTTAATATAAGAAAAATCTAATAATGTTGTTGGATCTTAATCAAATTAAATTTGACTCCTGATTTCTCTAATTTACGATTCGTTTGTCATTGTAGGTTGTTATTGATTAAAGTGCTGCTCTCTGTCGTTTAACCCTTTCGACAATAGTTACAACTCACATGTTCGCCACGTATTTTACAACTTCACTCAGAGATGGCGCAGCGATTAATTTTCGCCAATATAAAGCTTCCCGTATAGATTTAAATTTTTTAATTTATTACGCGCTCAATATATTGTATTCCTAACATCACCTCACGCTCGTAAATGCTATATTGTTTCTAACCATCGCGTTAATGTTAATTTATTCCTATAGAACCGTTCTTTTGGGGAATAAGAAAAACCCCTTTAATACCGGTTCGGCATTAGTCTTAGTCCTGTTTGAAAAGGGGTCGAATAATCACCACCCGGACGTCGGGCTTAACCCTTGCAAGATAAATGTCATTCCTCTCCTCATTACCCTCATAATCAACCTACGAAATCTATCTAAAAATCCTCGGCATTGTTAACAGGAATTTTCTTAACGAAGTTTTTCCTTGAAGGGATTCTAACGAAGTTTTTCGCTTGTAGGAAGGGGATGTTTTTTACGCCCTCGGGCTTATCTTTAAGGGCCACTTTAATTGCGAGCGAATCCTCTCTGATATTTTTGCGCCTTAGCTGCCAGTCTTCTTTCACGAGCGGAGGCCTACTGTCTGTGGAAATTAGTCAGTCTGGACTGTTTCTTTAATTGATTTTCATTCGGTTGTGCTAAGTTTCCCAAAACAAATTACTTCATATTCTTATTTAATGCATTTTGCATTTCATATTTGTGCTTATGTTGTCACAGTTTGTGATTAGATTCTTCGATAATAAATAACTTCTATAGGAAAATAATAAGCTGCGCAAACTAATACTCTGAAGAGAAAAAGAAGATAAAAGAGTAAATCTTGGCGAGGAAGAGGTCATTAGTCAGGTGTCTTGCACACGCGCAAAATCTTGATTATAGACCATAGAAGCAACACCCCCCTGCTGTGATACCTTTAAAACGTTTTGAGGAGAGAATGAAAAAGATAGACAATAAGTGACTGCATGTAATGTAGAGAAGGATGCATGTATGCAGTATCGCATGCCTGTTGAAGTTGTTATATTATGTCTGGAGGTATTAAGAAGCAGTATGAATGTATAAAATAAATAATGTAATAGTTAAGGAGTGTTATTAACAGAGATAAACGGTTTTACATCTTAGTTATCCAAATCAGATTTAGTTTATCATCTGATCTTTTCTTACCTCGTCCACCAAATCGGATCTTTGCAAAAAACTTAAAATCAAAATGGAGTTCTAATCAAAAATCTCATATTTTATATTCTGTATATATGCATACATATATCTTCCAACGATATCTATTCGTCGTGTCTTACAAAAAGGATGTAGAGCATATTTCTTGAGTACAAGGCGTCTAGAAAAGGGGAAATTAAGGCGACAAGGGTGCCGAGGTGGGAAAGTGTGTAATTGAGTTATAGTCATGCCTTCTGTTGCCGGTGATATCTGGGGAGATAGCGCGGTACTCCTGCGCCACCAGTGTGAGAGATACCCTTGCAACCCTTACCCAAGTTGGTGACGTGAAATGATCTATAGAAACCGACGTCTTTCTTTCCGTAAATGAACGTTTGACTTGACGACCCTGGGAGTTCGGAAATTGAATCAAATTTGCGAGTTTTTCCACTGAAAATGTTTTGCATAAATTGAAAAGTAGATCCTTTTGTGTGGCGAATATCTTTTCCAATAAACTTTTTCCAATATTTATTAAAGTGAAACTGTTTATCAAGAGTTTATAGTATCGCTGATAATTAATAGAAAGAATACTGAATAAAAAATTAATCTAAAAAATATTATAACGTTTATCAACTCAACCAAATTTATTAGTTGGTGTCTGACCAAACGTCCTGATTTTGCTCATAATAATTGTGAATGTTTTGTCGACTCCTTAAAGAATGACGATGAAGGGGAAAGTGGGGCGAGACCTGGTAGCTAAGGTTAAAAAAGGTTGCTGGAGCCAAATCATTCGACTTTTTCAAGAAAAAGTCAAATTGTCCCGCATATGTTAAGTTTATTGGAAATTAGAAAAACTACATGCTTCAGTGAAAACTTTTATTTTACGTATATGACAATTTAAAAATAGGTATGTACATTATTTACAGAATTCACAAGTATGTAAGTAGTCTTCTTCCTCCGCTCCACTTTCATGGGCCCACGCAAGATACTTTCTACATTGGATCCACCCTTCCCTTTTCTGCGAGTCAGAAAATACTTCATAACAATATAAACAATCAACGTCTGTGTTTTTATCGTCTTCAATGGAAGAATCAATCTATCTATCTTCAATTAATTAAGAATTTAGTTTTTTTTATGAGACTGTTTTATTGTATTGGTTCTCTTTTTGTTTTGAGTTCTTCTTTGAGTCATCACAAACCAATTTTCCCCTCCTTTCATACGCCTTTTTCTTTTCTTCTGATATTCTAATTCAGTTCTATATGGGGAGGATGATAAAATGACACGTTTTCCCTTTCTATTATTGTTTGCTTTAGTTTTGCTACTTTCAGCTCGAGGGAGCGAAGACGTAGTGGCGATGTTACTCGTAAAAGCTTGTGGTTTCAGGTTTTTGGAACAGCAGTACTCATTTGGAAACGGTGCGGCATTGTTTGCTTGTAAAAGAGGCCTAGGCTTAGTTAAAACTTCATGATTCCTCTGTATTTCTAGAGCAGTATTTCCTCTTTTAGTTGGGTTTTCTGCTGTAACGAGACTTGCTCCTAATGATAGATTCTCTTCTTAATGGAGACTTGCACTACAAGCTGAGTTCTCTTCTCGAATAGAGTTTGCTTCTGGAAACAGGTTCTGGAAGGGTGGTTGCGTTCGGAGAAATAGGCCTATCTGTGGTTATCGAAGGAGCAAGCAAGTAATCCGGAAAAATGTTCCTATCTAGTGGATAAATTCCTGTTTGCTTAAACCCATTTACTGCAGTCTGCATTACTGCTATTTTAAGAAAAGCAGCTCCGTACAATTTGGCAACTTGATGAATAGTGACAGTGCTTCCAGGATGTATTGCAAGCCACAGGCGTACCTCTTATTGGTATTAAAGTGCTTAAAGGAGCCATGAAGGTCACGTCTAGTGGCTGCATCCTATATGAATGATATTGTTTTCTCGGGCAATGTTAATCAAATCGAGGCTCTTCGTGTGCGTGGCATGGCCGTCCAAAATCAAGAGGATGGGTTCTTCAGCAGAGGACTTAGAGAACTGTATAATCTTTCAAAACCAATGCACAAAAATTTCTGTATGCATCCATCCCGAAGAGTGATATTGAGCAAAGCTACCTGGTGGTGTATCGTCAATGAGCATAGGGTTTTCTCTCTTTCGAGGAAAAACAAACATTGTTGGCATGAAGTTGCCGGCTGCACTCATACATATTTCCGCAGTAACTAAAACTACACGTTCAGCTGATACCAATGCCCCAACCTGTTTTTCCCTCGTAAAGCAAGGACTTTTGATGCTTTATTAGGAATAGTGATTACGCTTGTTTCATCAACATTATATATATCGCTAGGAGGAAAATTGTGTTTCTCATACAGGCTCTCTAACAAATCAAAAAATTTTTCAACAGCCTGTTTGTTGAAACCCATAGCTCTTGATATTGAAGTGTTTTCTGGAAATCGCAAAGATGTCTTTTTAAAAAGCTATATAACCAGTCTGTTCCGGCCATCTTAGTTTCATTATTAAATTTATGCTTCAATTTATTTTTGGTTGCAAGATCATATGCTAATCTACTGACATATTTCAAACTTAAACCAAAAAGCCTACTCTCTAACAGCAATGTATGATCTACTAATTTTTTCTTGTTGTTCAGAAAATACAGTAGTGCACAGCCCTAAACCACCTTTACTAGTCATCTGATTTGCTCTAGCCTTTTTTACCCTATCTTCTAAGGTACTCTGTGGGATAGTGAAGCCTTTCGCGGCTTTCAAGTACCCCATCCTACCTGACAACACTTCTTCTATAGCCCCTTCCACGCTTTCCGGGCTCCATGATTGTTTTTTGTTTTCCTCTGGTAAGTTCTTGGCATACTGGATCACGCACAAGAAAAATTTACTGCAATTAAAATGAAATTCTATTTTGAATGTTTTTCTGAACATTTTCATGTAACATAGATGTATATTTTATTTTTTAATGACTATTAAAAAAGGCTAGTTTAAAAATAAAAGAAAATTAGAGACTTGACATCATAAAACAAACTTACCTACACAGACACCCTCAATTCATTTGTAACAACACGCGAATATGACGGCTTCTTCTTCTTCGCGAATGGATTGTAGTTCCAAATCTGTATACTAAATATCGTAACTAATCTCGCCACAATCAAGGTACCCGGTTTCACCCCACTACCCGGTCTTACCCCAGTCTCCCCTACTCGATGTAACTTTCTTGAGTGAGTGTACAGGAAATCAATGTCAGTTTTCATGTTGTTTTGTACAACTCTTCTGATTTCAAGACTTGTTGTGCTTCAACTTTATTTTGCTATTTAATGTAGTACCGTCTTATGGCTTTGTTGCCAAGCATATAACGTTAAGTTTGGTTTACCTGTTTCCCTGAAGAAGACTGTTCTTTGGTGTTCATTAATCCTTAGCTTTAGGGGTCTAGCAGTATCTCCAATGCATACGCATTTATACTAAGAAGGACTACAGTTCCTCTTTTGTTGATTTTCAATTTCACAAGAACAGTTAAGAAATAGATGACCAATTTATTGGGGACAGCAGCCTAGGCTGCTGCCCAATAAATTGGTCATCAATTTTTTTAACGCTACGCTAACGTTGTAACAGCCGTTACTTCCCTTCCATTCCAGTTAAGAAATAGTTCTTGATCACAGAATTTACCCTTTTATGTAAAATTGGGGACAGCAGCCTAGGCTGCTGTGCCCAATAAATTGGTCATCAATTTTTTTAACGCTATACGCTAAAGTTGTAACAGCCGTTACTTTCCTTCCATTCCAGTTAAGAAATAGTTCTTGATCACAGAATTTACCCTTTTATGTAAATTTCTGGCTTGAAAAAATAACTTTATAATGATACATACGATCGATCGAAAATCCAAACAATTCCGTGATGTATAACGTTCAGTAAGTCAGGACGGAGCGAGGGAAACTGGCAGCCATCGACAAACGTGACATGTAAAATACCTAATTCATAATGTAGGGCAACCTTTACTCTTCCTTATCCTCTAATTCCCCGTAACTAATGCCTAAGATATATCCACGTCTTAGGGCTTCCTAGTCTGCACGTACTACCACCATCATCACGGTTTTATCCCAGCTATTTCGCTAATGCATTCCCTCTGTGCCGAGGATTTTACCTTTACACCCTCTCAGAACACGCATTTCCGTTCCCCACCCCGTGCCGCGTGCGTTCTGTCCTCCGCCCCAGACCGATGTTGGCTCATCTTCTCTCCATCATCGAAGACAAGCGGCTGCAATAACAACCTCATTTATATATCAGCGAGTTAATTCGAATTGCTTACGAAATGGTGTAGAGTATAGAACATCTGCAATAACTTATGTAAGTGGTAGTATATATGCAAAGCGGGAAAAATTGTAACGATGTTCCGGATGAATTTCTCTTCTGTGAACCAGAATTTATTTTGTTGCTTATAATAGAGCGAACAATACAAATAATATAGCTAGGAAATGGTTGAAGAAATAGAATATAAAATACTTGTGTGTTTCAAACATGATAACCCAGCTAGAGAATATTTTCTTGTCAATGGTATGCAGTCCCAAAATTAACACAAGGTTTGAATTAAATCACAGTTTTTAGTCTTTAGAGTGTTATTTTTCATTGAACCCTCCAGGACTCTTTTGTCGAAATTTTTCATGACCTTTCTGCATAATTGCGGTTGAATTTCGTTGATGCAGCGTTTAATTTCCTCTTGCAATGCCCCGGATGGTTGTGGGCTTGTTGACATAGATCTTTGCCTTCAAATAACCTCATATGAAGCAATATAATGGTGTTAAATCACACGATCTAGGGAGCCAATTCTGATCAGCGAAACGAGAGAGTACATAACATCCAAGTTCGCTAGTAAGAGGTGTGTTATCATGTCGCGATATCGAGTACCAGCAATAGTTACTGCTTGAGTAGCCTCATTTTCTCTTTTTTTTTTGATTTCATCTATTGAATTAGACTATTACAAATTTAGGAAAAAACAAGATATCAACCGTTAATAGTAAGTTTAACACAATGTCTACAGAGGAGTAAAAGCGTTTTAAGAGCGAATAAATTTATTGTCAGAACAATATAACTTAAATCTTACAACAGATTCATTTTTTCTCTGCCTAATCGCTGCTTTGATAACCTGAACCACTCTGAACAGACTTTTTCATATTCAGTTAGTTGCAAATGATTGTGATGGCAGACCATTATATCTACAGCAGAAAAAATATGTTTAAATAAAAATATATAAAAATGTAATGAAGAAAGTAATCGTTCATTTGTACTTGCAAAACTAACCTTGGATTATCTTCATAACTTTTAAATTGTTAAGTCTTAAATCGTTTCGTTGTCTTAACCAAGAACATTTAGTACCAAGTTCGTTGGTAAAAAGAGTTCTTAGAATTCTGGAAATGTTATCTTTCACATCTCTGCTCGCAATGGATTTGGGGGATAAACTACCAAGTAATTAATAGGATATTTTATAACAGTAAATTGAAATTAAGTGTATCCTCTTGTTGTGTTGATGTTCAATAATCCCTTCCACGAACTCTCTTCGCTCTTCATGGTCATCAGTCTTTAGTTGTTGTGTTAATTGAATTTTGTAAGAACGGAGATACAGATCTTTTGTGAGTATACACTATAGAGAGCTTCTCCAAATTTGCAATTCTTGTTAATGACGCCGAATTAATGTTCCTGGGTTTTCATCAGCACTCACGCACTGTTTCGATATTCACATTTGAACGGCTTGTTTTTGGACGACTCTTCCTGAAGTTTTCAATTAATATTTTTGGAGTTGAAGAGGTTAAAACACTATTTTGACCATATTTCGTATAAGATTTTGCGCCGCTGCGGCATATCAAACTTTCATTATTTTTGAAATATTGTTCAATAATGAAAATACGTTGTAGTATCGTACAGGACTCAATTTTTACTAATCCTAAACTCTCAGGTGTCAAATTATGTTTTTTTTCGGGAATTGCCAACAATTTATTGCAAAAATGGCGGCAAATTCAAATCTCGCGTTAATTTTGGGATATCCTTAAATAGAATTACAAAACAAAAAGAAATGTAAAAGATCTAGTTACAAGAATCATAATTATGGTTTCGATTTGTCTAAGGTGAGATTTTTTTTGTAGAAAATTTCATGCTCTAGAAGAAAAGATCTTACTTTTTTTATATCTCGTCCGGTTACAGCTAAGTACGCGAAAAAAGACTTCATTTTGTGTTATATAAAAAGGGAAAAAACTTTTTGCTAGAGCATCAAATTTTCTACAAAGTCAGGGACAGCACTGTTCTAACTATTATAATGTTTGACCGATGGGGGTATGAGATATAATATATGTTTCAGTTGTAGAATTGTTCAAGTGCTATCAACTGAATTCTTGCTATAAAATTACGTACCTATGTTAAAAAGAGAATTTATTGTGCATACAGCGGTACTACGGAGCGATAATCTGATTTTCGATGACTGTGCATTTAATAGTAACTTTTTAATAACGTTAATAGCTGATAAAGTCATGATTTATTGGTGTTTCATCTCCACAATATAATTAAAAATGAATGTCACAGTATCAAGATATGTAAATCAATTGCCCAAGTTCTCGATGAAATAACGGAAAGTAGTACCTCATCATCTAGATAACTCTAAAGTACCAACACCATCATGTTCGTATCTTGATGAAATTGTTTATTTTTTTCGTCACCGATATTCTAATTGTCCATGAAGAAGTCAAGATTGAACAGGAAATTTTCAGACTCATTAAACTTCCTTCTTAAACTATTTGAACTGTTTCAATGCGTTAGTTGCAAATGAAATGTGTTTCCTATTACTGATCAAGAACCTACTAATATTTTGCTGTAATTTAAAGTAATTTTTATACAAAATTGGAATCAAACACCTCTTCATAGATGCATAGAATGCGCAAAAGTTCAATTATTTCTTTTTATGTTCAATACTAGATTATCTTGCAAATTTTAGAAATTTATGTCTGTTGTGCTTTTGTTTGAGCCTGGAGTCAAGAAAATTAGTTTCAAATTCCTAAACATGGCTTAAATAATCGACTTTCTATAAACTAAAGCTTCTTCCTCTGCATCAAAAATATAATTACCAAATATATTCAGGACAACACTAATCGAAAGCTATGATGGTTGAGAGACAGAAAGATCTTGACTATCGACTACGTTAACGCCAATTTCTTGGCTCTCTTCATATTATTCTTCTCTTCTGTTTTCTACCAATTTGCTAAGTTGGTCAACATAGATATGAAATTATGCAGCACTTAAAACTTGTTCTGGTCTTCAACTTCAGTTTCTCTCTCAAAAATTCTGGACGTTCATTTTTTCTTCTGAATAAGATTTTGCGACCACAAGTAGTCCTTTTATTGATGTCTCTTTGTAACTAATTAATAACTACACTAACTAATTAACAACATGTTAAACAGTTTCTAATTTTAAACGTGGAAAATTTCTTAAGCTTCGTTTAAATAAATCCTGCTGTTGATTTGCAAAACAACAAAACGTCTAAGATTAAATATTGAGCGTTGAAATGATGGACGATATGGCTTATCGATTGTAATATCCAAATTCGCCACATCAAAAATCAAAAGAATGAAGCGAATTTATTCTTACCGTTTCTACTGTCAAACAAAAATCTAAATCAAAGTATGCTATTATTTATGTGTTTTAGGAAAATTCCTGAACCAGATAAATTAATGCAATATTGATAAAATAAAAGAAGTACATAGTTGCATGTAGGTACTATAAAGTTAGAGAAGCTGACTTTATGGAGACATAAAACCAATATAGAAGGGGTACTAGTGTAGAATGGCATACATTTATTTTCTAGATTCTGTATTTATTGCAATCTATTTTTCATCAGACAAAGATCATTCTCGAAAAATAAATGAAAAATGTCCTAAAAAATATTACATCAGGACAAGCAGAAAATTAAAAGAATTGAAAAATGATTCGCGGGGGATGAGAAACAACGGCGTACACGGACTTGTTTACAGTGACCCTATTGTCTTGAGGTGGCAGGAATATGAAAATCAATAACTTAGAGGTCTCATTACTCCCAACACACTTCGTACGCTGGAGACGCTTTGCTTATATCCTCCTACCTAAACCGAAGTAACTCGGCTTGCGCCATTCTTTCGCTTTCTCCACGTGACGGACGGATCCTTCTCAGAAGCGTTCCCCGGTCACGATCGATAATCGAGCGACCAGAGAACCGAAATTTAATTGCAACACGATCATAAAACATATAGTAAAACGGCCGGATAAACGAACCGAAAACGAAACACACGACGATATTAAAGTCGACCAGATGAATTCTCAAGGCGAAACGCTTTCTCGAGAACGGGCTCGTATTGAAAGGGTTAACTCTGAGACGTCCTATTGGTCGGGTGGGGCAGCCTCAGACCTTATTGGCGGGCCGCAAGGACCTGGATCTAACCTTAGTATCAAGATCTATACCGGCTTGGGAAGTTATTGTTTGCAGGAAATATATAGGATTATAGAGGTTATTATTGAGTCCTCGGGCAGGATGTTAGGAGTCTCGAGTATTATTTGCCTGTTTTCGGATGATAATATTGAATATTACGTTATAATAGTAATGCACTATGAATTATTAGATTTTCGTTCGTTATTAATAATGCTAAAATATTATATTTAATAAATGGATTACATTAAAGTTTAAAATTGACATGATAGTATATAATATAAAATGGTTTTCTAATTAGGTTCATAAACTTAATTTTCTTGTTTTATTTCTTGAACTCGTTCAGTTCAGAGTAAATTTAAATATTCAATTCTGGAAACGTAGTAAATAAAAAGTTCAACATTATGAAAGATTAGACCTTTGATTGGTGTCATCATACCATAACAGGAATTCACGATAATTTCGGAGCATGTTCTGAAACCCTAAATGATTAGTTTTATTTTTATTTAAATATTTTTTGGATCTGAGTCTTGGGCGATAACTAAAATACAATTTACCACCACCCATTCTTCTATTATACTTTTTGAGGTTAGGTCTGTTCTAAATGCCTTGTTTATAAGTATATGATCTATAACGGACTTTGTCTTTATCGTCTTCTATGACCTCTATCAGTTCAGTCCAGAATTATTTATATTTTTCTCTTGGCTCGTCGTTACTTGAGCCATAAACTATAATTATTGTTGTAGTGATTTGCTGTTGCATTTCAATTTAATACTTCAACAAAACCCTACTCGAGCCTCTTCAATGCTTGAACTTGTTTCCCGCCATCTCATACTTGCAATAATGACCAACAGGATAGACACAATCTTCATAAGAGATTTTTTGCCAACCTCGTTAAGACACTGCTAGGATCATCATCAATGGCTGTAGAAGAAGTATTTAGGCAGCAGAGAATTTCATCGATCTTTTCAAGAAGCTCGTAGATACTGAAAGGAACTTGTCCTAACAAATCTTCAATATAACAGCAGAGGTGTTGCCAGATCTCAATCCAAAACAATATCGTCTTACGCCGCTATTTTGTGTCAATGCAAGCGATGATTTGAAAATTAATCTACTGCTTCTATAACATTCAATAACTCGAGCGTTTAATAAGTGTAAAGTGCAAATTGCAAGCTAAATAATGTCATGTTGAGATCAAAGAATTGGACCAATAAAGAGTGTGGTCCTTTTTGTGTCAATCCCCAAGTTTACAAAATTATCTTCTGAACAAATTTAAATTAATTCAAATCCAGTTTCTGTCTCTCAGTATCTAGAATAGGTACCTCTCCATTTTTCCACTCTATGGACCAGCATGTGACATAAGAATTGTATCAATGAAGTGTGCGGTTCTTTTGCGTCAATCCTCAAGTTTACTAAATTACCTTTTGGACAAATTTAAATTCATTCAAACCTAGTTTCTGTCCCTCAATACTTAGATTGGGCACCACTCCGTTACTCCACTCTATGGACCAGCAGATGATATAAGAATTGTATCCATGAAGTGTGTGGTCCTTTTGCGTCAATACCCCAGGCTTACAAAAATGATCTTCTTGACAAATTTAAATTTATTCAAATCCAGTTTCTGCCCTTCAATACCTAGATTGGATACCATTCCATTATCTAACTTTAAGAAGCTCTACATCACAGCACACATTCGAGCACTGTTCAGAGATCACTGAAGGGACCAACTTCACTATTTGAGTGTTTCGGAAATAACACTTCGGCAACATTCAGCCTCAAGTTAATTCAAATGATGGTCCTCGCTTCTGCTTGAAAAAAGATTTGACTTACAGAGAGTTGACATAATACTTGAGGACTCTATATAGTTAACGCGATTGTGTGTCTGGGGGCACAGTCATGGAACTGAAAGTGGATAATAATGGAGTAGCCAAATAGCATATGGAGTTGCGTTATATTTTACAGCAGGTGGTATCGTGTGCTAACAAGCGTCATCCAAATAAAACGGTGACTATTAACGCTACAAATCTACTTTATGATAATGCAGGCTAGTGTTTTCATCGCATTTGTAGTCTTGCTTTCCCCTGTTCAGAAGGTATTAGTGGACATCTATTGGTCATATTTTGTGAAACTGTAGAACAAAGGCGCCTAATATTAGGATAGTGGCTAATATTGGAGACTTATGTATTTTTAAACGAAAACTATATGTGTGCGTCATTTATTAACCATATGTTGGATTATATCTTAAAACGCCATTAATAAGTTTGGAGGGTTCTACAATTGATTGTGTCGACACAATCAGCTGTAACAATCACATAAGGTTGACTGAGATAATATATTTTTTACGTGTCAAGGAAGTAAAGGGATTGCAGCTATTGGCGTTAGAATTAAGAAGACGTGAACCTTTTTTCACAGTCATGGCTACTAAGAAGAGAAAACAGTGGGATAAAGCAGACATGACCAGTGCTATTCATGCAATATTAAATAAAGAGAACAGAGAGAAACATTTTGGCAGAATTATGTTCATGATAGGGACACCATGGCAATGCAATTTTAATTAAAGCTAGGAAATGACTAATTTTTGCTTGTCGGTCACGTGAAAGTAATGTTTGATCATTCTAAATGTACTCCAGCCCATGGTTTTAGAAAAATCTGAGCTTACATGTCTTCAGCTGTAGATCAGTAATCATTGTCTTTGGAAAGATTATGGGTAATCACTTTTCAAACATCTATGTCCAAAATAACAGCAATATTCCATGTTTCAGTTCAGTTATACTGGCAAAAACAGCTAAACTCTCAGGTTCTTCTCTAAGACATTTAAGTTTTTTGTTGAGTACGGAGAATTGGCATTTTATGGTTACATACTTAACACATATGATTCCTTATTTGATGGATTACATATTATAGTCATTAATATTATGTGTAGATCTTCGGACATATCATCAAATTATATACTATATCATTGTTACAGGTTTGGCACACCATTTAGGACTACCATCCCACCATCCTGACTGGGCGTTACTGAGCGGAAGACATCCGTATCCTCCAGGACCTTTTATACCACATCACCACCCACATTTCGCCCATCATATGTTCGCCGCTTTAGATAGACCGTTAAACACATCACCTAGATTAGGCAATGGTAAGTTATATTAAAGAAAAATAAATCTAAACATTAACTAAATAAATTGCATTTATTCTGATAGAGCCTACATCATCATCGTTAGGACCAATATCAATTAATTGCAACGCGCATAGTACAACATCCCCGAAAAGTTCCCCAAATCAAGTTGGTCTATTAACAACTGCCAGCGGACCACTTTCCCCGCCAGAAGATGACATATCAGTTACAGCATCGCCGACACCTTC
>CM043022.1:41226880-41344414 GCA_023690525.1 Holotrichia oblita
ACTTCTTTCAGTAACCTCTTTATCAATTGAAAATAACTTCCGTTTATTGCTGTATTTTATGAAAATTAAAGTATAGATTTGTCTTCAAAAAACCAGAAAACATATTCATTCAAGTTAGTCTTAGCCAGAACAAAGTAAAAGAGGATGATGTAATCTTGTTGAAATATCAGTTGTTTTGATTTGTACTTTATCCGTGAATGTTTCTCTTGTATTTGACACGTTTATCCGCCTTTAGATCCATCTTTCCATATTGGCAATCATTTATTATGTCGTTATTCAATTTACACATTCTCCCCCTAACTTAATAGCAAATAGGGAACTTTTCATGTTACCTTAAGTTTAAACTCCCACCGCTTCAAGTTTAATCGGGTAAATATTAGCATGAATGGTATTACAGTTTGAGGATACATATATGAAACAACTTACGGCGCAATAAAGATGCCATTATTTTCCACTGCAATCTTGCACTAATTAACTTAATACTATGTAAGTGTTTGAGTCCTCTTGCGCGCGTAGGTGAGTATACTTCGGTTCATTCCTAGAATAAAACCTATCCAGAAAATCCTTAAAGCCGTCTAATAAAATGTTAATGACTCTCCGTATTCATGAGTTTTAATCCGATCTTCAGCTATCATTAATTCAGCAGCATATACGGCAATTTAAAACCGTACTTTCCCCTTCAGGCGCGTTTGATCTCGATATACCTAACGCCGGTGTCACTGCAACCATCCACTAATAGTGGAACAAGCGTAAGCTTTTTACCTAATATAAAACTTTCTAATTTATTTTAAATATTCATGGCATTTTTTCCTTGAGTCTTTTTCGGGGCCCATCTGAAATCTAAACGAGTCAACGTGTTTGTGATGAGGGTACCTATGAGAAACGTTGTACTGACGTGCATAAGTGCAATAATTAGAAATATTTGTATCTTCCCACCTAGAAAAATATAAAGATACATTACCCTTGCCCGCGTCAACCCTCCACATTAATTTAATTCCGAACAACTTTATACGAGTCAAACAGTAGTATACATATGTCGACGACCTCTTCCATCCATTTTAATCTACCCTTTTTTATTTAAGAAAGTCGTTACACGCCACCGCTTTAGTAGTTAAGCCCCAAAAATCCATAAAAGCCAAAATATCGTCGGGCGAAAAATTTTGCCATCGTAAAGTTTGCCGAAACGATCCGTCCTCCTTCTTGTTTCAATAGACTGTTCGGTAATACGGAGAGAGCAGGAAGGATAGAAAAAGGGTCGCGTATTAAAAACATAAAACTGTGCTACCCACATATGAAACTCTCTATGACATTTAACTCTCGACGCGTCTTTGGGGAGCAATTCTCTTTGCCAATCTTACCCTCTCTTATGTAGAGGAGGAGACGTGCAAACATTGAATCCGAAGATAAATACGGCCAAGATTCCATTAATCTGAATTTATGTATGTTGTTGAATGTCTAATGTCAATATCGTAATTTATTGGAGTGATTGATGGGTAGTTTTTGATTTGTCACTCTAATAGAGAAAGGTATTTTAAATATGTTCTAAGTTTTGCTACAAAATGGAGATGGATTAATAAATGAGCTTTTCCTAGGTGTCCGTACGAAATTGAGCACTTTGGGAGCCATTCTTTTGGATGACATAATTGCGTAGGCTACCTCAATATGGTATACACTTTAATAAAAAATAAATAAAATCGTCGATTCAACTGACTGCAGTCCTTACAAGGGCTTTTTTATTAACATGGGCTGATGATGGAATTTATGCATTCGCAAGGTAGAGAATAAATGATGAACACCAACTGGAGTTTTATTTTGTTGCTTAGAATCAAGTTGCAACTCAGGTATCTTGCTTAGAATGTGATAAAACACACGAAAAATAAATCATTCCAATTGTTCCAGAATTGTCTATAATCCTATTTTGCAGAGAAAATTATATCATCTTATTGTCCTATCTTCCACATCCCATCTATTAGATGCAGTTATTTGATGCTGGGATCTTTGATATGTTTAAAGCACGACTAGAAACAGAACCATTGAATCTAACCCCTAATCTGTTATTAAAAACTATTTATCTTTCATTTATTTCCTTTAATATTACAAAACCTTTCAAGAGTACGAAGCTTTGGCTCGTGAAGTTTCAAGGTTATAGTCACTGAAGACAATGGAAGGAATGGGAACGTTAAATTTGAAAAAATTATCTTAGATGATATTGCGAAAAAGCAATATGTGTTTACACAGACCTTCTAGAAAAGTGAGAATAAAATATAGAGCTAACAGCAAGTTTGGCAGGAAATAGATTCTCCATCTGTTAAAACATGTAGCTCCAGTGTTGAAAGCACATGTTAAAAAAGCTTTCAATCAAGACAATAGAACATTGAAGAGGAGAACAAACGCTAGAACTAAGCAAAATAATTGGTTACCCTCGTCTGAAGGACTGCATGGCTCAAGAAGGAAAGGGTCGAGTTTTCAACCCAAATTGTAAGAAATTTACTTCAACTCAGTTTATGAATCAATTCGTGAAACAAGTTCGTGAAACTGGATCGTTATTCGACAGAACAACCAGTTCACTTTCTCATCCAGTGCGCTCAGTCGAAAACATTGCTGTAATTGTCCAGAGTGTGCGTGAAAATCCATCAACATTATTCGTAATCGTTCTCAGGAACTGAACATTTTTCGCACTTCTCTGAGGGAAATATTCCATAAGGACTTAGGTATGAAGGCTTACAAACTTCGATTAGTCCAAGAACTGAAGCCTCATCACCTTTCCATGCGTTTTTGGTTCGTCCAATGGGTTTGACTGAAGATCAGTGTTTTTACCACAAATCATCTTTTTTATGAAGCTCGTTTCCACATCGGGGGCTATGCCACTAAGCAAAATTGTTGTATTTGGGGCTCAGGAAATCCAAACATCATAATTGAGAATCTCAATTCCACAAAGCAAGTGGCTGTTTGGTGCGGATTTTGTCAGTGGGATCAGCGAATTTTTGTTTCCACAAATTGCAGAGGATGACACGGACGAGGTTTGGTTTCGATAAGATGGCGCTACTTGCCACACAGCTAACGTAACAATTGGACTTTGGACATCATTTTCGAAAATCGAATAATCGGCCAAAGCTCTGATGTTAAACTCCAAACGTCATCATTGAGAAGCCAATGCACCCAAAACTAGTAACAGTTTGGTGCGGATTTCGGCAGGATAGCATCATTGGACCATTTTTCTTCGAAAATGGGCAAGGAGACGCCGTTACAGTCAACGGCGACAGTTACCGTGCTGTGCTCAACGAATTTTTGGTTCCACAAACTGAAGAGGATGACATGGACGACGTTTGGTTTCAATACGATGCACAGTGGTTTAGGATCTGAAATACACGAACGAAACCTCTAGCTCCTTAAGTAGCTGACTAAACAAAGTGAAAATTTAACCACAGAGGCTTCAAATCATGTAGAATCGGCTGACGAAAACGTGTTAATGCATCTTGGCGTCTTCAACCCCTAGTGAGGGTGGAAATGTGTATGTCGTTTAGGAAAAAGTGCAACTATACGAGAGTTTTTACTTTCTTCTAGTCAAATAGGCAATTTTTTTATTTATCTTTAAAATTTTAATAATACCCAGCGTGTTGGGATTGTTCTTAAGATACAATTTTCAGATTTCAGTATTCGTAGTAGCTGTGGAATTTCTTCTAATTTAGAAAATAAATTTCTGATCATTTTATTTAAAATTTTGATTATTGCCTCAATTCTCCATGCTTTTATAAACAGAAAGTAGCAGATGTATTTCCTATTGTGTGAAAGGATTACAATAAAAAAGCTTAGTTATATACAAACCTGAAGTCTTGTGTTGTAACTTAGTCCTACGCGAAACAAGACGACTAACCCCTTAAACTTTCTAAACAGTTCCCCGGCGTCATTCCGCTCGCTAAATACCCCCATTTTACACCTCTTTCTTCTTAATACGTATGCCTCCGTTCTCTATAGTTTCCGTTCGCACCTCTCCCTTCCCAAGCTTTCAGCGCGCTTCTTTCAATAATGCGCAATTTGTCACATAATATCCACAAGTCGATCTCTGTCGAGCCGCAGTTTACCACCTTCTCTACGTCCTGCTCGAACATTATAATTCACGTTGAAAAACTATCGCCGTCTCCTTTTACACCGTGCCACGACGACGGATACATAAGGAGAATCCCTCTCTTTATCCTTTGCAGTTTAATCCTTCTTGAAATTCTCTATACTAATCCCGCTTAAAAGCTCCTTTGTTTTGTTTTAACCCTTTTGTCACGCGAGAGAGGAGAAAGGAGAGGATAACCTTTTGCGAACGGAAGAAGCTATAGAATATATATATGTATCTAAGCTGTTTCGATTTTGTCTGTCGACACGTCCGCATACCACTTTGGCTCTTCGTCGTTGATTCTTGACGCGTCGCGTGTCCAACGACCGATAATTTATAAGAACGTGTTGGAAAAAACAAACGAACAGCGTCCGGGGAAATCAGGAAAGTGTCGTTGTCGATGCCTTTGAACTATGTATGTATATACATATACACACCAATGTATAAACCTAGTGTGGAGTCGAGGAATAGTAGTTAAATGTCAACCGTCCATTGTCTACCGAAATCTTCCAAATATTTTTTAGCATTGTCAAGGTTTGTGTTTAATTACGTAAGTTTGATGTTAGATTGGGAATTTTGGAAATTCATAACTATGAAATTTTAATGGTTAGTGTATGTGACCAATGAGATTCCATACGAAGTGTTAAGTAAAGTAGATTTTGCAGAAAATCCTTTAGCTTTTAATATCTATTGTATTGATCTACAACTGCAATTAGGTCAAGCTTCAAAAGAAGGAATGTCTCAGTATCATGCAACAATATTTCATTCAATATTCTACATGGTGTCCAGGAACAAGATATTTCTGCATTGAAATTGAACATCGTTCAAGCATCGTTCAAGGAAGTCCCAAACCGTGAAGAAGTTTTACCGTGGCTAGGAGTTTGTTGTCCTAACACATGAATAGAGAAATGTTCAAGATGACCATCATGTTGGTGCCAGTAGAATGTCATCAAGTAGGTTATCAAATATCTTTTGCAAGTAAAGATAAATAACGTTGTCGAAGTATTTTCAAGAATACTTGCCGAAAAGTTAATCGATTCCTCCCATGTTGACAATTTTTATTTCTCCAATAATGTTGGTTGCAGCTATTAAATATTTCGCCTCCACTTTTGAGAAGAATCGACCTGATCAGTAAACTTATTAAGTTGTACTTCCGGAACTGGTTACTGAAGAAATTGTTGGAATAAATTTTTGTTTGAGTCAAGTGTCTTATGATCAATATGAAAGTTGTTCCTCACCGCCTTTTACCACATGCTCGTTGTACTGTTCAATACTGATTAGTAATAATACGTGTCATTAATTGATAGGCTACACGAGCAATATTCGTAGGGTCTTGCAACCAAACACATCCAATCTCCACCATGGTTATCATCTATATCCAGGAATCTCACTACGGGTAGAGACCTAACTGCATGAATTGATTGACTAGTGGATTCCATGATTTCTATACTCTCTCCATCCTTTTAGCACTTGTTCACTTGCAAAATACGTTAGAGAATGCACTCATAGGTTCGTCTCAACTGGCTGTTTTGCACAAACCAGAAATGTTGACTAGATGAAAATGTTAAGCTTTAACGAGCAAAGATTTCTTTGGCATGAAATATGTACTTAAGGCTTTATTAATTTTTAATTCAAGATAGTTTGCACTCACACTCCAAACTAATCGAAAATTGCCAACAAGGATATGTTTTGGTGAATCCCACCACAGTACATTTTTTCTCTGTAGCCTACGGCATACCAACGCTACGCTTTTCAAAGTAATATGTACTGTAATGTTATCTACGTAAATGGGTAAGTGCATCTCAGGGATTTTAGATAAAATGTGCGTGAATAAGATGACAATATGCGTGGCCAAAATAAATAAATATATGTTTGGTAGATGACAGCATACCCTTCTGGGATGTGTAGAACCTTTTATTGTAAGGGTAAGATTCGACAATTCTCGTTAAGTTTGGATTCAACCTGGTCGTCAGATCGCTCCAACCTGGTCTACAAAGCATTTTTGATTGTTTTGGTGACCTTGCACAGCAAAAATGTCTGTTCTGAATGACTTTATAAATCCAAACCGTTTTTTTTAACTGCGTCAGGAAATATTTCAAAGACTCGAAATGAAGGAGATGGGGTTGCAATTCTAGAGGACTGCCTTTAAAAATGTTGAAAGTTGGTTGAGATCCAAAGTGTATTTAAGTGTATTTATTTGGACTAACTATTGGCAATATTTTAAACGCTGCGTTAGGAGTGGAGTTGAAAAGCTTGACACTTTTCTCCATTTCCTGATTCCGATAAAATATTTGATATCATCTTTTGCTGTGAATGCTGAACTTGGGGGGTGGAGGGTACGAGGGGGTTGGTAGGTTATTTTCAGGTGGGAGTTATGGGTGGAAAGGGTGGAATGTAAGCCTTTTAGAGTCCAACAATATTTTGAAATCAGCTCATTGAATAGCCATAAACTCGCAGACAAGATATTTCTGACTGCTTTGGTGACCTTGAACTTCTGTTTTGAATAATTTTATTAATCCAAACCCCTTTCTTAGTCCATTAAGAAAAACAGTGTGGGCTATATTTGAGCGACACGAAATGAAGGAAATTGGGTTGCAGTTCTAGACGAATTCCTGCATTTGAAATCTAGGCTATCCTATTTAATATACTAGTTGCTTTCTATTTGCTTCTAAGGTAAAGTGAGATGAAAAGTTTATCTCACTTTATTTTAATTTAATCGCACATCTTTCTCATACATAACCATAAAATGTACATAACTTTCAATACCCCCACTATAATTGAGAATTCTTCTCTAAGTGAGTTTGCTATCGAGCATGTGTTTGAGCAGGAAGAGGGAAGCAAAACATATCACTTACTCACTTGCAAATAAAACGATGCTTATTAGTGAGAAAACTGAAGTGAGATGAGGAGAAGTGAGAATTGTGGTAAATAGAAAGCCGCTATTGTCTGGTAATTGTTTCTGTGTTGGAAATGGGATTGAATTCTGAACCTTGTGGGCCATTTAGAGGTGATTGGATAGTACTTCGACCTTATCGATCTTCTATCTATGAGTAGAGTGGTATGGTAAGCTTTATATGCTCTAACTACGATATGAAATTGTTTTGTGACCAAGATATAAAGGACATAACATGCACCTGAAAGTGAAGATATGCTCAAATATAGTTCTACTCATTTCTATCCGCTAGGATTTATTTATATCTGATGATTATTCTGATGTTCCCTATTCATGCTGCCTGTCTTGGTTTATTAGGTCCCAGTAGTATTTAAAACTTGCTACTGTGATCTTTGGCACTTTTTCCTTTTTGTTTTGAGACTTTTATTAATTATTCCTATTTGCTATCGCATTTCCATTGACGTATAGAGTTGCATCGTCTTCCTATTGTTTTCCCAAATTCTTTACAATGTGGGTCGTCGATTCTTGTACTGATCAGTTCACCATTTTGTTTTGATCTTTATACTTTTTACTCCATCCATGTCATGCCAGTTATATAGGTATATCAGTTTTGCTGTTTGTACCACTATTATTTTAAAATTGTGCTATATTTTCTTCAGTTCTATTTCTTCTGATTTTGCTTTGGTGAACATTTGTGGCGCCTTATCTCATTGACTTCTTCCATGGCATTATCACCAAGTTATTCATATACAATTCAAACACCTAAAAGAGATATTTCTTGAACCTGAACATGGCTCATCTTATAGATATCTGATATTTTTGATTTAGGTCCAAATATGATGAACTCTAAAATCATTTATATATTGATGGGATATATGCGGGAGATTACTATTTGTTTATGATTTCAAGAAAACATGTTTATTTCGCAGAATTCCTTTGATTTTTTTTTACGAATATAAATGAGTAGCCGTAACGGATCTTCTTTTTTACATTTTCTAGCAGGATCTGAATAAAAAATGAGGGTAATTCCTTCAATGCTGGCGAAATATACACTCAGTATATCAAAAAGAAACTTGAGGCGAGTAGAACACAACGTCGGCACTAGCGGAGACAAAAGCGGAAAACAGAAACGACAAATTACCTTCACGCCTTAAAAATTCATAAACAAAAACCCTGAGACAAGTATAAATTTTTTAAACAAAAACGACTTCCTTACAAAAGAAAAGATGACAAGAAGAGAAAGAGAGGTGCGGGAAAAAATAGGATACCTTAGCGGCGGATGCAGAGGGAAATGTGAAAATGTCATCTGCGTCTTACCTTAGTCGAGCTATAAAAGGATATATAGATGTCAGCATGGGAGAAGACCAAGTTAGAGAAGGATAAGAAAGGATGACTGCTATCTGTTGACGTGTCACAGAAAGTACGGCGATCCGGAGCCTCGGCTCCGGCTATACACACAGAGATGAGATACTGTATAAGAAGTTGGCGAGAAAGAGATACGAGCAAAAAATCTTGAAGACGTCTTCTATAAAGGAGTAAGCGTCGTCGTAAGAGTGAGGAGCGAGAGGTAGACAGCGGTCTAACCGTCCGCTGGAAAGAGAACGTTGCGGTAAAAAAGACGAAAGACGTTGAGGCGCTTGCGTCGTAGGTTTTGGTAAACCTCGAAGAAACGACGCTGGTTTGAGGGTAAAAATCCGGCGTCTTTCCTGGTTGGTGGCGAAGACGGTGGTGTCGGTCTACCTCAACATGCCACGCCCATTCACCTCATACCACCGGGCGATCCCCCAAAACCCCAGACGTCCCGCGAATACCCCACGACGCACTTTTATACTATTTCTTAATGTCAGGTCGCCTCGCGTCGCGAAAAGAACTTTGTACGGAAAAAGCGCTCTCTGCCGTACGTTTCGTGCGTCTTTTACGGTGTCGCATCAAGTTCTCTTTGACATCAGTTCTTTTTTTTCTTCGCTTTTGCGAACGTGTAACTTTTATTCGTTAGTTTGTTATTGGTAAAACGAGGGTTCATTTGAAAATTCGTAATTTGGTGATTTATCTTTATTGCAATTTAATCCTTCTTTGAATACTATATAGGTAATTATTCGTAACATGTTGGTAGTCATGCTTATTTTGAAAGTAGTTATTTTAAGTTAGGAAGTTAAGATATTTATAATAAGATTAGGCATAGCTACCTTAGTATAGTTAATATTTAGTTTAAAACAGCTCATTACGTTTGTGCTGTAGTAGATATGTAAATTTCACTAGTTAAAGGCTTTCACGACCATCAATGATAAGATAAATTAGATCTAAATATTTTCTAAAATGTTTTGTTCCAATTAATTGCTTTTATTAGTAAGAAATTTTAGATTCGGAAACGTTGTGTTGTAGTCATAGTTTTGTGTAATTTTTGTGTAGCTAATCAGAAAATATATACGAGTAAAAACACTCAGTTTTGGTACGTAGGTCTTTGCTCCGACTCTATAAATTCCCTTCCATTAGAAGACTTAATTTGTAGTATGAGCTAAGACATATTTCTCTGGTATGAATGGTGTTTTGTGTTCAATAAAGCATTTTATATAAAGCACCTGATACAAAATATTCATGCAATATGCACATTGTACCTACTGGTTTGTAATAATTGTTTGTTATCTTAGATTTTGGTTTGTTATATTCGACCTTGGCCATCAATTATTACAAAAAATTACACTTCTAGTAATATCAGAAACGCATGGACATTAGAAATTAGAAAAGAAATTACTTTTTTGGAGTATTTATCAAGAATTAAAAAGACATGGATCAAAATAAAGTTTTGTTTATCACTTTAATAAAAGATAAAACAAGAAATGCAGAGTTTATTATTTGTGGTAGTTTTATAAAAACAGATTTTGCATTTTGGGTTTGACTTGTTTTAGATTTGTTGTTTGGGGTGTTGGTACTGAAAATTTTCCTTCATATCATTATCCATTTTTTCAGAATAATTGTTTTAATACACATTTCCATCTTTTGCACTATTACTCAGAAAGGAAATAAAGAGCTTTCTCATCATTAGCGGTTCTATAAAACACTAATCAGGGAATCTAAATTTTAAGCTTTGTGGAGGTGTTGTGCTATAGTACATTCACAGGACTAGCTTCACTCACCAGAGAGTCTTAGTCATCTACATTTTCCTGTGAACTTATTTCCTCTTTAATTTTTCTGTTGCGAAGACTTTTATCAATAGTTTCCTTGATATTCTCTTTGATATCCTGCCAATTGAGGCACTGAGGCCCATTATTCGCAACTGTTACATGATTGAGTGCCGTAGTATTATTATGAACAACAAAAGATCCCCCGAAAGGTAGTCAGCCTCTATTTGTGGATGCTGCTGTCTCCTTGATTTTATTATTATATAAGTAAAATAGTATTAACGCTTGATGATTGGCTTGATACTTCAAATAATCATAGGCAAGATGAAAAGGCCCAGTTATTGATTAAGTTCTTTATTGAAGTGTAAAATTTTCGTTCGGGAATGCGAACTTCTTCAGGACAAACAATTTGAACTTTTATACTAAATAATTAACATTAATCGAGGTTGTAACTTTGATGAATAAGTACATTATAAAATTATTAAAACCCAGCTCTCTAAATTTTAAAACCATACTTAAATCCCTATGATTATTTGGAGTATCAAGCGTTAATACTATTTTAGTTACCTGCACTTAGATATTAGGGCTTTTTTAACTTTTTGTAGTGGCAAAATGTTCATGATCCACGGCTCTAAACGTAGATCCATGATATGTGTCACGATTGACAAGTTTTCGGGAAAAACTTTTATACTGACTTGTCTCATGAGTCTTTCATATCAAGTTTCTAAATGCACTTCACCTATCTCCTGATAAATTCCACCAGACTAGGCCAAAACATAATGTCAGTGTTAGTACAATTTAAATTAATGAATTAGCGTACTTTTGGAAAAACAATTTTGAATGAGAACGTTTGCATCAACTCTATGTCCTCTAAGAAGTCCTGGGTATGTTCTGGAATCGCCTGATTTGGAAATTGCACCACATCATGATTTTAGTTGAGTCGAAGAACTAAATACCTCGACGCAATAAAGACAAGCCTAATCTTCTTCTTCCATGCTCAGGAATCAGCCTCGAAATGCAAGGCTTTTCAGTAATATTTATTGTAAACTTATGATTTTAAATTTTTGTTGGAATCGTTTGCACACGTTTCACAGATTTATTTTTGTGTTTCGAAGTGGAAAATTTCAAAATTAAAAATCTTAAAATTTTGTTGTTCAGGTTCTCTTTTAGAATTGCTTTCGTCTGGAATGCTCATTTCATTTTTTTGTAATAAAAATGAAAAAATGATATTTTCATGTTTTCTTTTCAATTATTTTACAGTTTGAGTCGAACCAGCTCTGCAGAACTGCATCATCCGAACGTAATAGTATCTGGTGGATGGAGTGGCAACATCTGAGACGCCGTCGATTAATAAATAAGGGCGCGGGTGCGTAAAGAAGCGAGGGTGCGTAGTACTAGAGAGATGAATCAGAAATCAGCTGATTTAGGTAGTTCCCCACTCGTTACATTCATAGTTAACTGGACTAAACGTGCGGCGACTGTCAAATTTTCGTAATTCACTCCCCAACCGTGCATTTATGTAATACGCCTCTAGGCACATAGGAGAGGACACACGAAAGTTATTGAAAAAGAAGGGAGGAAGAATATATAAACGAATATGAGAATTAATTGAATTAGAAAAGAGATCATGGAATTTTGTAGATTTTTAAAGGGAATGGAACCTGAATGTGCATGAAATGATTTAAAAAAATCATGCACCACCCTGGTGTAGTTCGGTATCGAAACAAAACCATATAGGGTTGCGTCTCGCGCACTTTTCTGCGGTCCACCACCACCGTATTACCCTGTAAAATCACGACCCCGCTGATTTTTCATCATTTGTGCGCGTGTGTGCAAAAGCACATGTAAATTAAAAACTTCCTGTCGACTCCTGGCGCGTACACCACGGCATCACGGCACTCTTGAAATAAAAACGCTTTTAATTTCAACTGTTAGCGGACCCTCGACGATTGTTGCTTGTCGTCGGATACGCGTCGCCTATTCGATTATTTGCCTTTTTCGTTATTCTTTTCCGACGATAACGATTTGTCAGGATCGCACAAGTAAAAGGACGACAGGGGAACAAAAAAAATAAATAAAAAAAGAGGAAGCAAGATAAAAGAATCGCGCTTTCGGAGCGGTGTGGTGTCGGTTTTTAGATAACATCAAAAAGAAAAGAAAAAGTTTTGTGGTTCGTTGGACTTTTCTTCCTACTATTCGAAGGGTGTCGAGCTTACGCGATGGATCTGAGAGCTTTCATGTACGTCAGCTTAAAAATACGAATAAATTTCATGTGACAATTCATCGGAGCATACACACGAACAAATATAAACCATTTTGTGCGTGAAAAACTGCCTGCTCGGAGAGCAAGATGCATCTAGCGAGTGAAGTTAGTTCGACGACGGGACAATACGAACGAAATTACGGTAATTTGACGGCCGAGATGTTGGCCGAAAGAACATTGGACGGATTGTTAGCGGAACATCCGGGTGAACTAGTTAGAACCGGGAGTCCGCATGTGGTTTGTACCGTTTTGCCGCCGCATTGGCGGTCCAATAAGACGCTACCGGTTGCTTTCAAAGTTGTCGCTCTCGGCGAGGTGGGAGACGGCACTGTGGTCACCGTTAAAGCGGGAAATGACGAAAATTATTGCGCCGAATTGAGGAACTGCACCGCCATCATGAAGAATCAAATCGCCAAGTTTAATGATTTGAGATTTGTCGGAAGAAGTGGCAGAGGTGAGTGACTCAGTTCTTAATTATTATTCTGATTTATTGCACTTATTCGATTTGAGTATGTAGTTATGTCGAAGGAGTTTCAATATTTCTCCTTCAGCATCTTTGTCAATCTTTATAGGACAATTCAATTCAGACTTTTGAAAGAGGAAATGAATTGATAATAATCATGTGACTTCATCATTCAACTACCACGAACCTCTCATAAAAACCATTTTATATTCTAGATAAGTTTCACCTAACAAATCCGCTAGGACAGATTTGAGAGAGTGGCAAAAATTGACAATGTTGTTTTACAAAACAACGTTTTTCCATTCAATGAAAGATGAGCAAAAATGATTTGTTGAGAAAGATACGATGTTTTTCTTTTATGTGTGATGGGTGCTTAGTTGCAGTGACTCTGTAAACTGTATTACTTGTCTGACTGTCACTCTGTAACTTTCGCGGTGCAGTTTTGTGTGTGTAAATTGTGTTCAAATGGCTTTGTGACAGCATCATATCGCCTTTTATAATGCCGCACTGTTAATCACTTTGCTCCCAACAGCCAATGGTAAGTCGATCCGGATTTCAACCTTGTGAAAAAATGTCACCGTCCCCAAGAGAATTGAAACCCGACTCCTATCGTCCTGCCACTATAATAGTCAGCCGCCTAACCACTGCGGCTATCGACCCGTTCGATGACAATACTATTATGTCCGCCAAAATTTCAACCGCATACAACTGTTACGTGCATAACTTCGAAGAATCTTTAAAACATAATCCTAAAGAACTATTTGCTTTTATTAATTCCAAGAAAGCAACCACTAGAATTCCCGGACAACTACATTGTGTTGATCAACTAATTGAGTCTCCTGTGGATATAGTTAATGCCTTTGCGAATTTATTTTGCCGTAATCAAGCAATAAATTATGTACCAATGCCCGAATACGTTACCTTTTACCATTCCTACTGTAACGGAGGATGCTGCATTAAATGTGATGTCTGCCTGTCCTGCTAAATTTACTGCTGGTGATGATTCAATACCAAGTTTTTTAATACATGACGCTAGATATACATTAGCTTATCCTTTAATGTTATTAATTAATTTGTCAATTAAAACTTCAACATTTCCTACTTTATGGAAATGGGCAAGAATTATTCCGATTTGCAAGAAAGGCGATGAAACTCAACTAAAAAATTACAGACCAGTATCAATACTCTCTAATTTTGAGAAAGTCTTTGAGCATTTTATATATTCACCCATTTTAATGAACATTCAACAGAGCTTATCACCATGTTAACATGGCTTTATTCCTGGAAGGTCAACCGTCACGAATCTGACCACAATTACTCGATTTCTAACTGAACAGATTGACTTGCAAAAACAGGTTGACGTAATTTATACCGATGTATCTAGTGCCTTGGATGATATGTGTCCATCATTTAACAAATTAGTAGCTTCCTTACAAGAGAGTAAATTATGTCCATTATAGTGGCTTTAATTCTCAGGAATTTATATCGGTTTCAGGGGTTCTCCAAGGCTCAAATCTAGGACCTCTTCTCTTTATAATTTATATTAATGAGTTTCTTAATGTTGTAGATTGTCCTATACTTGCATATGCGGATGACATAAAGATTTATACTACTATTGATACACCCCATGATATTGAGTTACTACAAAAACAATTGAATAATTTAGAAAATTGGTGGTTAATATAGGGAAATTTTGTTCTGTATCTTACAGCAAAAAACGTAATATGTTTGACTCATCATACAATATTAACGGTCTAAGAATAGAGAATAGTACAAATTTCATCTTGGTGTACTGGTGGGTTTCGAGGAATTTGAGTTTTATTATGCGGTCTTCTAAACATTTTACTAATTCATCTACTTTAAAGTCTTTATATTTCGCATTTATATTAAGTTTTTTGGAAAACGCTTCACTAATTTGGTCACCCTATTATGTTTGCTATCAGCTTGAACGTATCCAACGTAAATTTCTTAAATTTCTGTCATTCAAACTGGATGGTCAGTATCCTCCCAGAAGTGTTGATTATAAATGCCTTCTAGATAGACATGGGATGAAACCTAGAACAGAAATTAATGCGATTTACGAAATTCACCTGGATTAACTCTAAATTGTAACTTTTATATTTTCATGTTTCTTATTTTTGCACCTAGAACTATGATATTTTTTATTTTGATGATATTTTTTTGTATTTGTGATTGCTCTTACTTTTATATTTATATTATAATTTTGTGAAATTATCTTTGTAATTTCGTATGGTGGTTATGAATTGTATTTAAGTTACTATTATTGATGAGCAATACATGTGTATTGTTCAGTTTACCCTGTAATTGGTTTCGGTTGGGTAATAAAGTGCATTATTATTATTTTAAACATCTTGTGCAATGTATCAGTTGCATATTTATTACTGAAGACTTAAATACCTGATTGAAATAAAGACAAGTGGAATCTTTATGAATATTTATGAACAAATGAATCTTACTTCATTGAAATCTTGTTTATATGGAAAAGTTATTATGAATTCAGATTTTTGTTGCAATTTTTTATTTTCTTTTACAGATTGGTCTTTTACTTTGAGTAGTGGAAAGGCATGAGAAACAGAAATCAAAAAATTCTGTTGTTAGGTTTGTCTTTCAGTTCAGAGTTTTTTCATGTTTCATTCCAAAGTTTTTTTTTCGATTGAAATACTCATTTTTGCTGTTTTGTCATGGTAATTCAAGTTATCCTCCTTATGAGCTTCTGAATGACTACTATCAATAAGGAAATATTTGGATTCACCTTAACGTAACAACTATCAATTGTCAAAAGAAGAAAGTTGTGCAAAATTGGTCAAACGAAACTGGAAGTTCGAAAGAAATTCATTTCATTTCTGCAGTACTTTCAGCAGAATGGCTTAACATTACTGAAGACTTTGATAACATTTGGAATTTCTTAAACACAATTACAACCACTACTCCTTATAAGAAGCACTACACAAAGAGAAAAAAAGTTTGAATAATATAGATCTACCATCTACATACATTTCAATGTTAATGTGTTTTTAGTGAATTATATTTTGATATAATAAACAAGTACAAGTAACAAGGAATTTAAATTATCTCCTCATTTCACTAGAATTGTCTTTGAACGAGCTTATTAGTGTTTTTGTTGTAAAGACGTAGATTTGGTTATGGGGATTGCTGTAAGCTGGGCCTGTACGTTATAACACTATAAAAAGATATATATAAAAACCTGGCTGAGGCTTTTTGTTCATGCTTAGTGGCGTGACGTTGCAAACGAGATTAAAATCCATCAAGAGCAGATTATCGTTACTCATAAACGTTCAAACAGATAGAATGAAATAAGAATCGGCTGATTCATTATTATCTTCAAAGCAAGTCTCAGCAATACTTTGACTGGCTCTCCTTTACTTTCTCTGTTAAACATGGTTTGGAAAGTGTATGAGCTTGGGCATGCAGTTGGGGGTTTTGACTTCCTACGGCTATTCAGTTCTGCTCTCTCATTCTTTAGTGCATAGGAATATCTGGCGCATGCAGAACATATTACGTTTGGAAGAGATAAGAACTTATATTTATCATAGCTTTAAAAATAAATGCTATACGAAGAAATATACTCAGTATTCTAAATAGATTTGAAACCTTTGATAACCTCTTTGATAACACAATCACATAAAAATAAATCTTCGTTATCAGATGAAATAATCTATATTTTATTAAAGATTATAGTAAGTATTACTTTTACGATCAAAATGATAATCCGCAAGTACATAATTGCACATCGTACACAAATATGTATGTATAAAATAGACTCGTAAACAATTCTCATTAAAAATTTAACGTCCAAATTCATCTAGTAAACCTAGAGCGTAATAAATCGAGAAAACACTAAAGCGCTGACGCAACTTTGTGTATTTATCGGAAATATATAATGTAAAGTGCCTGAGGCCAAAACGCAATAAATAAAATTAATCCAGCTAAACAAAATATGATATAAATTTAACAATATTTTCAAAATACGAACGTCAATAAATCATACAGATCAATCAACATAACCTATAATATGGAATAAATAGTTGCAGTGCGTGATTTTCCAATATGGCCCCGACGTATAGTTTTATCCTATTTTACCCTGTTGGTAATACTGGGAAATATGAGAGCGCTTCCGATAAATCACGGATTACTGTATCGCCAACATAATTCATAGATTACAGGGCGCTGAAATTTACACTGCAAATAACTTAAATAGTAATGTTTGTGCTCCGATGTTGGTATTTAATTAAGGCGAATTGCGAGGATGACTGCTTAATTATATCACGTCGAAGATTCATAATCAGCAGAAGAAAAATGATTTAAAATTATATGACGATTGGAAATATCTCGTTTTGGAATTGTTTCAATGAGATATATATACATAGGTAGGCAGGAGATAAATGATTTAAAAATTGATTTCCTGAAAATTACATTCAGCAAAGCTCTAGTTGTAGAAATTGCAAGGAATTGCAAGACGGATTATGAATGAAATACAAAACTGCCATGAAAAGAGGAGACGTCAAATCGTAGGTCAAAATGTTCTGGTATAAATAGGTTTGGAAATGTCGACTCGATGTTATCAAATTGGTCACAAAGAATAGCGTGCAAATTAACAAGCACTCCAAACTTACAAGTTTTCTAAGACACTGAGCAATTCTGTGAGCTTACAATTGAGATCGTTGAATATCTGTTTTGCGTTTTGTGAAGTGGTAGAATCGAAAAATTCATCACCAATCTTTGTACACTTCTGTCAAACGTTAGTGATGAATTTATCACTTAGGTTAAGATTCCGGAGTTATGGCGATGTTTAAGGCCAGACTGTTATGTACAAAACGTCTACTCACTAATTTATTACGTAGCTTAGTCAAATTTAGAGTTTTATTTTGGAAACTCTTGCTATTGACCAATAAGCGGTTTTGTATATGCTTCACAATATTTTCTGGTTTTATACCTAACGCATCGAGGTCCTTAATACTTTTAAATTAATAGTTCATTCTAATTTTAATTGTCTTTTTGTCCTACCAATTTTAGTCTTTATATTTGTACAGTTATATCGATAATATTTCTAGCATATCAATTTCATTTACTGTAGAACATACTGTTTGGATTAAATTATGTGAGTTAGTCTCATATTACAAGACTTTCGACTTCAATCAAAATTTTGTATGATTTGTAAGGTGTAACAAGAAAAGTCAAAATGTTTTAACAAGATGAACCAACTTGCCCAGAGCGAAGTAGATTCATCAAACGGTTCTCGAGAAAATTTATCTCTATAACGCGTTAATGTGCCTTGCTGGGAGTTTGGCTTCTCGTTTAGATTAACAAGGTGAACCTACTTGCCGAGGAGGAAGCAGATCCATCAAACGGTTATCGAGCTAGGTAATATTTATATGAAGAAAAAGTTGTCCAGAAAATTTATGAAAGTTTGAACGGTCACAGCGCTCAAACGCGTTAATGTGCCTTCCTGGGGGTTTGTCCTCTCGTTTAGATTAACAAGATGTACCATCTGGCCGAGAGCGAAGTAGATTCATCAAACGGTTCTCGAGAAAATTTATCTCTATAACGCGTTAATGTGCCTTGCTGGGAGTTTGGCTTCTCGTTTAGATTAACAAGGTGAACCTACTTGCCGAGGAGGAAGCAGATCCATCAAACGGTTATCGAGCTAGGTAATATTTATATGATGAAAAAGTTGTCCAGAAAATTTATGGAAGTTTGAACGGTCACAGCGCTCAAACGCGTTAATGTGCCTTCCTGGGGGTTTGTCCTCTCGTTTAGATTAACAAGATGAACCATCTGGCCGAGAGCGAAGTAGATTCATCAAACGCTTCTCGAGAAAATTTATCTCTATAACGCGTTAATGTGCCTTGCTGGGAGTTTGGCCTCTCGTTTAGATTAACAAGGTGAACCTACTTGCCGAGGAGGAAGCAGATCCATCAAACGGTTATCGAGCTAGGTAATATTTATATGATGAAAAAGTTGTCCAGAAAATTTATGAAAGTTTGAACGGTCACAGCGCTCAAACGCGTTAATGTGCCTTCCTGGGGGTTTGTCCTCTCCTTTAGATTAACAAGATGAACCATCTGGCCGAGAGCGAAGTAGATTCATCAAACGGTTCTCGAGAAAATTTATCTCTATAACGCGTTAATGTGCCTTGCTGGGAGTTTGGCTTCTCGTTTAGATTAACAAGGTGAACCTACTTGCCGAGGAGGAAGCAGATCCATCAAACGGTTATCGAGCTAGGTAATATTTATATGATGAAAAAGTTGTCCAGAAAATTTATGAAAGTTTGAACGGTCACAGCGCTCAAACGCGTTAATGTGCCTTCCTGTGGGTTTGTCCTCTCGTTTAGATTAACAAGATGAACCATCTGGCCGGGAGCGAAGTAGATTCATCAAACGGTTCTCGAGAAAATTTATCTCTATAACGCGTTAATGTGCCTTGCTGGGAGTTTGGCCTCTCGTTTAGATTAACAAGATGAACCTACTTGCCGAGGAGGAAGCAGATCCATCAAACGGTTATCGAGGAAAAAGTTGTCCAGAAAATTTATGAAAGTTTGAACGGTCACAGCGCTCAAACGCGTTAATGTGAGAGGATACTCTCGTTTAGATTAAATTAATGTTAACTATGTTGTTGCGTAGTAGTAGCGGCTATATGCTTCGTTAGAACAAGCATAAAAGGTGGAAGAAATATTGAGGAGCAGCCAGTAGTGGGTTAGAAATAACTAAGATTTTCTTGTAAGTATCCTGAAAATAGTTTTGGTGTGTTGATCCAGTACGAGGTTTCTGGTTTAGTCCCCTACGGTTGTAGGTGAGTTCTGACGTGTCTTTTGGCTAGATCACAGAATGAGCCAGGTCCTATGAATTGAGACTCTGTGGCTTTATTTGGCATAACGCCATCGGCATTACAATCACATCCTCAATGATTTGGTATCCAAATACCTCGATCAATCTTTCTTGGAAATTACATCGTCGATCCTATATTCATTCGTAGTCATTTAAACGTGGGGTCCATTATTTCGATTTATTAGAAAATATAGTAATATTTTTATTATTTTTAATATTTTGCCGGGGGGATAGGCAAGAGTGTTTTACTTCAGGAAATTTTTCAAATTTTAATTTTTTACTCCAGACACAGTGTTATTTTACAGTGTACCTATGTACCACTAGGTTCTTTAGTTGTCTTTATATAATCTGAGCATTTTACAAACATTAAAAAATTAATATTAAAATGGAATTTAATTATTACAGATAATAATAACAGATGCCCCAAAGTACATACATCATCTTGTTGAACTTTGGGACCTCAAACGGGATGTAGGCGTTTATAATAATGAATATATTGGTATAAATTTTAATAATTATAAAGCAAAATTAACAGTAAGAAGTATTATTGAACATTGTAAGACGAAAAATCTACTTCAAACATTATTGTCTGTCTTGTCGTTGATCCTTGAATCACTGGAGGAAGAAGCTTTCGTATAATGTCCTCTCCTGCCACAACATATTCTTGATCCCGTTCTAGAATAAAGCTTCTGCTATCACTCTCTTATAATACTTTATTTGAAACTCGGAATCAAACAAGATGTTAGTAACTTCAGCAACATAAAAAACTCAGCGAGTTTTTTTCCGAGAATTCTTACCAAAACAAAATCGCCCTTATTTAATTACCTTGGGCAAAATTCTCTTCAATCTTTTCTTCAACGTCTCTACGTTGTATATTTTCAAACAGAGTTTCTTCATCACTGCTCGAACTGTTTGGAAGTCGTCCATTAGTATCTTCATCTGAGGAACTATCTCTTAGATACACCTCGTTTTCAATGGACTCCTTTTCAGGCGTGTTAGTCAAATTGCGTGTTTTACCCTTCTTTCTTCCTTTTTGAGCTATTCTAGGAGCGGTTTTTGGAAATGGTCGTATAGCTTCTGGCGATTTAAATGAAGTAATTGAGGGAATAGTCGAGGTTGAGGCTGAAGGAAACTTCGATGTGGATGAAGAAGGAACGGTATTACCTTTAATCGTGATTGATAATTCATCTACTGAAATCTCTCGGTCAGTGACATATAAGGATAGAAATTCATCATCTCGAAAAACTTACTAACTGAAAGGGTGAATAGCGGTTGCCTGAAATTCGTTTTCGATATTCTCTTCAGTAAAAGCTTTATTGACTACAGTTCCTATTATTCCAGCAATATCATACATACTTATAGGTTTATCCGGATGCTCTAGTAACCAGCTGTTTAGGGTGGCATTATAATAAGACTTGTAAGGGCCTAACACGGTACGGCCTAGCGGTTGGAGCTTGTGTTAAGTGTGAGCCGGAAGTGTCAGCATTACAAGGCCATTTTCCTTTGCTAAGCTAATCGCTGGAATAAAAATGTGTGACTCGTGATAATCCAAATTAATAGGATCGGGTGGTCTTTAGCAGGTTTTTATTGAGCAATAAAATGTTTTAAATAATCTACAAAAAAGGCTTTCATTGGACCATCCAGATGGAAGAAAACGCCATCCAGGTTGGGATGCCGTCTTCTTAATCCTCGTAACCACATTTCTCCAACGATTTTGTTTTCAGTCCAACTATTTGGCATTTAAATGTGGTTTTCATGAGCAAATTCATACGCAAGCTTCATTGCACCTTTTTTCGTGAGACCATAGTGAAGTCGAGCTCCTTGTAGCTATTCAGAGTAAACAAAATGCATCGTGAAAACAAGAAAAGCGTTTGTTGGATTCTTGAGTTATAATATACCACCCTCAAGATTGGCAATATTTGATGTGATCCAAACAGCATCCTGTTTGAAACGGGCAATTGGCATTTTAACAAATGGAAAACATTTATTTATATAAAATAGAAGGAGCCAAGTTTCATCCTCAAGACGCAGAATGGATGCTAAGGGAGGATAAGTTTAAAAGTGAAAATATTCCATTTTTCGCACCCAAATCCCATTCTTGATTTATATTTCGTTGTATCAAAATATTTTAATTAAATTAAAAATAGGATGTGAAGCAAGATGAAGAAATTCATTACGTTTAGATTAATCTGCAGGGTAGTATTTAACAAACAACTACATTGATTGAAATAAACACCACACAACTGAAAATATTTATTTTAAGTTTTCTGATTTAAAATAATCTGGAAAGCTATATATAATGTGCTGTACGATGGTAAACAAATATACCTTCACCACTAATCCAATTTCTTGCCGCGAGTTTTCCAGATACTACCGCAAGCAGTACATTCCTATGCAAACACGGGAATAACCTACACGAAACTTGATCCGTTTCGCATTTGTAAAACGGACAACCTAAAAATTCGGTATGCCATCGCCGAAACCGACATCCACACAGATACGAATTACATAAATATTTCGGCACGCAATCTACTCATTTTTCGGTTTACTATTCCACCGAGGGACATTGAAATTCGGGGAGCCGCAAATTATATTTGTGAGGCATTAAAAAGTTGGGCGTCGGGCAATATTTCACGTTTGCAATCAGTTTAAAATTGACGCACACTTCGTTCCGAAGCGCGATAGATGCAAATCAACTGAGCCGACGGTTGCGGGTTGCCCTTTTTTTTACGGCACCGCGGCCTAAGTAAACACTTGTGGAAATTTAAATTACAGAAGTAAACATGGAAAAAAAGCGATTTCTTTCCACGAGGATTCTGTTATAGGTTGTTGCGCTGCTCCAAATCTTGTCTGGTATAATTTAAATATTTATCTGTAATTCGCCTTATTCCTCCTTGATATCGAATGCACCACTGACTCACTAATTTGAAAAATTAACCCATATATGTATATTGTTTTATTGCAGGCATATTTTTATTCGAGTTAGTTTTAGATTTTTAAATTTCTTGTTTGGGATTTGTGGTTTACATAAAGTTAGTTTGTAACCTTTGTCTTTAGTCGTACTTTCTCTACCAGGCTTGAATTGGTGACTTCTAAGCCCTCCAATCCTCCTCTGCTGGTCTCTGTGCGATTATATCGTGGGCCTTCTTCAGTAGCAATTGGGGAGGAGATGAGGCGGTGGGTTGGTCTGGATCCAATCCAGCTGTTTCCGCAACGATGAGGTTGGTGAACGTAGAGATGCTCTTAGGGGTTTTCGTAGCCAGCTGTAGGGCATATTGATGTAAAAAAGGGTACCCAAATCGCAATATCCTGTTTTGTTGTTCTTCGAGATACTTTAGATAAGTCTTCGCAACACAGGACCAAGACAATGCATCGGATCTGAGGATTGGTCTCAGGAAGACGAGATAGTTTATAACCTGATGAACCATCTTCTTCAGTCTATCATTAAAGATAAAATGATCGAAAATATCAAGTTTAAGCCGTTACAGCTGGGCCTACCATCAAAGAGGACTTATACAGTAGAAAAATATATTGGCTTGCAATTGATAATGGTTTTTATTGTATAATTTGGATTTACTATGCTGACATGATTGATATTGTTACATTTTTCCAGAATTTCTTATGTCTAAGGGTCTTCTGTTTTGGTTATTCATATTTAATATCTTCCTATTTTTATATATCTGTAGTTTTATTTTTATATTTGCTTTTATAGTATTTGAATTCTTCTTCGAATTTTGTAGTAATCGTCACATTAATGCAGACAAGTTTAACAGTCAATTCCCGTTTATATTTTCTCTTAGAACTACGTTTTCAATATTTTGAAATATTCTATTATATCATATATATATCTTTTAATTAAAAGATAAGTACATAAAGGTCAAAAAATACATATATTACTCATATATATATAAAAACTAGGTTTTATTGTATTTTGCGTTAACAAGAATAAATAAATGCTATTATTGACTGAGAGATATTATTGACTGGGAATTCGGTTTCGACATTTCGATTGCAAAATATTTAAAAAAATTACATCAAACATGGTAGTTCAAACTAAAATTGTTTGATTGTTGAATTGTTTTATAAACAAATGTACACCTACAAATTCTGGAATTTAGTGATGAGTGCTTTAGTAAAACCTAAATGTACGGTAATATGTCAATATCAAATTAATAATGGACGAGAGCATAAAGGTATAAAATGCACAGCTACATATAATCAAACTTTGACCAATGATTAGCCGAATAGTAGAATGATTGTTTAAATATATTCTCTGCGTTATGCGTAGATCTATGTAGGTATATATGGATGTAGTGCTATTGTGTTATGACAAAATACCGCATATGATACATATTTTTAAAGTAGTACAGCTATCATTGATTTCACGTTAAATTTCAGCTGTTTTAATAAATTTTAGATATACATAGGGTACTACATTTAGAATACTTAGTAATAAAAGTGAAGTTTCTTGAATACAAGATCTAGTTCAGGCTGGGAATACTCGATTCGTTCAGAAACAGATACTGGACTATCTCATTTTAAGATATTATAAAGTGAATATGTTGTGCCTGAAAATTGCAGCGGGGGAATAAAAATGTTAGGGGCACAAAAGCTAGTTTGAGACGACAAGGTTTGAGTTTTTCGGAAGATTTCCTTCCACATGGACGTGTATTAAATGAAATGAGAGACTTCCACGGCTCAAATTTCTATTATGAAGTACAAAAATAAACTAAATCCAGGAATAAATTCAAATAAATCCACAAAAATATACTAACGCGACGTTTCGCCAATAATATAAATGGCTTCTTTAGGTGCAAAAATGAGTAGGAGATGCCTGAAGTTCACTGTAACTGGATGTGTATTCACGCTAGAGGTGGCAACCTTCTGACAAAGAAATTCTGGCGTGAAAGCATAGGACAACCAGTTATTGGAAACAATGACATCGACTGATATGTGGTATTAACAACAACGTAACCGTCGCATATGTCTTTGCAGAGTATTTCTTGCAATAAAGATAGTAAGACATCGTTATTAATGTTAAAATGGTAAAAACTACGAGCTGTCCTTTGTTAGGGACTCACAGTGGGTGATACCGGGGATAACAGTGGAATAACAAGATTAAAACGTAACTTCTTTATTTCGACATTATTAAGATTTCGCCAAAAATTTTGGCTTCATCAGATAATTTTCCACAAGGAAAGTGCAGAAAAACAACAATTAGTTCACCCAGGAAGAGAAGTAATTGTTGGGGAATTTTGCAATTGGATTAGTAGTGGTGTTGAATCGTTGTTCTTCTTGCGACGTCAGCTACGGCTGCTTTCAACAACATTTTCAACGTAGAGTAAACTGGTTTGTTTCCTTACTTGACTGTACATAGAAAAACCTAGATCAGACCTGCATTGGTCTATTGTAATATTGCCCTTTTGGTTGTTAGACTAGTTGGAGGCTGTTAATGAACCTTAGAATTACTCTGGGATTTTCGTCCTGGATATCAGTAGGAGTTAGAAACGGCCTACTGAAGTGTTGGTGCAGAGTATGACTAGCGGCAACACACTGCCAGCAGTCCTCTTTGCTGAAAGATAGCAACGACTGTGCTGTCTTAGGCGATCCTGATAACAGTGCTTTCGCCTGCTTTTGTCCTGGCGTATTCTACCAGTGGGATGTCTTTCTGTTGTCCTGTCATTTGTTAACTGCTTGTTTTAGGTGGCTCTTTTGCAGTCCACAATAGGTATAAGATTTGATAAAAGGCATTGTCGCTGCTTCTTTGGCAAGCATATCTGCCTTTTCGTTCGCTTGGATCCCTTTATGGCTTGGGATAAAACGGTGTAACACAATGGGATTTCGAAGAGAAACGAGCCAAACTATGTATAACAACAACTACAAGTTGAGGAAGTCAACCCTAACAACAACAAAATCAGACAATCCGAATCAAACAACAGCCATAATACAGAGATAGGGACGATCAAATCAACTCCAAGAAAATCAACTGGGATACTGCGCAGATAAGCTTTTGCTCGTGTTCCTGTAGTACGTCAAACCGCATAGTGGTTAAGCTGTATTTTTAAATAACTATTTATTTGACGTCTTTGAAGGCTTATTGGAGAAAAATCATATTTATTCATAACTTAGCTTTAGGCAAAATAAAATCTACAGCCAATCTGCAATTTAATCAAAATGAAATTATCAGGAAGAAGGATAAGCATTTAACTTTCTCCAAATAATCAATGTGTATGGGATTTTCAACAACAGTTCCATAATTTTGCAAACATGTATGAACAGATGGCTAATTAAATTTGTGGCTGTGTTGAGAGATTTCGTGAAACGGAGAAAGTACCTACCTCGTAAAACCAGAAGCAGATCACCTAAAAAAGGAACTGCAGATTGCATTAAAAATGTTCGACATCGAATGAAAAACTCGTCAAAACACTAACTCAACACTAACACTTCTTAAATTTCATAATACTGAAATCATAGACCACTTTAAATAAAAACTTAATTAAAGCTCCCTAAATCATGATTTGGGATAGATTAGTCTTTTACCACTTTCATAGTTTCTTGCTAATTTATTTGTGCAAGTCTTCCACAACTTTGCTTAACCATTTTGATCTCCTTTCTTTTCCGCTTGAAATTCATATTAGCTCTTACTATGTCTTCTGCTATTTTTTGATCCATTTTCACATTAATTCTTCTTATATTTTGGCTTTCTTCTATTTTGACAGACCCCTATATTGTTCTTAAAACAGTTTTTTTTCCAATATCTTTATCTTCTTCTCAGTGTTTAATCATAGTCACTGTCACAGTCATCCGTGCGTGTTACTAGCTGTGGTCCTCTCTTTCTTAGCGTGTCTTTGTTTATCTTTCTTGTTATATATTCTAACACAAGATTGAATAATGTGGCAGACAGCATGCTCTCCTGTTTAACTCCTCTGTTTATTCTAAATTCTTGAGCTCCTCCTTTTTATAGTAATAATCGTCAATTTGACTGACTTCATCGGCCTTCTCAGTTTCGCAGGGATCTTATTGCACTTCTTTCATTGCTAAATGCATTGCAAACAAACTAAATCGAATCGGTTAGCTCTATTTTCTCGTGTAAGATCATAGCACTTCACCTAGCGATGTGGTGAGTTTACTATACTGCACATTGATTGTTGAAATATATTTGTGCAACACCATAAAGCCAGGGGAAGCAAAACGACTGCTTGATATCATTCCTAGCAATTATATGATGATGATTTATGATACGATGGTTATCACAAGCAAAACCCAAAAAAATAATTGTTTTTACAACGTGGCAACACAGTTAGAGCCATGTTCGAAACTGAATAGAGTTAGAGAGTATGGAAAATGTCCAGTTGTCAGGATATGTGTTCATATGAGTTAATCCACAAAAATTGAAGAATTCTGTAGAAAATTATTCAGCTGGAAACGATGGATTTCTCTTTACTTTAAACTAAATGGCGAATACTGTATGACATACTGTCGAATGATACTTGACTTTATTGTCCTGTTATAGACATGGCTATAAACATGTAAGTATGAAGGTAATGTATTTCGTAACATAAAACACTATCTCTCGAACGTTGTATAATAGCAGCATAAATGTGACCAGACGGCGCCTTAAAACGGTCAATTTCTGCATAATTTAGTGATTTTCTCGACGATTTGCGTTTACCCTCGCGTTGTTTCTCCGAAGTGGAATTTTTATATACGGATATCAGTCGCGTTGCTATAATGTCGCATCGCACCCGTAATAATTGGTACGTATCTTTTGCAGGGAAGAGTTTCACGCTCACCATTACCGTCGCTACGTCCCCTCCGCAAATCTGCACATACAGCAAGGCCATTAAGGTGACTGTCGACGGTCCGAGAGAGCCGAGGTCGAAGACCAGACAGCAGGGTTTTCATCATTTCCCGTTTGGACCAAGACCGTTTGCACCTGATCCCCTTACGGGGGCTCTACCTTTTAAACTAAGTGGTAAGTATTATGATGCATGTATGAAATGTACAGTGAGAGACAACTAATTAAGGACAGAACATTATTATTTTTCTTGTTGAATCAAAGTAATCAGTAAGTAGATATCTCTCTAAATTGCATCCTGAATTCTTAACTTGTTATCTCATTCCTCATTAGCTGTTTTACCCGCATGTTCCACTTTAATTTGTTGACACACACGACTACTTTTTGTAGATAATTATATTTTTTTAACCTGAACAACATTTCAAAACAACATTTGGTTATATCAATCATTACACATATTTTTAAAAAATATTATAATTAAAAAAATATTATTATTACTGGGTATACCACAATCGAGCGGAAATTACAATTATAAGATTTTAAGCGTGGGATTGTTACCATGACAACCATCAGGATATGCTACATAGTTGAGAGAGAATATAACGGAAACTAAATCCTCTTATTCAAGATTATATTTTATAATGGGGCCAATACATCCGCTGCAACGTTGCACTAATCGAAAAAAGATGCACGAGTTCATTGTAATCTGTTCTGCATGTAACATTTCGCAAAAGGACCATACATTTACACTTGTAAACTCTGTCATAGATATACATAGATAAAGATGATTAGTTTTTTGACGGTAGATTTAGATCATTTAGACATTTTTAATAATCATTAATTAATGTAAAAATAAATACTAAATATGGAAATTAATTATTACATTACAATTTGTGATTACCTTGAAAACTTACATGCCGCATACCTCACGAGTACAGCGCCTGACTGAATTCAGCACTTCGCTGAGGCATATGTAACTATGTACCTTGATAATAGTACTCTAATTAGCGTCACTCGGCGTTGTAACTTTAATTAATAATTAGTAAATGTGATTAAGGACGTAGGTTATATGTATTTCCGGGTCAATCGGATTGGATAATTGTTGCTGGATATCAGCCTTCAAGTGCTGAAATAATAACGCTAATGGTTAACTAAGGGTGAAATCGAAAATCATACTGTAGTATACAGATGTGTATTAAATCTCATTTTACGTTCAAAATAATTAACGGACTTCTTCTGAAAAAAGTGTCATTTTAGTCCAAAACATTTTGTTATTGTGTAGTGAAGGTTAGGTTACGCCTATTGCTAGAAACTTTGTCCTCGCTAGGCTCTCGCAGTGGCACAAAACATGAACTGGGATTTCTTCTTCCTCTTGACAGAATCTGCAGAGAGCATCATCTGCCAGACCGATGCGCGATGTTCAGCATATGCCTATTCAGTCTACAACCACCGGTCATCAGACCTACTTCACTTTGACAGTCTTCCTGTCTTTACTCAGTAGATTTTCCGTAAACTTAGGTCTCTGTTCCCTTAGGAACTCCTTTGCTTCTGATCATGGTGATCTTTTTCACCATTCCTTGGGCCAGCAAGCAGGTTGGTCTCACTTACTGCATTGAGATTGTGCAATTATAATTTTCCAGTTTAGTAAGAATTTTCGAAATATTAATTGATATTCAAGATTGTTTGTGTGGGTTGGCACATTATCAAGTTCAAGAAGTGTTTTTGCAGGCAATTTCAAATTTATCCAATATTTTCTTTAGTTTTGGATTAGATTGTTGGCAGTACAGTGGCAGGACTATGTTCAAATGCTCAAGTCTTCTAGATTTTGCTGATTTGCCAGGAATAAAGGGTGACACTTTACTATTGATGTTGTAAACGTTTTGCTTGAACAAGATCTTCAAACTTAAAACTCCAATTTCATTAAAGTTGTTCACTTATTTGTCAGTTATTTTTTTTGGTTATTTTGTAAAATCTGTAATTACTTTACAATTTAATGGTAGTGAAATCTATTCTTCACCATACATAAATGGCCTTTCCTCTGCATATTTAGAATGTATGACAGCAGTTTTTGTTTTAAAGCTGGTTCACTGATAAGCAGTGTAGTCATATTATATCTATCAATAAATGTGATATCAATAAATGTTCTCAATTAGCTTATGAGAGAAAGAAAGAGATTCAACAACATTAGTCGAAATATGCTGCAACGCAAAGACAGTTTATTCCCACACCCTCCCATTAGATATTTTATGAGTTTGAATTAGCCTGCAGGGGGTTAAATGCAAACAAAAATATTCTCTTTTGAGAATATTTTTGTTATTCTCTTTTGAGAATATTTTTGATTTTCATTTAATTTTTGTTTGCATTTAATTCAAACTCATGAAATATCTAATGGAAGGGGTGGGAATAAACTGTCTTTGCGTTGCAGCATATTTCTAAATGATTGATCAAAACAAAAGTTTTCATCAATCATTTCGTGCAGTACGTACGCCAAAGCCTCCAAAGATCATCCTGTTTAGTTAATAATAGATGGTCATGGAACCCATGTAAAAAAGCTGGATTATTATATTCGCCACAACCACTAGACTTATCCTTCATGTCTCCATTGAGTGTTCTACTATGAACAGGCTTTAGAGAACTGACTCAAAAGCAATCCAGAAAAGTTATTTAGATAGGCTTATGACGTATCCAAAATGCGATAAGTGCTTTCAAGATCTCAAGTCTCTTCGGAGGAGTTCTTCGAACAAGCAGAGCCAACAAAAAATAGAGTGCAACCAAAGCAAGTTGGTGAGACCGAGACCATATTAGCTGTGTCAAACTCAAATATCAAAAACGATGATCAGTAATACGTCGAAACGTCTGAGGAGTACCTTAAAGTTATGCTATCAGAGAATTTAGACACAAAACACACCACTTCAGAAAACACTATGTCATAAAGTTGACCTCAAAGAAGCAGGAAGGCATTATTACATCGTGTCCTTATTTGGAGGAACTTACTTAAAGAGAAAAATTGATAATTCTATGACAAAAAGCATAGAGAAAGAAAACTGTTAAAAAATTAGGAAGTAGAGTCACTCTCCTACGTTGAATTCGATTATACAGGTAACGATTCCAATGATTTAATTTTCTTAGATAGTTCAGCATTTGACAAAAATAAAGGAAATTTGTTCTTAGACAGAGAGAAGATAATAAAGGGAAAAGATTTTGTACTGCATCAAGACAAAGAAAATTTGTTGTTGAGGCATATTTTCGTTTGGAAATACGCAATGATACAGGAGTGTGGGATTATTCCTATAAAAAACAACGAATGAATGTTGGTCCAAACAATCTTTATAGCGTTTTATGGTGCACAAACAAATTTATCACTTGGTGACTCATGATTTCTTGCCTTCAAATTTTCCTCATCGTATCAAGCAGGTACTACGAACGGTTCAATGAAGTCTTAAACAATGACAGTATCTTTTGGATACAATAGAACTTGAAACGATAGAATTTGGTCTGCAGAAAATCCTTGTTTTCGTAGAAACTTAGTTATTTGCAACAGGACAGTGCTGCTGTCAGCTCACACTGAACAGAATACATTAGATTATTTACAGTAGATTTTTGAAACAGTTTTTGAAACAGCAGCTTGATAAGTAGAGACCACTGGCCTGCTTAATCCTTAAAATTTGGCCCACTTTTGATTATTTTATGTTGTTTAGTTGTTTAAAAAATAAAGTTAATTCTAACCATATCCGTATAGGAATTACAACATTCAACTGTGGAAGTTGTAAATAGAGCTTTAAACAATAGAATTTGGTCTGCAGAAAATCCTTATGTTTTCGTAGAACCTCCGTTAGATCCTCGGTTAGAAGATCGGTGTATGATTATCGTCAAGAAGAAGATTCATTGATCCTATTTTTTTTTCATCAAAACTGTTTATTGAACAACTTCATGATGATGAATTATATATTTCCATTTCCAACAGGACAGTGCTGCTGTTCAGCTCACACTGAGCAGGAAAAATTGGATTATCTAACTACAACAGTTTTGTGGAACAGATTGATAAGCAGAAACCTTTGGTCTCCTTAATCCTTCAAATTTGGCCCTCTTTCGATTATTTTATGTTTACCTAGTTTTGATCTGACCGAAATGAACTACATGGATCCAGTTAAATACAAATATTGGACACCAAAATTTAGACCAGATTGTATATGTTTCTCAATAAAATAAACATAATCTTTCTTTCCATTTCAGTAGCTCTTGGAATGAATCTTTCCTGCCGAAGCTCCAATTATTTTCATGCAAGGGTGTTGATTAATTTTTAATTGATATGTGAATTTCATAATTTCAATTTATAAAATTGGGAATCCATTCCATGGAATTCTCTTGGCGTCCCTTACATGACCCTGTTCAAAGCTTTCGAGTGACAAGGAAAGTTAAATGTTGTTATTTATCATTTTTTATTACGTCTAACATTTTTTAATTTAAGAAAAATCTAATAATGTTGTTGGATCTTAATCAAATTAAATTTGACTCCTGATTTCTCTAATTTACGATTCGTTTGCCATTGTAGGTTGTTATTGATTAAAGTGCTGCTCTCTGTCGTTTAACCCTTTCGACAATAGTTACAACTCACATGTTCGCCACGTATTTTACAACTTCACTCAGAGATGGCGCAGCGATTAATTTTCGCCAATATAAAGCTTCCCGTATAGATTTAAATTTTTTAATTTATTACGCGCTCAATATATTGTATTCGTAACATCAACATCACGCTCGTAAATGCTATATTGTTTCTAACCATCGCGTTAATGTTAATTTATTCCTATAGAACCGTTCTTTTGGGGAATAAGAAAAACCCCTTTAATACCGGTTCGGCATTAGTCTTAGTCCTGTTTGAAAAGGGGTCGAATAATCACCACCCGGACGTCGGGCTTAACCCTTGCAAGATAAATGTCATTCCTCTCCTCATTACCCTCATAATCAACCTACGAAATCTATCTAAAAATCCTCGGCATTGTTAACAGGAATTTTCTTAACGAAGTTTTTCCTTGAAGGGATTCTAACGAAGTTTTTCGCTTGTAGGAAGGGGATGTTTTTTACGCCCTCGGGCTTATCTTTAAGGGCCACTTTAATTGCGAGCGAATCCTCTCTGATATTTTTGCGCCTTAGCTGCCAGTCTTCTTTCACGAGCGGAGGCCTACTGTCTGTGGAAATTAGTCAGTCTGGACTGTTTCTTTAATTGATTTTCATTCGGTTGTGTTAAGTTTCCCAAAACAAATTACTTCATATTCTTATTTAATACATTTTGCTTTTCATATTTGTGCTTATGTTGTCACAGTTTGTGATTAGATTCTTCGATAATAAATAACTTCTATAGGAAAATAATAAGCTGCGCAAACTAATACTCTGAAGAGAAAAAGAAGATAAAAGAGTGAAACTTGGCGAGGAAGAGGTCATTAGTCAGGTTTCTTGCACACGCGCAAAATCTTGATTATAGACCATAGAAGCAACACCGCCCTGCTGTGACACCTTTAAAACGTTTTGAGGAGAGAATGAAAAAGATAGACAATAAGTGACTGCATGTAATGTAGAGAAGGATGCATGTATGCAGTATCGCATGCCTGTTGAAGTCGTTATATTATGTCTGGAGGTATTAAGAAGCAGTATGAATGTATAAAATAAATAATGTAATAGTTAAGGAGTGTTATTAACAGAGATAAACGGTTTTACATCTTAGTTATCCAAATCAGATTTAGTTTATCATCTGATCTTTTCTTACCTCGTCCACCAAATCGGATCTTTGCAAAAAACTTAAAATCAAAATGGAGTTCTAATCAAAAATATTTTATATTCTGTATATATGCATACATATATCTTCCAACGATATCTATTCGTCGTGTCTTACAAAAAGGATGTAGAGCATATTTCTTGAGTACAAGGCGTCTAGAAAGGGGAAATTAAGGCGACAAGGGTGCCGAGGTGGGAAAGTGTGTAATTGAGTTATAGTCATGCCTTCTGTTGCCGGTGATATCTGGGGAGATAGCGCGGTACTCCTGCGCCACCAGTGTGAGAGATACCCTTGCAACCCTTACCCAAGTTGGTGACGTGAAATGATCTATAGAAACCGACGTCTTTCTTTCCGTAAATGAACGTTTGACTTGACGACCCTGGGAGTTCGGAAATTGAATCAAATTTGCGAGTTTTTCCACTGAAAATGTTTTGCATAAATTGAAAAGTAGATCCTTTTGTGTGGCGAATATCTTTTCCAATAAACTTTTTCCAATATTTATTAAAGTGAAACTGTTTATCAAGAGTTTATAGTATCGCTGATAATTAATAGAAAGAATACTGAATAAAAAATTAATCTAAAAAATATTATAACGTTTATCAACTCAACCAAATTTATTAGTTGGTGTCTGACCAAACGTCCTGATTTTGCTCATAATAATTGTGAATGTTTTGTCGACTCCTTAAAGAATGACGATGAAGGGGAAAGTGGGGCGAGACCTGGTAGCTAAGGTTAAAAAGGTTGCTGGAGCCAAATCATTCGACTTTTTCAAGAAAAAAGTCAAATTGTCCCGCATATGTTAAGTTTATTGGAAATTAGAAAAACTACATGCTTCAGTGAAAACTTTTATTTTACGTATATGACAATTTAAAAATAGGTATGTACATTATTTACAGAATTCACAAGTATGTAAGTAGTCTTCTTCCTCCGCTCCACTTTCATGGGCCCACGCAAGATACTTTCTACATTGGATCCACCCTTCCCTTTTCTGCGAGTCAGAAAATACTTCATAACAATATAAACAATCAACGTCTGTGTTTTTATCGTCTTCAATGGAAGAATCATTAATTAAGAATTTAGTTTTTTTATGAGACTGTTTTATTGTATTGGTTCTCTTTTTGTTTTGAGTTCTTCTTTGAGTCATCACAAACCAATTTTCCCCTCCTTTCATACGCCTTTTTCTTTTCTTCTGATATTCTAATTCAGTTCTATATGGGGAGGATGATAAAATGACACGTTTTCCCTTTCTATTATTGTTTGCTTTAGTTTTCCTACTTTCAGCTCGAGGTAGCGAAGACGTAGTGGCGATGTTACTCGTAAAAGCTTGTGGTTTCAGGTTTTTGGAACAGCAGTACTCATTTGGAAACGGTGCGGCATTGTTTGCTTGTTAAAGAGGCCTAGGCTTAGTTAAAACTTCATGATTCCTCTGTGTTTCTAGAGCAGTATTTTCTCTTTTAGTTGGGTTTTCTGCTGTAACGAGACTTGCTCCTAATGATAGATTCTCTTCTGGATGGAGACTTGCACTACAAGGTGAGTTCTCTTCTCGAATAGAGTTTGCTTCTGGAAACAGGTTCTGGAAGGGTGGTTGCGTTCGGAGAAATAGGCCTATCTGTGGTTATCGAAGGAGCAAGCAAGTAATCCGGAAAAATGTTCCTATCTAGTGGATAAATTCCTGTTTGCTTAAACCCATTTACTGCAGTCTGCATTACTGCTATTTTAAGAAAAGCAGCTCCGTACAATTTGGCAACTTGATGAATAGTGACAGCGCTTCCAGGATGTATTGCGAGCCACTGGCGTACCTCTTATTGGTATTAAAGTGCTTAAAGGAGCCATGAAGGTCACGTCTAGTGGCTGCATCTTATGTGAACAATGTGGATGTAAGCACAACAAAACAACATTGTTTTCTCGGGCCATGTTAATCAAATCGAGGCTCTTCGTGTGCGTGGCATGGCCGTCCAAAATCAAGAGGATGGGGTTTTCAGCAGAGGACTTAGAGAACTGTATAAACTTTCAAAACCAATGCACAAAAATTTCTGTATGCATCCATCCCGAAGAGTGATATTGAGCAAAGCTACCTGGTGGTGTATCGTCAATGAGCATAGGGTTTTCTCTCTTTCGAGGAAAAACAAACATTGTTGGCATGAAGTTGCCGGCTGCACTCATACATATTTCCGCAGTAACTAAAACTACACGTTCAGCTGATACCAATGCCCCAACCTGTTTTTCCCTCGTAAAGCAAGGACTTTTGATGCTTTATTAGGAATAGTGATTACGCTTGTTTCATCAACATTATATATATCGCTAGGAGGAAAATTGTGTTTCTCATACAGGCTCTCTAACAAATCAAAAAATTTTTCAACAGCCTGTTTGTTGAAACCCATAGCTCTTGATATTGAAGTGTTTTCTGGAAATCGCAAAGATGTCTTTTTAAAAAGCTATATAACCAGTCTGTTCCGGCCATCTTAGTTTCATTATTAAATTTATGCTTCAATTTATTTTTGGTTGCAAGATCATATGCTAATCTACTGACATATTTCAAACTTAAACCAAAAAGCCTACTCTCTAACAGCAATGTATGATCTACTAATTTTTTCTTGTTGTTCAGAAAATACAGTAGTGCACAGCCCTAAACCACCTTTACTAGTCATCTGATTTGCTCTAGCCTTTTTTACCCTATCTTCTAAGGTACTCTGTGGGATAGTGAAGCCTTTCGCGGCTTTCAAGTACCCCATCCTACCTGACAACACTTCTTCTATAGCCCCTTCCACGCTTTCCGGGCTCCATGATTGTTTTTTGTTTTCCTCTGGTAAGTTCTTGGCATACTGGATCACGCACAAGAAAAATTTACTGCAATTAAAATGAAATTCTATTTTGAATGTTTTTCTGAACATTTTCATGTAACATAGATGTATATTTTATTTTTTAATGACTATTAAAAAAGGCTAGTTTAAAAATAAAAGAAAATTAGAGACTTGACATCATAAAACAAACTTACCTACACAGACACCCTCAATTCATTTGTAACAACACGCGAATATGACGGCTTCTTCTTCTTCGCGAATGGATTGTAGTTCCAAATCTGTATACTAAATATCGTAACTAATCTCGCCACAATCAAGGTACCCGGTTTCACCCCACTACCCGGTCTTACCCCAGTCTCCCTACTCGATGTAACTTTCTTGAGTGAGTGTACAGGAAATCAATGTCAGTTTTCATGTTGTTTTGTACAACTCTTCTGATTTCAAGACTTGTTGTGCTTCAACTTTATTTTGCTATTTAATGTAGTACCGTCTTATGGCTTTGTTGCCAAGCATATAACGTTAAGTTTGGTTTACCTGTTTCCCTGAAGAAGACTGTTCTTTGGTGTTCATTAATCCTTAGCTTTAGGGGTCTAGCAGTATCTCCAATGCATACGCATTTATACTAAGAAGGGACTACAGTTCCTCTTTTGTTGATTTTCAATTTCACAAGAACAGTTAAGAAATAGATGACCAATTTATTGGGGACAGCAGCCTAGGCTGCTGCCCAATAAATTGGTCATCAATTTTTTTAACGCTACGCTAACGTTGTAACAGCCGTTACTTCCCTTCCATTCCAGTTAAGAAATAGTTCTTGATCACAGAATTTACCCTTTTATGTAAAATTGGGGACAGCAGCCTAGGCTGCTGTGCCCAATAAATTGGTCATCAATTTTTTAACGCTACGCTAAAGTTGTAACAGCCGTTACTTCCCTTCCATTCCAGTTAAGAAATAGTTCTTGATCACAGAATTTACCCTTTTATGTAAATTTCTGGCTTGAAAAAATAACTTTATAATGATACATACGATCGATCGAAAATCCAAACAATTCCGTGATGTATAACGTTCAGTAAGTCAGGACGGAGAGAGGGAAACTGGCAGCCATCGACAAACGTGACATGTAAAATACCTAATTCATAATGTAGGGCAACCCTTTACTCTTCCTTATCCTCTAATTCCCCGTAACTAATGCCTAAGATATATCCACGTCTTAGGGCTTCCTAGTCTGCACGTACTACCACCATCATCACGGTTTTATCCCAGCTATTTCGCTAATGCATTCCCTCTGTGCCGAGGATTTTACCTTTACACCCTCTCAGAACACGCATTTCCGTTCCCCCCACCCCGTGCCGCGTGCGTTCTGTCCTCCGCCCCAGACCGATGTTGGCTCATCTTCTCTCCATCATCGAAGACAAGCGGCTGCAATAACAACCTCATTTATATATCAGCGAGTTAATTCGAATTGCTTACGAAATGGTATAGAGTGTAGAGTATAGAACATCTGCAATAACTTATGTAAGTGCTGGTATACATGCAAAGTGGGAAAAATTGTAACGATGTTACGGATAAATTCTCTTCTGTGAATCAGAATTTATTTTGTTGCTTATAATAGAGCGAACGATACAAATAATTTAATGGTTGAAGAAATATAATATAAAATACTTGGTGTTTCAAACACGATAACCCAGCTAGAGAATATTTTCTTGTCAATGGTATGCAGTCCCAAAATTAACGCAGGGTTTGAATTAAATCACAGTTTTTAGTCTTTAGAGTGTTATTTTATCATTGAATCCTCCACGACTCTTTTGCCGAAATTTTTTATGACCTTTCTGCATAACTGTGGTTGAATTTCGTTGATGTAGCTTTTAATTTCCTCTTGAAATGCATATGGTTGTGGGCTTGTTGGCATAGACTTTTGACTTCAAATAACCTCATAAGAAGAAATCTAATGGTGTTAAATCACACGATCTAGGGAGCCAATTCTGATCAGCGAAACGAGAGAGTACATAACATCCAAGTTCGGTAGTAAGAGCTGTGTTATCATGTCACGATATCGAGCACCAGTAATAGTTACTGCTTGAGTAGCCTCATTTTCAAAAAAGTGTGGTCCAATGATGGTTCCAACCAAACATACGCACCAAATAGTGACACGTTGTGGGTGCATTTGTTGTTCGACAATCACATGTGAGTTTCCCGAACCCCAAACACGGAAATTTTGGCGATTAACAAAGCCATCAAGGTGAAAATGTGCCTCATTGCTTACGATGATTTTGCTCGAACAATCACCAAGTAAACACAAAAATATATATTATATGTACTATATATGAGGTATGTAACAATCGTTACCTGTTATGGAAACTATTACGTGAATGTATTGTAATGTGAAATTTGATTTATAATAAAATTAAGCAGGTGTAAAGTCATGATTTATTGGTGTTTAATCTCCACAATATAATTAAAAATGAATGTCACAGTATCAAGATATGCAAATCAATTGCCCAAGTTCTCGATGAAATAACGGAAAGTAGTATCTCATCATCTAGATAACTCTAACACCATCATTTTCGTATCTTGATGAAATTGTTTATTTTTTTCGTCACCGATATTCTAATTGTCCATGAAGTAAACTGTTTGAACTGTTCCAATGCGTTAGTTGCAAATGAAATATGTTTCCTTTTACTGATCAAGAACCTGGTAATATTTTGCTGTAATTTCAAGTAATTTTTATACAAAATTGGAATCAAACACCTCTTCATAGATGCATAGAATGCGCAAAAGTTCAATTATTTCTTTTTATGTTCAATACTAGATTATCTTGCAAATTTTAGAAATTTATGTCTGTTGTGCTTTTGTTTGAGCCTGGAGTCAAGAAAATTAGTTTCAAATTCCTAAACATGGCTTAAATAATTGACTTTCTATAAACTAAAGCTTCTTCCTCTGCATCAAAAATATAATTACCAAATATATTCAGGACAACACTAATCGAAAGCTATGATGGTTGAGAGACAGAAAGATCTTGACTATCGACTACGTTAACGCCAATTTCTTGGCTCTCTTCATATTATTCTTCTCTTCTGTTTTCTACCAATTTGCTAAGTTGGTCAACATAGATATGAAATTATGCAGCACTTAAAACTTGTTCTGGTCTTCAACTTCAGTTTCTCTCTCAAAAATTCTGGACGTTCATTTTTTCTTCTGAATAAGATTTTGCGACCGCAAGTAGTCCTCTTAGTAGTCTCTTTGTAACTAATTAATAACTACACTAACTAATTAACAACATGTTAAACAGTTTCTAATTTTAAACCTGGAAAATTTCTTAAGCTTTGTTTAAATAAATCCTGCTGTTGATTTGCAAAACAACAAAACGTCTAAGATTAAATATTGAGCGTTGAAATGATGGACGATATGGCTTTTCGATTGTAATATCCAAATTCGCCACATCAAAAATCAAAAGAATGAAGCGAATTTATTCTTACCGTTTCTACTGTCAAACAAAAAAGAAATCTAAATCAAAGTATGCTATTATTTATGTGTTTTAGGAAAATTCCTGAACCAGATAAATTAATGCAATATTGATAAAATAAAAGAAGTACATAGTTGCATGTAGGTACTATAAAGTTAGAGAAGCTGACTTTATGGAGACATAAAACCAATATAGAAGGGGTACTAGTGTAGAATGGCATACATTTATTTTCTAGATTCTGTATTTATTGCAATCTATTTTTCATCAGACAAAGATCATTCTCGAAAAATAAATGAAAAATGTCCTAAAAAAATATTACATCAGGACAAGCAGAAAATTAAAAGAATTGAAAAATGATTCGCGGGGGATGAGAAACAACGGCGTACACGGACTTGTTTACAGTGACCCTATTGTCTTGAGGTGGCAGGAATATGAAAATCAATAACTTAGAGGTCTCATTACTCCCAACACACTTCGTACGCTGGAGACGCTTTGCTTATATCCTCCTACCTAAACCGAAGTAACTCGGCTTGCGCCATTCTTTCGCTTTCTCCACGTGACGGACGGATCCTTCTCAGAAGCGTTCCCCGGTCACGATCGATAATCGAGCGACCAGAGAACCGAAATTTAATTGCAACACGATCATAAAACATATAGTAAAACGGCCGGATAAACGAACCGAAAACGAAACACACGACGATATTAAAGTCGACCAGATGAATTCTCAAGGCGAAACGCTTTCTCGAGAACGGGCTCGTATTGAAAGGGTTAACTCTGAGACGTCCTATTGGTCGGGTGGGGCAGCCTCAGACCTTATTGGCGGGCCGCAAGGACCTGGATCTAACCTTAGTATCAAGATCTATACCGGCTTGGGAAGTTATTGTTTGCAGGAAATATATAGGATTATAGAGGTTATTATTGAGTCCTCGGGCAGGATGTTAGGAGTCTCGAGTATTATTTGCCTGTTTTCGGATGATAATATTGAATATTACGTTATAATAGTAATGCACTATGAATTATTAGATTTTCGTTCGTTATTAATAATGCTAAAATATTATATTTAATAAATGGATTACATTAAAGTTTAAAATTGACATGATAGTATATAATATAAAATGGTTTTCTAATTAGGTTCATAAACTTAATTTTCTTGTTTTATTTCTTGAACTCGTTCAGTTCAGAGTAAATTTAAATATTCAATTCTGGAAACGTAGTAAATAAAAAGTTCAACATTATGAAAGATTAGACCTTTGATTGGTGTCATCATAACATAACAGGAATTCACGATAATTTCGGAGCATGTTCTGGAACCCTAAATGATTAGTTTTATTTTTATTTAAATATTTTTTTGGATCTGAGTCTTGGGCGATAACTAAAATACAATTTACCACCACCCATTCTTCTATTATACTTTTTGAGGTTAGGTCTGTTCTAAATGCCTTGTTTATAAGTATATGATCTATAACGGACTTTGTCTTTATCGTCTTCTATTATCTCTATCAGTTCAGTCCAGAATTATTTATTTTTTCTCTCTTGGCTCGTCGTTACTTGAGCCATAATTATTGTTGTAGTGATTTGCTGTTGCATTTCAATTTAATACTTCAACCAAAACCCTACTCGAGCCTCTTCAATGCTTGAACTTGTTTCCCGCCATCTCATACTTGCAATAACGACCAACAGGATAGACACAATCTTCATAAGAGATTTTGCCAACCTCGTTAAGACACTGCTAGGATCATCATCAATGGCTGAAGAAGAAGTATTTAGGCAGCAGAGAATTTCATCGATCTTTTCAAGAAGCTCGTAGATACTGAAAGGAACTTGTCCTAACAAATCTTCAATATAACAGCAGAGGTGTTGCCAGATCTCAATCCAAAACAATATCGTCTTACGCCGCTATTTTGTGTCAATGCAAGCGATGATTTGAAAATTAATCTACTGCTTCTATAACATTCAATAACTCGAGCGTTTAATAAGTGTAAAGTGCAAATTGCAAGCTAAATAATGTCATGTTGAGATCAAAGAATTGGACCAATAAAGAGTGTGGTCCTTTTGTGTCAATCCCCCAAGTTTACAAAATTATCTTCTGAACAAATTTAAATTAATTCAAATCCAGTTTCTGTCTCTCAGTATCTAGAATAGGTACCACTCCATTTTTACACTCTATGGACCAGCATGTGACATAAGAATTGTATCAATGAAGTGTGCGGTTCTTTTGCGTCAATCCTCAAGTTTACTAAATTACCTTTTGGACAAATTTAAATTTATTCAAACCTAGTTTCTGTCCCTCAATACTTAGATTGGGCACCACTCCGTTACTCCACTCTATGGACCAGCAGATGATATAAGAATTGTATCCATGAAGTGTGTGGTCCTTTTGCGTCAATACCCCAGGCTTACAAAATGATCTTCTTGACAAATTTAAATTTATTCAAATCCAGTTTCTGCCCTTCAATACCTAGATTGGATACCACTCCATTATCTAACTTTAAGAAGCTCTACATCACAGCATTTTTCGAGCACTGTTCAGAGATCACTGAAGGGACCAACTTCACTATTTGAGTGTTTTGGAAATAACACTTCGGCAACATTGTCAGCCTCAAGTTAATTCAAATGATGGCCATCGCTTCTTCTTGAAAAAAGATTTGACTTACAGAGAGTTGACATAATACTTGAGGACTCCATATAGTTAACGCGATTGTGTGTCTGGGGCCACAGTCATGGAACTGAAAGTGGATAATAATGGAGTAGCCAAATAGCATATGGAGTTGCGTTATATTTGACAGCAGGTGGTATCGTGTGCTAACAAGCGTCATCCAAATAAAACGGTGACTATTAACGCTACAAATCTACTTTATGATAATCCAGGCTAGTGTTTTCATCGCATTTGTAGTCTTGCTTTTTCCCCTGTTCAGAAGGTATTAGTGGACATCTATTGGTCATATTTTGTGAAACTGTAGAACAAAGGCGCCTAATATTAGGATAGTGGCTAATATTGGAGACTTATGTATTTTTAAACGAAAACTATATGTGTGCGTCATTTATTAACCATATGTTGGATTATATCTTAAAACGCCATTAATAAGTTTGGAGGGTTCTACAATTGATTGTGTCGACACAATCAGTTGTAACAATCACATAAGGTTGACTGAGATAATATATTTTTTACGTGTCAAGGGAAGTAATGGGATTGCAGCTATTGGCGTTAGAATTAAGAAGACGTGAACCTTTTTTTACAGTCATGTCTACTAAGAAGAGAAAACAGTGGGATAAAGCAGACATGACCAGTGCTATTCATGCAATATTAAATAAAGAGAACAGGGAGAAACATTTTGGCAGAATTATGTTCATGATAGGGACACCATGGCAATGCAATTTTAATTAAAGCTAGGAAATGGCTAATTTTTGCTTGTCGGTCACGTGAAAGTAATGTTTGATCATTCTAAATGTACTCCAGCCCATGGTTTTAGAAAAATCTGAGCTTACATGTCTTCAGCTGTAGATCAGTAATCATTGTCTTTGGAAAGATTATGGGTAATCACTTTTCAAACATCTATGTCCAAAATAACAGCAATATTCCATGTTTCAGTTCAGTTTAACTGGCAAAAACAGCTAAACTCTCAGGTTCTTCTCTAAGACATTTAAGTTTTTTGTTGAGTACGGAGAATTGGCATTTTTTATGGTTACATACTTAACACATATGATTCCTTATTTGATGGATTACATATTATAGTCATTAATATTATGTGTAGATCTTCGGGCATATCATCAAATTATATACTATATCATTGTTACAGGTTTGGCACACCATTTAGGACTACCATCCCACCATCCTGACTGGGCGTTACTGAGCGGAAGACATCCGTATCCTCCAGGACCTTTTATACCACATCACCACCCACATTTCGCCCATCATATGTTCGCCGCTTTAGATAGACCGTTAAACACATCACCTAGATTAGGCAATGGTAAGTTATATTGAAGAAAAAATAAATCTAAACATTAACTAAATAAATTGCATTTATTCTGATAGAGCCTACATCATCATCGTTAGGACCAATATCAATCAATTGCAACGCGCATAGTACAACATCCCCGAAAAGTTCCCCAAATCAAGTTGGTCTATTAACAACTGCCAGCGGACCACTTTCCCCGCCAGAAGATGACATATCAGTTACAGCATCGCCTACACCTTCGCCACAACCTTCTTCGGCTTTTCCAGGACTTACAGCGCCACCTATGCAAAATAATAACTTATTCAATAATGCGTTAGCGGCGAGCCTATTTTTGAACACACCTTTGATACCACCTACAAGCCAATGGTTGTATTCACATTTTTACCCGCAAGAATGGTCGTGGATGCATTTGAAACATCATTCGCTGTTACCAGCTAGAAGTACGTCTCCGCAAGAACCAGTTCAAAATCCAGATAGTTCCGGGTCTAAGGTAGATACACCTGATACGAATGAAAGTATATCAGCAGATACCACGAAAGAAGAAGAGAGTGATGATAAAAAAGATGTAGGAACGAAAGATGAAGATAAGAAGGAGAATGTTAAAGATGAAGGTATCAATTTAACTGTGTATAGAGGTAGGAAAGCTGCGGTTACGTTAGTGAAACAAAGAGACGAAGTGAGTTCCAGCGATATCAAGACTTACAGGAATGCTAGCGCAAGACACTCTGATGTTTGGCGACCTTATTGAGAAGAAGGTCTTGGTGTTAGTTAAGATAAACCGTCCTATCACTTTTAAATGTAAATATGTGTAAACATAAAACAAATTTTAATACGTTAAGTAAGTGTATCGGTAAAAGTTAGCACATTTTCGGTGACACTACACTATTTGTGACAGTTATAATCTACAACAAGTTTAGTGACTACTTAAACCGTAAACAAACATTTGAAACCTCTTGCAACTAACACAAGTTCTAAATTGATGAAAAATTTGCGCAACTAAAAAGAATTTGATTTATTGGTTTGGTCCATTTAATGTAAATAGTTTTGACAACAATTTTTTGTATGGTTTCTAATTCTGTTTGTTTGATTACAAACAATAAGAAGCGTAGCTGTATCTGAAAGAAGAAATTTGTTTTTAAATAAATTCAGTAATAGCTGTAACACTACTTTCCAATGTGTTAACAATAAATGAATGTATCTTAAGTTGTCTGAAAGAGGTATTACTTATTTGCCTGTTAAACATTAAATTTGTAGGAAATACTCCATTTCTGTCAAAAGAAAGGTATCAGTACTTACATTTGTCAATGAAATCAGTTTCCTGTAAAGTCCCTAAACAAGTCAAAGATGTTGAATATTGTTTCATTGGTGCTTGCAATTTTTCTGAAACTCTGAAACAATTTTCGGATTTCTATCTACACCTTTTGTTGATCTATTACTTCTGTATAGTTCTTAGCAGCGTTTCGTAAGATTTAAAGTTGGAGCAATAAAATACTTTTCCTTTTGGCACTAATGGATTTTCAGCCAATTTTATTTTGTTTCGGTAAAGTTCTGGAGCCTCGTTCATTTTTTGGCTTGGAAGTTTTGTTTGTAGACTCCTTGAATTTGTGGATCTCTTTTACCCATAGATGTTTCAGATTTTGTTTAACCTTTTTGGATGTTGGTTATACATTTACAATAAATGGGCGCTTTTTGTTGCTGAGGGTGGAAAAAAAGGCTTTTGTGTCAGTTGCTTTCATTATTGGAGCTCCATCTATACTGGAGCCCTTCATTGCTCTGTAGATTCTTCTTTACGATTTTTGACAGTTTCCATAGAAAAGAAGGAGAAAGATTCTAAGTATTTAAAGATTAGGGTTTTATCTTTCCACAGTGCATATGTGTGCTTGTTTTGACTAGCCCTCAATTCTTTCGCCAGCTTCTTTGTAATTTCCCATTAACCGGCTTCCTTGAGGTTTGGACTCGTTTTCTTGCCCTACTAGGTATATTTTTTGGTTTGAGTATAGTACTCTTCAACAAAGCTTTCCATATTTTGCTGGTTAGTTCTTCAGCAGGTTTCTCTACTTCTAAAGAAGAGTTTGGGACTTCAGACGTCAACTCGGCCATGCTTTAAATCGGAAGAATCACTATTTTAGCAAGGTAGTAAGGCCAAACAAAATCATTATGGTATTTTTGAGTATTTCCAGTATTCTAACAAACTTTAAATGTAAGAGTTTTCCATCAATAATTTTCCAAACAAAGTAACTGTGAGGGAATACTTTTAGAGCTGGTTATTGGCTGTGTTAATAATGGCAATTTCTTGTGACCAGTGTGCAGATGATGTAAATCTCCATTAGAGTATTATAAAGTGTCTAAAGATAATACCTTTTCGATAATTTAAGATCTTTTCGAATGCAAATCAGGTGGCACATTTACTGAATTTTATTTGACGATAGATCAGATATCTTCTTATATGGTTACCGATGGTTATCAATGTTTATTTCTTGTAAGTGTAAGTTGCCCTTACTGTAGAAAAAAAGAACTAATACCGAATCTTAAAAATTACGGTAAAACAGGACATTACTATATTGTGATGATGCATCTTCGTTATCAGAATACTGGTACTTTTAAAGCGATACTTTTTAATTGTGTGGTTTCTAGATGGTCATAAGAATTGTAAATATTTACTAATTAATCTTGACTGTACCAGTATGTTGCTACTTGAAGGATATTGTAAAGTATTTGAATTGTACATATTATGTATATATTTGAAATATTTGACGTGTAAAATTATCTTTAAATTGTATACTATTACAAATGGCTGTTTAACGAAAGTAAGTTACTATTTAGGAATAGTTACATGTTTGTATAAAAGATTGTTGTATTATAGTAAATAAAGAAAATCATAAATACACATTGTCAAATTTATTTTCGGGGAATTTCTACAAGTCCATATGATATCTAATTAGGTAGGTAGGTCATTGCCAATAGTTATTGAGAAATCGGTGGTCATTCATTATTGTTTCCTATTTCCCCTACATTCTGGATATTTTTGCTTGATATCTATTACTTGTGGTTACTAACTTTCGCAGGATCTTAAGAAAACAAGGTAATAATTTTAAAATATATTTTAATATAAATAGGATCTTTTACTCACAATCAGATACATCATCATCACATGTGATATTGATGATTTTAAAATGCTATCTAATTTTGTGAATACAGGGTTTCTTTTCCTTAGATGCTTGGTACTTTTGCGCAATTATGGTTTTAAAAATTCCTATCGATAATAATACTACCGTCAATTCCTGTAGATAAATTTATTGCTGAAACTTTCAATACTCCGTTGATATCTATTGAAAATATCACATCAAATTCTTCTTGGCCTTCTGGTCCAGGCGGAATACCATGAATTCTAAATTTTCCTAGGAAGTTATTTCCTCTAACATTCGCAGATTCTCCCTCATAAACTAGAAATGCCGCAACTGTTTGATTATCATGTGCCGTCCTATGTCTCTTGACAAATGAACATGGAATGGAAGCATTCTTTTTTATTATAACCGAGAACATTTCATCTTTTATTTGAATTCCCAACGACATAGGCGTAATATCTTCAATTATAATATTGCTTTTGTCTCTAATATTAACACCGTTGCAAATCGCTGCGTAAATACTGGCTCCATACGCAATAGCTTCGTCAGGATTAATGGAGGTGTGAACTTCCTTCCCATCAAAGAATTGTTGCAGCAAATTTTTTAACTTGGGAATTCTAGAGGATCCACCAACCATTATTATCTTGTCAACATCGTATTTATCGATTTGGGCAGACTTAAGAACTTTCTTAACAGGCTCTAATGTTGACTTAAATGCATCATAATTTAAGTCATTAAATTTAGCGCTGGTTAAAGTCTCTTTAAAATCTGTACCATCAATTAAACAGTCAATAAAAATGGTTACTTCATCTGCAAAGGATAATTTCTTTTTCGCATTCTCGCACTGATGTCTTAAACGAGCTATAGCACGTTTATTATTTCTTATGTCTTTCTTGTACTTGTTTTTACAAATGCCTATCATGTATTCTAGTATATTATTACTAAAATCTTCACCGCCAAGGTGTGTATTTCCATGTGTTCCTTTCACGAAGACACAGTGTGTATCTGTAATAGTGATTATGGAAATATCCAGTGTACCTCCACCGAGATCGTAGACCAGTACTGTTCCTCTCATATCTTCCTTAATTACAGCATACGCAAGCGCAGCTGCAGTAGGTTCATTCACAATTCGCAGAACATCTAAGTCAGCCATTTTAGCAGCTTCCAATGTTGCTTGTCTCTGATAATCAGTAAAATACGCTGGCACTGTTATAACTGCTTTCTCTACGCTTGATTCAAGATATGTCTCGGCTGTAATTTTTATCTTTCTTAACATCATTGCACTTATATCTTCGGGTTTGAATATTTGTTTTGTGCCGTTTGTATTTATGGTAACTTTTGGGAAACCATTGTCTGAGATTACATTGAAAGGCCAAGTTTTAATATCGGATTGTACACTTTCGTCTGCATATCGGCGTCCAATTAGACGTTTCATATCTGAAACAGAAATGTATTTCACTGCATGTAAAATTAAGTAGCCGCTATTCAACCTTGAACATTTTCTAGTTAACTATGTATATCTATAATATGTAGACATATAAAACAACAAGCAATTCAGCTTGGAAGCCGCAGTAGCTGCAGAACCACAGATAAAAAAGAACTTAAAGTAGGGTCTTACCGTAAATTGTATTTTCAGGATCATATAGAGCTATATCCATAGCAGGTTCGCCAACAAATACTTTTTCATCGGTAAAAGCCACACATGAAGGCGTTGTCCTGGAACCGTGGTCATTGGCAATTATTTCCACTTTATCAAATTGGTAGATACCCACACATGAATGGGTCGTTCCTAAGTCAATTCCAATCGCATATGAGGTCATTCTAAAACTGAATATAGTAGGTACCAAAGACAAAAAGTGATGATCGTAGTTAGACAAGCTTGTGCAAGTGGACGGCAATATATCAATAATTGTTTATTGTAATAATCATCCTATGAAACAACAATTACATGTTACGATATATTCAAGTATTTTTTATAGTGTGTGGCTATCTGATTATGCAGCTATTTTCTAAAATGATTCAATTCACATAATTACCTTGCATGAACGTGTATTTTACATTACATATACAGGTCAAAATTTGCAGAATTTATGTTGTATTATAATCTATAAAAACTATGGCTATAGATTTGTCTTGAAAGAAAACTGCAACTGTCTTACCAATTACCTGCTAAACAGTCATAGCATTAAATAGCAGATAGCTTTCATGCGTCCAGAAGTTCTTCTTAGCAAACTAAGCAAGGTATAGTACGTAATAAGATATAATTTCTTAAGGTCAGCTAACGAAGACAAAGTCACTATAATTTTAGTTCATTAAACAAAATTTACGAGGAATAGATGGTGCTGTAGACGTAGTTGACACTTCTTATTTTTGTAAACAATACTAGATCGTAACTAATGTAACCGATGTAGTTAAGATTAGTGGAAAAAGATTTCAAAAGTTAATATTACAAGACCAATGCAAAAGTGTTAAGAAAATCTCGAATTTGTAGTAAGTAACTATAACAATCCAAATTTTTTGAAACATACGCTTCAATGCGAGATTACACATATGTAGATATCTTACATTCAATTGTCGTGTGTTTTCATTTAGAGATATGATGTTTCATTACGATTTCAATAGATTTTTACACACTAATCTAAACAGAGTACTATCTACAGACCTTTCGGGAAATTCTTTGAAAACTGTGATATAAGATTTATAATAAACTGTATATTAACTAGTATATATACAATTAATGAACATGAAAACGCATTAATTATTTACTATTTTACCTGGACAAAAGTATATTAATCGAACAAAGTAAACAACTAGATCACACACGTATTCGCAATTCGATTCAATGTTCGGTTAATCACAGGTTCTCTTGACAGTTTATTTTGTAGAGGAAGATAAGTTACATATCTACAGTATTGATTATATAAATCTTATCTAAAATAATCTAATATTGTATTACAAATTATTAAATAAGAATGTCATTGAATTTAAATAGTTGCGCATGCGTGCCTTATGCACCTGAAAAATAGCTACGTATAGATTGATGTTCGATTGTGTACTAAAATAGGTACATACATATATACATTTTATGTAGGTACTTTTATTAACTACAAGAATGGAGAAAAAAAGAGTGACGTTCGAGTGACATTCGTACGTAGTGTCGTTAACCCTTGTTTTTATTCTTTTTTAATTAAACAGTTTACAAGATTAATGTCTTTAATAAGATAACAAAGTGAACAATTATCTATGTGTATAACTCTATGGAATTGAAGATGTAGTAATACGGCGGTAGACGTAATACTGTATGACCAGCAACATTATCGAGAAAATATTACTTCAGAAATTTTTTCGTATGCAAGACTTCCAAGAGTTGTTTCTTCGAATAATATATTTCGAAGTAAAGGTCATGTTCCTCTAGAAACTTAGATATTTCAAATTTTGTGCTTGATCCATTTCGTACGTTAATAACTTGTAACGATGCTCTTCTCTAAATGCTTTCACTTTCGTCAGGTATTGATGCTGCAGTAGTTGTAGTCTTGGTGATTCCGTAACTGTTCGCCGCTTATTAAATATACCAAATTTAAACATGTTGGTGATACATTTGCAATAAATGGGCGCTTTTTTTGTTGAGGGTGGAAAAAAGGCTTTTGTGTCAGTTGCGTTCATGGTGCTGACTTACTGACTTATTATTGAAGCTACATCTATACTAGAGCGCCTAACTTCTGAACCCTTCAGTACTATGTAAGTTCTTCTTTAAGATTTTTGGTAATTTCCAAAGAAAAGAAGGAGGGAAAGATTCCAACTATCTAAAGATTAGGTTTTCATCTTTCCACAGTGCAGATATGTGCTTATTTTGACTAGCTCTCAATTCTTTCGACAACCTCTTTGCTATTTCACATTAACCGGCTTCGTTGAGTTTTAGACCCGTTTTCATACCCTACTATGTTTTTGGTTTGAGTATGGTACTCTTCAACAAAGCTTTCCACACTTTGCTGGTTAATTCTTCAGCAGCTTGCTCCACTTCTAAAGAAGAGTTTGTGACTTCAGACGACAACTAGGCCATCGTAAGAATCATTATTTTAGGAAGGTAGTAAGGCCAAACAAAATTTGTATGGTGTTTTGAGGATTTCTAGTATTCTAACAAACCGTGAATGTAAGAATTTTCCATTAATAATTTTCCGAACAAAGTTATGGAGCAACTGTAAAGTTGGCGGAATTCCCTTAGAGCTGGTTATTGGCTCCATAAGTGCTGTGTTAATGATGGAAATTATTTGTGACCAGTGTGCAGATGATATAAACCTCCATTAGAGTACTATAAAGTGTCTAAAGATAATACCTTTTCGATAATTTAAGATCTTTTCGAATGCAAATCAGGTGGCACATTTACTCAATTTTATTTGACGATAGACCATATCTTCCTATATGGTTACCGATGGTTATCAATGTCTATTTCTTGTAAGTGTAAGTTGCTCTTACTGTAGAAAAAAAGAACTAATACCGAATCTTAAAAATTACGGTAAAACAGGACATTACTATGTTGTGATGATGCATTTTCGTTATCAGAGTACTGGTACTTTTAAAGCGATACTTTTTAATTGTGTGGTTTCTAGATGTTCATAAGAATTGTAAATATTTACTAATTAATCTTGACTGTACGAGTATGTTGCTATTTGAAGGTTATTGTAAAGTATTTGAATTGTACATATGAAATACTTGACGTATAAAATTATCTTTAAATTGTATACTATTACAAATGGCTGTTTAACGAAAGTAAGTTAATATTTAGGTATAATTAGTTAAATAAAGAAAATCATAAATGCATATTGTCAAATTTATTGTTAAAAAAGTAAGTCGATTGATGATTTTCGTTGCCAATGACAGTAAAAATAATTGATGCAAAATCGGTGTTCATTCATGTTTTCCTATTTCCCCTATATTCTAGATATTTTTGCTTGATATCTATTAACTAAACCCGATTAAAGGAAGAAGATAATGAGTGTGCGGTTACTAACTTTCACAGGATCTTAAGAAAACAAGGTAATAATTTTAAAACGTATTTTAATATAAACAGGATCTTTTACTCACAATCAGATACATCATCAGATATGGTATTGACAATTTCAGAATGCTATGCCATTTTGTGCTAACAGGTTTGGTTATTTTTACATGTGTGGCACTTTTGAGCAACTATGGTTTTTAAAACTTCCTATCTATAGTAATACTCTTTCCAATTCCTGTAGATAAATTTATTGCTGAAACTTTCAATACTCCGTTGATGTTTATTGAAAATATCACATCGAATAGTTCTTGGCCTTTTGGTCGAGGCGGAATATCATGGATGGTAAATCTTCCTAAGAAATTATTTTCCTTAGCATTCGTAGCTTCTCCCTCATAAACTGTAAATGTTGCCATTGTTTGATTATCATCTGCCGTACCATATCTCCTGACGGCTGAAGATGGAATTGAAGTATACTTTTTTATTACAGCTGAGAAAGTTTCGATATCATCCGCTGTTTCAATTCCCAACGACATTGGTGTGATATCTTTAATTATAATATTGCTTTTGTCTCTAATATTAACACCGTTGCGAACGGCTGCGTAAATACTGGCTCCGTATGCAATAGCTTCGTCGGGATTAATGGATGTGTGAACTTCCTTTCCATTAAAGAATTGTTGCAGCAAATTTTTTAACTTAGGAATCCTAGAAGATCCACCAACCATTATTATCTTGTCAACTTTGTTTTTATCGATTTGAGAATATCTTAAAGCTTCCTGGAGAGGCTCTAATGTTGACTTAAATATATCTGAATTTAATTCATTAAATTTGGGTCTAGTTAAAACCTCGTTAAAATCTATACCATCAATTAAACCGTCAATAAAAATGTTTACATTATTCGCAAAGGATAATTTCTTTTTTGCACTTTCGCAATGGTATCTTAAACGAGCCATAGCACGCTTATTATTTCTTACATCTTTCTTGTATTTGTTTTTACAAATGCCTATCATGTATTCGAGAATATTATTACTGAAATCTTCACCCCCAAGGTGTGTATTTCCATGCGTTGCTTTAACGGTACAGTGTGTATCTGTAAGATTGACTATAGAGATATCCAGTGTGCCTCCTCCGAGATCGTAGATCAGTACTGTTCCTCTCATATCTTCTTTAATTACAGCATACGCAATTGCAGCTGCAGTAGGTTCATTTAAAATGCGCATAACATTCAAGCCAGCCATTCGACCAGCTTCCAATGTTGCTTGTCTTTGATAATCGGTAAAATACGCCGGTACCGTTATAACTGCTTTGTCTACGCTTGATTCAAGATATGCTTCGGCTGTACTTTTCATCTTTTTTAGCACCATTGCACTTATGTCCTCGGGTGTGAATGTTGTTTCTGTGTCGTTTGTGTTTATGGCAACTTTCGGGAGACCATTATCCGAGATTACATTGAAAGGCCAAGTTTTAATATCGGATTGTACACATTCGTCTGCATATCGGCGTCCAATTAGACGTTTCATATCTGAAATGGAAATATCATTTACTGCATGCAATACTCAAACCATTTCAAGTAAGTTAATACAGTCCTTCATAAGCGCGGACAATAAGCTGTCTCTTCAATAAAAAACACAGAATCATGTTTTCTCTTTTTTGAGTATTTTTCTAGACGTTTACAGCAATGTTTTTTGGGATTACAGCGCAATCTGTTACGAATCGAAAAAAAAGTTTCAAACAAAAATTACATATGTACTTGATAGTGTAGAATCCGGATCTGCAATACAAAATGGGGGTTCCCATTTAAGATTTTAAAGTCGTCCCCTCCTCCACTCTGGGGGGCGACGAGAGGGGTGAGGTGGAGGATCAAGTTCGGCACCATTAAGCGCGCCCCTGTCTTACAACAAATCTTATTAAGATCTTTTTATGATTTGATGCATTGTTTTGGAGATATTCCTTTGTCTCAAGATAAAAAACTCACCCGGTCTACAAGCTCGCTGGCTATAGTGATAGCGTTGTCGTTGCTCAGCCGATGAGGATGAGTCGTATATTTCATAATGCAACATTACTTACAATGATTTAATGTAACAAAATTTAGAAAATACTTTTGTACGCATAAAAGTACACAGTAGTAGTCCGATAAGCAATTCAGCTTGGAAGCTGTTGTAGTCGCACCACCACCGATAAAAAAGAACACTTAGATTAGCGGCTTACCGTAAATGGTATTTTCAGGATTCGCTAGAATTTTCTCCTTAGCAGGTCCGCCAACAAACACTTCTTCATCGGTGAAAGCCACACATGAAGGCGTTGTTCTGTAGCCCTGATCATTTGCAATTATTTCTACTTTACCAAATTGGTAGACACCCACACATGAATGGGTCGTTCCCAAATCAATTCCAATCGCATATGAGGTCATTCTAATACTGAAAATAGTACCAATGACAAAAAAAGTGAACTCGTTTTTATTTTAAGATAATCTCTGTTTATTGTGTAAGAAATAAAATGAATTCTGAAAACAACATTGAATGATTGGCTGGTGCCTTAATAAAATGTAGAATGTGTCAAAGTATGCAGAGTGATAGAGCTGTAGACATCGTTCATACTTGTTGTTTGTGTAAATAATATCAGACCGTAACCAATGTAACCAAGCTAATTAACATTAACGGGAAAAGTTTTCAAAATCTAATATTACAACACAAATGCAAGAGTGTTAAGAAAATCTCGAATTTATAGTAACTATAACAATACATTTTTTTTTAAACAGACGCTTTAATGGGAGATTATACATATCTTACATTCAATTGTCGTGTGTTATCATTTAGAGATATGATGTTTTATTACGATTTCAATAGATTTTTACACACCATCCACACAGAGTGCTATGTATAGACCTTTCGGAAAATTCTTTGAAAACTGTGATATAAGATTTATAATAAACTGCATATTAACTAGTTGTATATTATTTAGTATAGAACATGTATACTATGAATTAACATGAAAAAGCTATAATTATTTACTATTTTACCTGGACAATCTTATATTAATCGAATGAAACAAACAACTAGATCACACACGTATCCCGCAATTCGATTCAATATTCGGTTAATTACAGGCTCTCTTGACAGTATATTTTTTAGCGGAAGATAAGTTACATATCTACAGTATTGATAATATAAATATTATCTAAAATAATCTAATATTGCATCGCAAAAGATAAACTAAACAATTTATTAAATAAGAATGTCTAGGTACTTTTATTTACTACAAGAATAGAGAAAACAAAGAGCGACGTGTGAGTGACTTTCGTACGTAGTGTCGTTAACCTTGGTTTTTATTCTTTTTAATTAATCAGTTAACAAGATTAATGTCTTTAATAAGTAAACAAGGCGAACAATTATCTATGTGTATAACTCTATGGGATTGAAGATGCAGTGATGCGGCGGTAGACGTAATACTGTATGACCAGCAACATTATCGAGAAAATACTGCTTCAGAAATTTTTTCGTATGCAAGATTTCCGGGAGTTGTTTCTTCGAATAATCTGTTTCAAAGTAAAGGTCACGCTCTTCTAAAAGTTTAGACATTTCAAATTTTGTGCTTGATCCATTTGGTACTTTACACTTTCGTCAGATATTCATGCCGCAGTAGTTGTTGTCTTGGTGATTCCGTAACTGTTCGCCGCTTATTAAATATACCAAATTTAAACATCTTGGTGATACATTTGCAATAAATGGGCGCTTTTTTTGTTGAGGGTGGAAAAAAAGGCTTTTGTGTCAGTTGCGTTCATGGTGCTGACTTACTGACTTATTATTGAAGCTACATCTATACTAGAGCGCCTAACATCTGAACCCTTCATTACTCTGTAAGTTCTTCTTTAAGATTTTTGGCAATTTCCAAAGAAAAGAAGGAGAGGAAGATTCTAAGTATCTAAAGATTAGGTTTTCATCTTTCCACAGTGAATATGTGTGCTTGTTTTGACTAGCTCTCAATTCTTTCGTCAACCTCTTTGCTATTTCACATTAACCGGCTTCGTTGAGTTTTAGACCCGTTTTCTTACTCTACAACATATGTTTTTGGTTTGAGTATGGTACTCTTCAACAAAGCTTTCCACACTTTGCTGGTTAATTCTTCAGCAGCTTGCTCCACTTCTAAAGAAGAGTTTGTGACTTCAGACGACAACTAGGCCATCGTAAGAATCATTATTTTAGGAAGGTAGTAAGGCCAAACAAAATTTGTATGGTGTTTTGAGGATTTCTAGTATTCTAACAAACCGTGAATGTAAGAATTTTCCATTAATAATTTTCCGAAAAAAGTTATGCAGCAACTGTAACGTTGGCGGAATTCCCTTAGAGCTGGTTATTGGCTCGTTAAGTGCTGTGTTAATGATGGAAATTATTTGTGACCAGTGTGCAGATGATATAAACCTCCACTAGAGTACTATAAAGTGTCTAAAGATAATACCATTTCGATAATTTAAGATTTACTACTAATTTACGAATTAATCTTGACTGTATGTTGCTATTTGAAGGTTATTGTAAAGTATTTGAATTGTACATATGATGTAAGTATATACCTATTTGAAATACTTGACGTATAAAATTATCTTTAAATTGTATACTATTACAAATGGCTGTTTAACGAAAGTAAGTTACTATTTAGGTGTAATTAGTTAAATAAAGAAAATCATAAATGCATATTGTCAAATTTATTGTCAAAAAAAATAAGTCGATTGATGATTTGCGTTGCCAATGACAGTAAAAATAATTGATGCAAAATCGGTGTTCATTCATGTTTTCCTATTTCCCCTATATTCTAGATATTTTTGCTTGATATCTATTAACTAAACCCGATGAAAGGAAGAAGATAGTCAGTGTGGTTACTAACTTTCACAGGATCTTAAGAAAACAAGGTAATAATTTTAAAACGTATTTTAATATAAACATGATCTTTTACTCACAATCAGATACATCATCAGATATGGTATTGACAATTTCAGAATGCTATGCCATTTTGTGCTAGCAGGTTTGGATATTTTTACATGTGTGGCACTTTTGGGCAACTATGGTTTTTAAAACTTCCTATCTATAGTAATACTCTTTCCAATTCCTGTAGATAAATTTATTGCTGAAACTTTCAATACTCCGTTGATGTCTATTGAAAATGTCACATCGAATTCTTCTTGGCCTTTTGGTCGAGGCGGAATCCCATGAATGGAAAATGTTCCTAATAAATTATTTTCCTTAACATTCGTAGCTTCTCCCTCATAAACTCGAAATGCCACAGTTGTTTGATTATCATCTGCCGTATAATATCTACTGACGACTGAAGATGGAATAGAAGCATGCTTTTTTATTACAACAGAGAAAACGTCATTCCTATCGTTATGCCTGGCTGCAATTCCTAACGACATAGGTATGATATCTTCAATTATAATATTGTTTTTGTCTCTAATATCAACACCGTTGCAAAAGGCTGCATAAATACTGGCTCCATACGCAATAGCCTCGTCAGGATTAATGGAGGTGTGAACTTCTTTCGTATTAAAGAATTGTTGCAACAATGTTTTTAACTTGGGAATTCTAGAGGATCCGCCAACCATTATTATTTTGTCAACATCGTTTTTGTCGATTTGGGCAGATTTAAGAGCTTCCTTAACAGGCTCTAATGTTGACTTAAATACATCTAAATTTAATTCATTAAATTTGGGTCTGGTTAAAGTCTCGTTAAAATCTATACCATCAACTAAACAGTCAATAAAAATGTTTACAGAGTCTGCAAAGGATAATTTCTTTTTTGCACTCTCGCAGTGATTTCTTAAGCGAGCTATAACGCGCTTATTATTTCTTACATTTTTTTGTACTTGTTTTCGCAAACGCCTATCATATAATCTACTAAATTATTACTAAAATCTTCACCGCCAAGGTGTGTATTTCCATGTGTTGCTTTAACGACGCAATGTGTGTCTGTAACCTTGACTATAGAGATATCCAGTGTACCTCCTCCGAGATCGTAAATCAGTACTGTTCCTCTCATATCTTCTTTAATTACAGCATATGCAACTGCAGCTGCGGTAGGTTCATTAGCAATTCGCATAACATCTAAACCAGCCAATCGACCAGCTTCCAATGTTGCTTGTCTCTGATAATCGGTAAAATACGCTGGTACTGTTATAACTGCTTTGTCTACGCTTGATTCAAGATATGCTTCGGCTGTGCTTTTCATCTTTTTTAACACCATTGCACTTATGTCCTCAGGCTTGAATGTTTTTTCTGTGCCATTTGTGTTTATGACAACTTTCGGGAAACCATCGTCTGAAATTACATTGAAAGGCCAAGTCTTAATATCAGATTGTACACTTTCGTCTGCATATCGGCGTCCAATTAGACGCTTCACATCTGAAACGGAAATATCATATATGTACACACAAAATACATAGCAAGGACTACCAACAAGGAATTCAGGTTGGAAATCGCAGTTAAACTACTACTAAACTAACGTCTTACCGTAAATTGTATTTTCAGGATTCGATACAGTTTTATCCTTAGCAGGTCCGCCAACAAATACTTCTTCATCGGTGAAAGCGACACATGAAGGCGTTGTTCTGGAACCATGATCATTGGCAATTATTTCTACCTTGCCAAATTGGTAAACACCAACACATGAATGGGTCGTTCCCAAGTCAATTCCAATCGCATATGAGGTCATTTTAATACTGAAAATAGTATCAACGATAAAAAATGAATTCGTTTTTAGTTCAAGTTTATTGTATCACTACTAAAATGAATTCTGCAAACTATATTGAATTGGTTTGTATTGGTTTATGATCTAAATAGTTTTGCTGTAAGTCAGAAACAGACATCGCGTCAAGTGATGCTCAGATTTCTTTCATGTATCCAGAGGTTTTTTTTATCGAATTAGCGAGCTATTAATCGAAAAAAAATCTAAATCTATTAGAAGACAAAAGCATGTGATCACCAAAAATGTATTAGAATTTTAAGAAAATTTGTTATTTATACTAACTATGAAAATCCAAATTTTTCAAACAAATGTTTTAACGGGAGATTACGGGTATTTTGCATTCCAATATCTTGTGTCAGATTTTGATATTTTAACATGGATTCAATGAATTTCTACGTATTACCTACACTATCATTAGCTACAAAATTAAGAATACTTTAGCTAGTTAAGGGAATGTTTCGGGAAAGTCTTTTAAAACTGTGATATCAGATTTATAATTAACGGCGTTTGGTATTAGATATATAATACAGAATATAAATAATAAAAGATGTTTCAGAAATAATTATGGTAATATTGGAAATAATCCTAGAAATTATCTAGCAACTGTTTTAATATGGTTTTAAACAAATATAAAAAACAATTAGGTATATTATACTACTTTACCTGGGTAATCGAAGTTTAATCACACAAAATAAAAAACTTAACCACGCACAAGTATTCTACAATTTAATTGTATCTTAGCTCAATTATAGGTTATTTCATATATATTATCTAAAATATTGTAATATTTTATTTGATCATATAGGTTAAAAATTCGCTCAATGAAAATGATAGAAAATGTTACACAGCATCGAAATTTGTGAATGTAAATAAAAACTATTCGATAAAAAATTAAAGATAAAAACAGCTGTGGTATACAGTTACATCTACATAATATACCTACATGGAATGATCAAAAATTGTTTCTTATTAAGGCACCAGGCCAAATATACATTTAAGTAAATTTATTTAAAATATTACAGTAGATGTTACTTAATTGATTTGTATCCTGTTTTGAAATTATGATATTGTTTTTATATTTGCGTCTTATACATTGCTCAAAACAATTAGGAGATATTTGGAAAAATGGTAATAAAATACCGTAAAACGAGGTGACCTTGTGACAGATTTGACACTTTAAATAATTTTTTCAGTTCTAGTTTTATAATTGGAAGGTCGAGTAAATAATATGAAGTAGCTAGTCTCATCATTTTGCTACTAAACAAGACGATGTGAAATAAAAAGCAATAGTAGTTTAACCAGAATTTGGATGTATACTTTACTTGTCACACGTTCACCCCATCGCTAGGGATGACTTTGTGACAGCTAGAACACATGAGGCTTTCGGAAAGTACAGTCGAGGCTAGATAAATGTAGTACAAGCGTTTTTTTCTAAATTTGTATGGTGTAAGTTTGTGTTCCGGTATGATCTGACATTTGATTTTTATGACAAGCAGCTCAAGCTAAAGCTCGTCTTGCAAATAAAATTTCGAATTTTTGACATATATGAAATTTAAGGTTGTACTACCTTTATCTGGTCACGACTGTACAATCGGGTTTCATAAATCACGTGACTAGTTTAACCCGTTTTAAAGCAAAAATATCGGGTATAGTTTATGAATGTTTTTTTTTTAAATTAAATTTCCGAACACGTAAATACAAAATCTAACTAACCCTGGTCGCTTAGATTGAGTTTCCGAAAACGCTCTCAGTCACCTTTCTGTGAGTAGATTTTGAAACATTACAACCATGTAAATGTATGCCAGGCTCCAAATTTGTCACAAAATAACCTCCTACAGAATCATCAATATGTCACAAAGTCAACCCAAATAGTAAAAATTATCGTTTTGGCACAATTTATTTATAGAAAATGTAAGAAAACAACGTAAATTAAGTTTTAAATACAAAGTATTGCGATGTATTCCATACCTAAGCAAAATCGAAATTATGAAGCTCTTATGTAGGTGTACTACAGATCTTTATTACATACTTCTCAGTATCTTCCTTTTCTTGCGCTTCTCTCGATTGTTCACGATGTTTGCTCGATGTGGACGAGCAGTGTCATCCATTAAAATGAATCTTTCACCCATAGCGCCAGCGTACGGAAGAACAATGAATCTCAAAATTTCATCCAGATATCTCTGAGCATTCAGGCTGCCACCTGTGTGACCTCCTACACGCTTTTCCAAGCCTACACCATTACACTCCTACCTTCATATTGCGGCCTTTCTCGAACAAATTGTGGTTGATTACGTGTTATTCCAGGTTCACGCCAAATTAAAATACGCTTATTATCTGGATGTAAGGCGAATCTGGATTCATCACAAAACAATACTTAGGTCTAGTCATTGTGATTCTAATTTCTATGCTGCTCAGGCCATATTTTTCGCTCTTTTATGAAGAGCACTTAGTGGAACGCATGTTGGGGGTCATCGAGCATGCATGCCAACGTAATGAAGACGATTTTTTATTGTTTGTGTTGATACTACTCATCCTGTAGCAGCGGATAACTCACTTCTAAGGCTATACGTTGCGTTATGAGTGCGGTTTCTACGTGCAAATACTACCTATTAGGTACCGACCATCTCTGGGTGTTGTAGGTGCTGGGCATCCTTGTCCTTGTCTTCTCCGAACATCTCCAGTTTCCACAAATGCGAAATTACACTTTGGCTAACAGTTAAAACTTCAGCCCTCTTCTTCAGCATCCTTTTAGGTTTAGTATTTTACACTGTCAAAGTATGCTGTCACCTGTCAGGTAATGTTAAGTCGCAAAACTTTCGAATTTGGGCATATGAGAATCTCCATGAAGTTATTAGAATTGGTTTACATCCTAAAAAAAAATGAAGGTTAGGTTGCTGTTTTTCGAGGACGAATAAATAGGACTCAAGTCCTGTGGCGCTCTAAATCCTCCGATTTAACACGGTTTGATTTTTATGTGTTTGTTCGACTTGAAAATAATGTTTTTATGAACAGAATATACCACAACTCTAGAAAGTCTTCCACAATATGAGCAGATGATCTTCTAATTATCACAAATTTAAGAAGGTCTTTAAAGGAACACAAATTGATAATTAAAAATATATATTTTTATATAAATTACAATACTCGTGTTTTACTTTTACTCACAATTAAATTCAAAAGCGATAATTTAATATTATTCTACATTTATGATTGTATTTGAAATATTTGTTCTACACATCTGGTACTTATCTGCAACTCTAGAATCTCTCTCCACGTGATTTTAAAATTTTTCTGTCTGCAACCATACCAGCTTCTTTTCCTGTCGATAAACTTTTTGCGGTAACTTTCAATACTCCGTTGATATCTATTGAAAATGTCACATCAAATTTTTCTTCACCTTTTGGTCTAGCCGGAATATCAGAAATGAGAAACTTTCCTAGGAATATATTCTCCTTAGCATTCGCCGCCTCTCCCTCATACACTGGAAATTCTACAGATGTTTGATTATCATCAAACGTCCGAAATAGTCTAACGTTTGAAGATGGAATAGCAGTATGCTTTTTTGTTACAATCTTGTACGTTTCGAAATTTTCTTCGCTTCCGATTCCCAACGACATAGGTATGATTTCTTGGATTATATGGTGGCTTGTATCTTCAATATTAACACCGTTGCAAACGGCTGCATAAATACTGGCTCCGTATGCAATAGCTTCGTCAGGATTAATGGAAGCATGAATTTCCTTTCCATCAAAGAAATTCATCAGCAAATCTTTTAACTTGGGAATTCTAGCAGATCCACCAACCATTATTATCTTGTCAACATCGTTTTTATCGATTTTGGCAGATTTTAGAGCTTCCGTAATGGGCTCCAATGTTGATTTAAATAAATCCGAATTTAATTCATTAAATTTGGACCTCGTTAAAAGCTCGTGGAAATCTATACCATCAATTAAACCATCAATAACAATGGTTACACTGTTCGCAAAAGATAATTTCTTTTTCGCATCCTCGCAGTGATGTCTTAAACGAGATATAGCTCGCTTATTATTTTTTACATTTTTCTTGTACTTGTTTTCACAAATGCTTATCATGTATTTTACTAAATTATTATTAAAATCTTCACCGCCAAGATGTGTATTTCCATGCGTGGCGTTAACGCTGCAATGTGTATCTGTAACATTGACAATGGAGATATCCAGTGTGCCTCCACCGAGATCGTAGATTAGAACTATTCCTCTCATAGTTTCCTGAAGTGCAGCATACGTAGCTGCAGCTGCAGTAGGTTCATTCATAAGTCGCACGGCATCGAAACCAGCCATTCGACCAGCTTCCAATGTTGCTTGTCTCTGATAATCTGTAAAATACGCCGGTACTGTTATAACTGCTTTATCTACGCTTGATTCAAGATATGCTTCGGCTGTGCTTTTCATCTTTTTTAACACCATTGCACTTATGTCCTCGGGTTTGAAAGTTTTTTCTGTGCCGTTTGTGTTTATGGAAACTTTTGGGAAACCATCGTCCGAGATTACATTGAAAGGCCAAGTTTTAATATCGGATTGTACACTTTCGTCTGCATATCGGCGCCCAATTAGACGTTTTATATCTGAAACGGAAATATCGTTTACTGCATGCAAAACTCAAACCAGTTCAAGTATTTTAATACATTCTTTCATAAGCGTAGACAATAGGAAGGTCTTAGAAATTTTGTAAAATTGACAATATTTATATCAAAAATTAATTGTTGACGGGCACATATTAAAGAAAACTATTACTATTTTTAAATAGCTGTTCTATGTTCTTTTATTTACGTGACAGAACACACATAAGCAATAGGCTCGCTGAACGTATTCATAACACAGTATTATTTTCGGTGAGGTAATGTCCTAGCAAAGCTTAGAAAATAGATTTGCACACACAAAAGTATACAGTGGTAGTCCAATAAGCAATTCATTCCGGTTTGAATAGTGTGTTTATCCTTTTAGATTATTCCAAAGCTTTTGACACTGTGTGTCATCAGCTATTGGTAGCAAAACTTAAATATTATGGATTTACTTCAAATCCTTTGTCACTAATTACTTCATATCTGTCTGACAGAACTCAAAAAATTTCATATAAGGGTGTGGTTTCTGATGAAGTACGCGTTTTGTCTGGAGTAGCTTAAGGGTCCATACTTGGTCCTCTACTCTTTATTATTTATACTACTGATATTTTAAACTCAATTAAAAAGTGTAATATACAGGCTTATGCTGATGACACTCAATTAATATACTCGTTTTCTTCTACTGATTATAAACGAGCGATGGATACTATTAATGGTGATCTCGATCTAATTGCTAAAATTTCCTCTGAACATAATCTTGTGCTCAATTCAAAAAAATCCAACGTTTTACTATTTAGCTCAAGGAATCGGGCCGAGTTCTTGAAACGAAGTCTTAAGTTACATATTTCTGGCTCTGCTTTGTCATTTCTTTCTGCAGCAAGGACTCTTGGTCTAATTGTAGACATTAATTTACGCTTCGGGGATCACGTATCTCATTTACTTAGAAAGGCTTATGGTACCTTGAAAATGTTATACACTAACAGGCATATTTTGAATTCAGCTTTAAGGAAACGACTATGTGAAACCCTAATTTTTTCTCTTTTTGATTATTGTGATTTTATCTGTAGTCCTTGTCTAACTTCTGTTGATAAATACAGAGTGCAAAAACTTCAGAACTCTTGTTGTAGGTTTGTGTGTAGTCTTCGGAAATTTGATCATGTATCGAGAAAAATTACCAGCTTAGGGTGGTTAAATATGGAGAACCGGAGTAAGTTGCACTTGGGTAAGTTTGTTCATAAGTTTCTTTTTTTTGCTTCTGTGTCTGCTCCAATTACGGGTTTTCTCATACCGCGACATTTTATTCATGTTCTCAATACTTGATATAAGTTTCAACTTACTATCCCTCGTCACCATACATCCCTATTCAGGATATCTTTTAGTTACAATGCGGTTAAGTTGTATAACTCGATACCAGACAGTATAAAGAGTCTCGGTGGCTTTCGGAGTTTTGGAGTCGCTTTCAGGTCTCATTTACTATCACTGCAGTAGGTGGTACTGTGTAGTCAATTGAGCTTTGCTTTTGTTCTTTGATTTTTTTTGTCTTTTTTTGTAAAGAAATTGTGTAGAAGTTATTGTTTTTTTTTGTTTTTTTGATGGATCCTGGTTGAGTTGGAGTAGCATAAGCTAGACTTCGCCAGATATTCATTTTTTGGGTCATCTTAATAAAGATAATTTATTATTATTATTATTATTAATTCAGCTCGGAAGCCGCTATAATCACACCTATACCGATAAAAAAGAACACTTATGTAGATTAGCGTCTTACCGTAAATTGTACTTTCAGGATGCGATAGGGCTATATCCTTAGCAGGTCCGCCAACAAAGACTTCTTCATCGGTGAAAGCCACATATGAAGGCGTTGTTCTGGAACCCTGGTCATTTGCAATTATTTCTACTTTGCCAAATCGGTAGACACCCACACATGAATGAGTCGTTCCCAAATCAATTCCAATCGCATGTGAGGACATTTTAATACTGAAAAAATAGTAGTGAACTCGTTTTTACTTTAAGAAAATCCATATTTATTGTATCAGAAATAAAATCAATTCTGAAAACTACATTGAAATATTGGCCTTAATGGTGCTTTAGTGTCAAAGTATACTGAGTGAACAATAAGGTCTTGAACAGAATACGGCTGAAGTGGACAACTTCACGGCAACTAGAAATTAGTTGTACCCAGAAAATGATTATCATAGACAAGTTTATGCAAGTCAGTTTTATATACTTATAACACAGAACAACAAATTTTCATTTTTTAAATTTTTCTTTATGAATTATTTACAAACTTATTTTGTTTTATATTTCTAATAATTATTATAAAAACAAATGTCTTCTATCACGTTTGGTATTATAAACAAATGCAATTCATATTGATCATGCAATACTAACACACTACAGAGAAGTGCCAAGAATGCAAAGAGTCTAGAAATAAAGTTGTTAATATGATAAAAAAAGAAAAATATTTTACGTCCATGTTAGATGAAAATAGAAGCAATTCGAAGGTACTTTGGAAGAACTTAAAAATGCTACTACCTAGTAAAAGAAATATGCAACAGAAAGGTATTATTTTAATATAATATAAATAATAAATTCAAAAATACTTAAGGATATATGCTTGGTGTCTGCTAATAGGTTGTTGGATGTAATCAACAACTGTATGCAAACAGGAAAAGTTCCAGATGATTGGAAAACATCATACATAACACCGATTCCCAAAATTAGTGGAACTAACTTATGTGAAAATTGTGGGCCGATTAATACTGTTCCCGTATATGAGAAAGTGTTAGAACTATGCGTGAAAAGACAATTGGACAATTTTTGTGAAAAAAATGGCGTCATAGTGCAAAATCAATCGGTATTCAAAAAAGGACATTCATATGAAACAGCAGGAGCTGACATTTGGGAAAAATGGCTAAAGAAAATTGATAGTGGAAAAATGGTATTAGCTGTCTTTATTGATTTTAGAAGAGCGTTTGAAACGGTGAATCGTCAATTATTATAAAAAAAACTAGACAAAATCGGTTTGAAAGATATAGTGCTTAATTGCTTTGGTTCATACTTAAATAACAGAACTCAAAAAGTGAAATACAATGGTGTTGAATCATGTTCAAAAAGTGTGAGTCACGGTGTGCCTCAAGGAACGGTTTTGGGACCATTATTATTTAATTTATACGTTAATGATATGATCACAACTGTTAATAAATCAGACATCTGCATGTTTGCTGACGATACTATGTTTTACATTAGTGGTAACAATTTAAATGAAATGGTACAGACAATGAATAATGAGGTTGATTTATTATGTAAATGCAAATTTCTCGCTCGCCTATCCCATTCACAAAGTAAACAGCAATACTTTGTGAATCCAAGTTGTAGACCAAGTAGAATTGCAACTACTTTGAGATTAGCACTGATATACATACCATTTATAGGTTTTATAATTGAGTTTATCAAGGAGACATGTCATATTATCACATGTTTCCTTCATGTGCACGGCATGACTAACAGAAATGGAGGGGTAGATGTTTCCTATATGTAGGATTCAAACTCAATTTAGAAGCATCTATAAAAAGACGCCATTCTTCCGGTTGGTGTTTGTAACCTAATTCTCGCATTAAACTGTCAACATTTCTGCAAAATGAAAGTCCTTCTTCAGTTGACAGTTTTTTCTGGTGATTTCAATATACAGAAATACGCGTACCCGGATCTAACAACTTCCATCCTTGCAGTCTTGATCGTAATATTTCTGCCTGAGCTTTTGATAAATTGAGATCTCGAACTAAGTCATTTAATTCCAATTGATTTATTAAACGAGGCGTGTCCTCTTGAGATGGCAAATATTCTTCATCTGTGTCCGACAACTCTGAACTGTATTCTTCTATCTCGATTTCAATATGTTCTTGGTTCGAAACATCTATAGGACTTGGTACTGGCAAAGCTTCCGAATGAGGAACTTGACGAGTGGCAGAATGTAAATTAAGGTAGGTAATTTTATCCTTATTTTTACTGGAAAACCTGAAGGTCTTTGTACAGCAAAAGTAACAGTCTGTCGAATGATCCTTTTGTTCTCGCCAAATCATAGGCCTACCAAATGGCATAGCTATAATCTTACCTTTTATCCAGCTCCTCAAAGTAACAGCACATCATGCACAGACATTGTGAGAGGTTCACAACTTGTTCACAACTTGTCTTGATTTGTAATTTTTAATTTAAAATAAAGGTTATACGATTGTTCTATTAACGGTGTAACATTTCGTCTATGCTGTTGAACGATGAATTCTCCACATAGGTACATAACAAAAACTGTTAGGATTGTTTATACACCTACGGGACATTGCGAATTTAAAAAAACGTTTAGAAGAAAAAAAGGGAATGATTTAACGATTATGACGTACAAATGAAGCCCAAATATGTTAAATCCTGTTTAGACAAGCCCGTTAGGATGATATGAGATACGTTTTAATGGAACGTCACACATATCTTACATTTCATTGTCATGTATTTTCATTTAGAGATATGGTGTTATATCACGGTTTCAATAGATTAGATTTTGTCACTCAACATAAAACTGGTCAATGGTATACCAGCAATGACACACAAAACAAATGCTCGACTAGCAGTTCCGCTACAATAGACAAACAATCTTTTTATCGATATAAATAAGTATCTAGTATATTTTTAGCACATAGATAGTTTGTTAAAGTAGTAGGTAGTTATGTATAGACACACGTATTATAATAAATAGTGATAGATTTAAGGAAATATGAATGGGATTTTATTTTAAAAGTGAGAAGTCAATCGTAGACGAAAATTGAAACATTACAGCTACGGACCATGAGCTACAAACCTATTTAGCCTGTTAAGAGGACGTTTTGGGAAATTCTTAAAAAACTGTGATATAAGATTTATAATTAATATATGTATTTTTTGACCTTTAAGATTTATAAGAAATTGAGTGAGATAATAAAGGGTGTTTCAGAAATAACTATAGCAATAATGTTGATAATTTTATGGTTTTGAATAAATATGAAAAAGCTGTAATTATATATATTATTTTACCTGGACAATCGTATGTTGATCGAACAAAACTAATAATTAGATCACACTGTTATCCCGTAATTCGATTCAATTTTCGGTTAATCACAGTTTCTCTCAATAATATATTTTGACGAGGACATTTAACTTACATATCTATGGTTTGACGACATAAATGTTATCTAAAATTATCTAAATTAATCTAAAATTGTATTCCATGTGATAAACTAAACAATGTATTGAATAAGAATAGCATTGAATTAGGTAGTTGGAAATGAGAGAATTGGAACACAAATTAATAATTCAAAAAATTTATTTTTATATAAATTACAAAATTTGTGTATTACTTTTACTCATAATTAAATTCAAAAATCGATAATTTTCAAATATTATGCTACATTTATGGTAATAGTGTGTCTATTCTACACACCTGGTACTTATGCGATACTTTAGATCTTTCTCCACGCGAATTTTAAAATTTCCTGTCTGTAATAATACCAGCTTCATTTCCTGTAGATAAATTTCTTGCGGTAACTTTCAGCACTCCATTGATATCTATTGAAAATGTCACATCAAATTTTTCTTGACCTTTCGGGGCAGCCGGAACACCATTAATGGTAAACTTTCCTAGAAATATATTCTCCTTAGTATTCGCAGCCTCTCCTTCGTACACTGGAAATGCTACAGCTGTTTGATTATCATGCAATGTGTAAAATTGTTTAACGCTTGAAGATGGAATAGCAGCATTCTTTTTTATTACAACAGAGTACGTTTCGAAATTTTCCTCAGTTCCGATTCCTAGCGACATAGGTATGATGTCTTGGATTATAAGATTGCTTCTGTCTCTAATATTAACACCGCTGCAAACGGCTGCATATATACTGGCTCCGTATGCAATAGCTTCGTCAGGATTAATGGAGGTGTGAATTTCTTTTCCATCAAAGAATTGTTGCAGCAAATTTTTTAACTTGGGAATTCTAGAGGATCCACCAACCATTATTACCTTGTTAACATCGCTTTTATCGATTTGGGCACACCTTAGAGCTTCCTTAACAGGCTCCAAAGTTGATTTAAATACATTCAAGTTTAATTCGTTGAATTTAGGCCTAGTTATAGTTTCATTAAAATCTACACCATCAATCAAACAATCGACGCACACTTTAACCTGTTGCGTGAAAGATAGTTTTATTTTGGCGTCTTCGCATTGTTGTCTTAAACGAACTATAGCGCGTTTATTATTACTTATGTCTTTCTTGTATTTGTTTTTACAAATGCCTATCATGTATTCTAGAATATTATTACTAAAATCTTCACCGCCAAGGTGTGTATTTCCATGTGTTGCTTTAACAACACAATGTGTATCTGTAACATTAACTATAGAGATATCCAGTGTGCCTCCTCCGAGATCGTAGATCAGTACTGTTCCTCTCATATCTTCTTTAATTACAGCATACGCAATTGCAGCTGCAGTAGGTTCATTTAAAATGCGCATAACATTCAAGCCAGCCATTCGACCAGCTTCCAATGTTGCCTGTCTCTGGTAATCGGTAAAATATGCTGGTACCGTTATAACTGCTTTGTCTACGCTTGATTCAAGGTATGCTTCGGCTGTACTTTTCATCTTTCTTAACACCATTGCACTTATGTCCTCGGGTGTGAATGTTGTTTCTGTGCCGTTTGTGTTTATGGTAACTTTTGGGAAACCATCGTCCGAGATTACATTGAACGGCCAATTCTTTATATCAGATTGAACGCTTTCATCATTATATCGACGTCCAATTAAACGTTTCATATCTGGAATGAAAATATCGAACAAATTAGATAATATGTTCTTTTAACTTGTCAGCTATATATATACAGGGTGTCCCAAGTTGAGTGGCCTACTAGAATATTTCCTAAAGTACACCGAAGAGAGCCCTGAAAATTTGGTTGCCTTGGCTTCTGGTCATGCTCTTTTTAAATAAAATAATTATAAAGATGGCCGACTTCCGGTTATAACGGAAATCGATAAGAACTTCGTTATTTTAAATGGAACACCCCATATATTAGTGGATTTTTGGATTTTACGCAAAATTTTAGGCTAACTTTCTTGAATAAACCTTATGTCTAAAATGCACCGTTTTTGAATAATTCCATTTTTTTTTTTTAATTCGACAATTCATTGCTGGGCGTCATTCGGCCTCTCTCAGACAACGTTTGACTTAGAGTCTTCAAAATTTTTATGATGAGCACTAAGGTCTAATTGTAAATCGTTGTTGGAAAAAAGTCTAATATCTTACACAGGATGTTCAAACTACACTTGCCAATGTAGACAACTTCATACCTTGGAAAGTCGCTTATTTCAAATGGAACACCCTGTATTTTACTGGGCCAATAGTTGGGACTTTTTATTCCCTTTTGATCTGTATTTACATTCCCTATACCTAACTCTTAAGGTTTTTGAGTTATTTATGATTTTTATAAAACAGACTGAAATTTGAAAAAAAAACAAAGTTGCCATGAATCATAAAATGACATTTCCAATAAAACAAATACTCTAAAACTAATCTGATAATTACCAAGAGTGTTATTGTTAATTTAATAGTTGTTCCTTTAATTTGTTTTTGCTGTTTGATTACAATACACTAAGTAATAATAATACAAATAATAATAATAATAATAACCATAATGGATAATTACAATTATTCAAACGAAGACATTTTAAATTTGTCCAAAAATCCACTAATATCTGGGGTGTTCCATTTAAAATAACGAAGTTCCTATCGATTTCCGTTATCACCGGAAGTCGGCCATCTTTAAAATTATTTTATTTAAAAAGAGCATGGCCAGAAGCCAAGGAAACCAAATTTTCAGGGCTCTCTTCGGTGTACTTTAGGAAATATTCTAATAGGCCACTCAACTTGGGACACCTGTAGATAGAAACGCGAAAATAGAGTTTGAAAATAAAAAATAATTTATTCTTACCATAAATAGTATTTGCCGCATTATCTGAAGCTTGGTAGGTAGCAGGATGACCAACAAGCTGTTCCTCATCATTAAAAGCCACGCAGGAGGGAGTTGTTTTAAAGCCATGGTCATTGGCGATTATTTCCACCTTACCAAATTGATAAACACCTACGCAGGAATGAGTCGTTCCCAAGTCAATTCCAATAGCGTGTGAGGCCATTCTAATCCTATAAAATAGTAGTAAAATAATATAATAGTGAGTTGTAATGTGATGTAAGCCTAGTAGTATGTCCAATAATATAATATCCAATAATTAAATGGGTGCTCAAAAGTTTAAATTTTTTAATAGATGCGGGTTGCATAATTCTATCCATTTAATTGAGGTAATGTTGGTCTGAAATCTATTGATCTAATCGAAATTCCTCGGTTAATTCTAAGTATTAGATGTAATGTCAATTATCATTGTTATCTATAATGAAGTGTATCAAGTGCACAACATACGACAGGTAGCTCAGTTAAGTATTAGATATTTCAAGTAAATCGGTTAAGTAGTCAAGCAAGCCGTAGCCACATATATTTTAAGAATGCTTTCTATATAGCTGCATCTACTAGCTTGTAATTTATATAAAGGGTGTATTACTTCGGTAGAATATGATCTATGCGTAAGCTTCTCTGGTCAACTTCTTGTACGGACCTCAATCCTATCGGACATGGCTGGAAAATTATCAGTTGCAGACTTGAACGTTCTCCGGTTCTTGCGGCCAATGTTAAAGAAATATGGAGGTGAATTGAAGCAAAATGGTTGGCCGCCCCACCATGTACCATAAAACACCAAAATAGGTTATTAAGCCAGAAAAAGTTATGCTGCAAGCGAACTGAGTTTGCAAAATCATCAGTAATATATTGCATGAACAGTTAGCTCAAATGACTAACGTTCAAATGAAGACTCACGTCAAGTGATGCAAGAAAATGTTGGAAAATACGATCACGGTGCATCGAAAGCTGTGCCTAAAATCTATACATATGCATATGAGCCCAAAATAAAAAAGATATCTTCTGTATAGGTCTTCCAAGACGAGCCAAATGTAACAAAAGTTTTTCAATTCCGAATGGTAGACAACCATTTGTTTGCTAGAAGTGTTTGGTGAAATATAGAGAAAGAAGCACCAACGAAGGATCATCCTGCACCATGATAATGCTAACTCTCACACATCGGTTCAAACAATCGTCTATTCGACTGAACAAAACATTGAATTGATGGTTCATCCACCGTACAGACCTGATTTGGCATCAAATGACTTCTTTTTATTCCCCAATATCAATAATAAATTAGGTGACCAGCTTTTTTCGACACCTAAAGGAGCCGTTGATCCATTCAGAACCCATGTTTTGGAGGTACCTCAATGGAAGTGGAAAAAGTGCTATGAAAAATGTATTGATTGTCAATGAGAGTGTTTTGAAGAAAATAAAGCCATTTTCGATGGTAAATATTTTGTTTTATATTCCCAAAATATAATATAGAAAGTGTATGTTAACATGGTGTCGTAGAATGATGATTATATCTTCTTCTTCAAGTGTATGTAAAGTTAGTTTGTTGCTGAAGGCACCACAATTATTAACCAGATGTAATAGAATAATAAAATCATTTATTTTTAGTTTAATACGTGTAAGCATTTTATTTATATCATGTAATTTTTAATACTAATACTACAATCATTACAGCACATAACAATTACTATAAAATAGTAGCACTACATTAATTAAAATTACTTCTGTCGATCACAACTTCATGTACTTCTCCTGTAGATTGCAACGTTGCAGAAACATTCAAAACACCATTCTCATCAATCGAAAATTTGAGATCGCATTTCTCCCTTCCAGCAGGAGCTCTAGGTATGTTTGTCAACGAAACTTGTCCAAGGAAATTCTTCGTATCAGCTATCTCCCCTTCATACACGTTGCAGTGTATAACAGCCTGATTATCTATAATCGTTTTGTACGTTTTGGTATTAGAAACGGGCAAAACAGAATTTCTAGGAATAATGACACTTATTCCATCAACAACATCAGTAATTAAAGCCATGGGCGTCACATCCTGTACTATAAAGTTGTCTTTATTCTTAATATCAACACCATTTAACACAGCCGCCAAAACTCCAGCCCCGTATGCAATTGCCTCGTCAGGATTTATTGACATGTAGATTTTACCGTTTGTAAAAAACTCTTTTAATATGCTTTGTAATCTTGGTATACGTGACGATCCTCCAACCATTATTATCTTCTTAATATCTTCAGGATCGATTTTGGCTGATTCCAAAGCATTCCTAACAGGATCTAATACAGATTTGAAAAACCCTTCGTTGATAAAGTTAAATTTGGCTTGTGTTAGTGTTTCCTCCAGATCAATTCCATCTAGAATGCTATCCACACAGATAGTAACTTGCTTTTTAAAGGACAACGATTGTTTGGCTGCCTCACATTCCTTTCTAAGTCTCTGAATAGCTCGCTTGTTATCTCTGATTGATTTCTTGTATTTTGATTCGAAAATCTCCTTGAAATACTCTACTAAATTATTAGTTACGTCTTCTCCGCCAAAATTTGTATTTCCGCTTGTTGATTTAACAACAAATCGTGATTCTGTTCTGTTCACAACCGATACATCCAGAGTACCACCACCCATGTCGAAAACTAAAAAGGTCCCGTTCATATCCTCTTTGATCGCGCCATAGGCTATAGCTGCAGCAGTCGGCTCGTTCATAATACGCAAAACTTGCAATCCTGCGAGGTTCGCTGCGTGTATAGTCGCCTGTCGTTGATAATCGTTAAAATAAGCCGGAACTGTGACTACTGCTCTTTTGACTTCTTCTTGTAATAGAGCTTCCGCAGTTTCTTTAATCTTTTTCAGAATTAGCGCGCTAATTTCTTCCGGTGAAATGGTTCTGGTTTTTGAATTGGTGCGTATTTGTATTTTACAGGTACCATTATCGGATACTACTTTAAAAGGTAATCGTTTGATGTCAGATTGAACTGCCGATTCGTCAAATCTTCGACCAATAAGGCGTTTGATATCTGTAAAAAGATAAAATAATGTATGAAGACATGAATGTGGTTCTGTTTTCCAATGTGGTTATAGTTTTACATAGATAAGTTACTATAATTCGAATTGTAAGTAGATTGCATGAGGTCATCATGATTAATCCAGCTTTTAGGAAAGCACCACGCTACATGGAGAGTATTGGCTTTAAGTCTTAACTGAGCAAAAAGATTAAAACATATTCAAACAGTACTTACCATAAATAGTGTTTTCAGGATTAAGTAAAGCCTGACTCTCCGCTGCGTTTCCCACTAATATTTCATCGTCCATGAAAGCAACAATTGAAGGCGTGATCCATAATCCACTATCGTTTGCAATGATTTCTGTCTTTCCATTTCGATATACAGACACGCACGAATGAGTAGTTCCTAGATCTATTCCAATTGCATGAGAGTCCATCTCTTCTTGAGGACAACATGCAACAGAATTATGACACAGTCAGCACTACTTTGCAGACTTACGAGGGAGCGTTTTTATATTCGCGGAATGAGCGGGTTGTAGGGGGGTGATTAGGCGTATTGGGGGCGTGGCCTGTGCAGCGACTCATAATTAGTATAAATACGAAGTTTCATTGTTATTAGACAGTTAGAGGCTGGTACGTCAACACGCCGCCACACTGGCCGAGAAGACCTTCTCAAGAGTCTCAAGATCAGATAACGTCCTAGTCAAGGAGCTGGCTACCCTCGACCCAGATAGACCCCCTCCTCTAGTCAAGGTGAATAGAATATCTACCACCACCGAGCTGATCTAGCCCTCTACCAACTGTGATTTCGCTTAAGTCGAATTTTTTCCTTCCTGTGATTTTGTTTATATTTTATCTTTTTTCTGTTGTGAAGTCCCGTATACACCAAATATATTTTACTTACGTTTATTAAAATTCATTTTATTTTTTTTACATCGTTTTCGTTTAACTTGACATTCCTTACTAACGGTTCCTGCCCAACATACACACTTTCAAAAAAAAATGATGACAACTTTCCATTCGTTCAAAAACAGCGGGGATGGTCCCGCACATATTGGAGGACTAAAGGGTACAAGGGCATTGTCCAACCCTAGCAGGAGAAGGAAAGACCATAGGTTAGACAGTTAGTCTTTGAGCTATCGTCAACCAAGTAACATAATCAGGAGTGAAAAGTGAAATATGGAAAAAATCGAATATCGTGCCGTTATAAAGTTCCTTACCAGGCAAGGAAAATCAGTCGCGACCATAATGAATGAGATGTCATTGGTTTACGGCGACTCTTGTCCAGGAAAAACCATGGTGTACAAGTGGCATAGTTTATTTAAACAAGGAAGGGAATCCCTTGAAGAAAACCCGAGGCCGGGCAGGAGCATTGAGGTGACCACTTATCCAAAAAGTTGAAAAAATTGTACTGGAAGATGCTCGACTAAAGAAGAACCAACTCGCAGAAATGGTTGGAGTATCCGATACAACAATTTTTAAAATCCTACACGATCATCTCGGCATGTCTAAGGTCAGCGCAAGATGGGTGCGCGTAGAGTGTTCGCGTGCATTTTTGGACCACTGTAATGAAGACAAGGATGGTGTATTGAGTCGAATTGTTACTGGAGACGAAACTTGGGTTCATCATTATGAACCTGAGTTCAAACAAGACTCCATGCAGTGGCATAAAAAGGGCACAGCACCTCCCAAGAAATTTAAAGTGTCACAGTCAGCCGGAGAATATTACTCTTCAATATTAGAGCGACTAAAAGAAGCCATTAAAGAGAAAAGACGGGGAAAATTGACGAAAGGTGTGCTGCTTTTGCACGACAACGCGCCCGTCCACAAGAGCCGCGTTGCGTTAGCTCCCTGCATAAGGTGGGCTTCGAAATTGTGAATCACCCACCCTACAGCCTAGACCTGGCCCCGAGTGATTATTACCTGTTTCCGAAAATGAAAAAAGAGCTGCGGGGTAAAAAATTTACTGCCGATGATGAAGTCAAGGAGGCAGTTTCGGCGTATTTTGCAGATAAAGAGAAATCATTTTTTTATGAGGGTATAAATATATTAATTGAAAGATGTGAAAAATGTATCCGTCTTGCAGGTGAATATATTGAAAAGGAAAAATAATTTGGTTTTTTTATTTCCATCCCTTATCCCCCATTCCGCGAATATAAAAACGCTCCCTCGTATGTATATATTACTTATTACTACAACTAATCACGTTCTATTTCCATAAGTAACAGGTTGGAACCAGTTCTAATTAGCGATAATTATTATAAAACAGATACGGTATTTCTTAAGGCTAAATATAGAAAATTTGAAACGTTAGACAGCGTGACGCAATAAATTTAAAAAGTAATCTAAAGTTGGTACTAGTCGTCGCGGTCGATAGCCCGGGAAATCAAATTTCCCAATAACAAATATCCCACTTCTGAACTTATTTGTTAGCGTAGCGTTCGTCGGGAGAGAATGTGAGGGTATCTGTTTTCCAGGCGAGTCAAGACGTACACATTCTAATGCGAGGAACATTTAAGATAAGGGTTGTGTGGGTGATTGGCTATAAGATAGAGTACTGGTCATTCAACTGACCCTCCTGAAAATACATTACCCCAAGGATAATCTTCTACGACTACTTAAGGTCAACCGATAACAAATAAATAGAATGCGAAATTAGGTTTCCTTTATGTTTTCGTATTTGTAGTAGAAACACAATTGAAACAATAAGTAAGAGCATGCGGATAAGTGAATAAACAAAAGGTAATTAGTTTGCTTACCGGATCTCTTAAATATTTTATCTTTTAATGTTCTTTTGTTTTGTAAAAGTAAGAATAATTTATTCAATTAAGAATTTCATTATGACAATCGATAGTTCAAATTTCTTCCTAGAGTCAATTTTTTAGGCTGCAGAAAAAACATACTTTTCTTTAAGTTTTGGAATAATTCCCGTATTGATCTATGAAAAAACTAATGCGGTATCAATTAGTTAAACTCCATAACCTCAGCAAGCGTTAACTCCATAACCTGATCACCTTGAAAAAACCCGTAATCTAAGCAATTAAATATTGAAACGTTTTGACTTAAACAGTAAGCTAAAAAACCAACCACTTCAACCTTATAACCCAGTTCCTTATAACCTTATTACCCAGGCTCAGGGGTTGGAGACTCTTAAATTGGCGCCATTTACCATTGCTGCACACCCTTTTATCTTAACCAGTAAGTAAACGCGAACAGTCGGTAAGTAGGAGCAACTATTGCACCAACAATCATTTGTTGACAATTTCCAATTTCCGAAGAGAGAAGAGTACTTCCATATGCTCCCACGTTTCTTTGGTGTACATTTGTGATCAACATTTTACTAAATTCTTGTTTTGTGTTGTTTTTAAGTTTTATGTATTTTCTGATAATTTTTATATCATTTTATAAACTTTAAAAATATAACCTGAACTTATGTTGATCACAAACGTACAGAATCGTGGGAGAGCTCTTCGGAAATTGTCAACAAATGACCGTTGCTGTAGTAGTTGCTCCTACTTACCGACTGTTCGCGTTTGCTTACCGGTCAAGATAAGGTGTGCAGCAATAGTAAATGGCGCTAATTTGAGAGTCCCCAGCCCCTGGGAGGAACCAAACCGACACCGTGTGTTTTGAGTGGTGTTGCCACTGGTTGTGCCATCGTGGTGTCCTAGTGGGATATAGCTCGAAATGTGTCGTTTAAGAACGGTAACCGAGAGTAACAAGAAGATAATTTAGAAATGAAATCATACGACAATGATTAAACGTAACATCAGTCTTAGAAAAATATAGAACAGACACAATTAAAATGATTCGGTCACAAGTATGGATAGTGATAGAAAGGTGAAACATATATGTAGTGGAACGACCAAATGGCGAGGTAAATTTGTAAAAAATGTCTGCAACAACCCCTTTACACTTTACATTAGGTAGAAGAGGACAGATTAAAATGATAAGGTGCCAAAAACACCCTCCATTAAACGCAGTAAAACTCATTCTGACACTACACCCTTGTTGGGCTTTTGCTTCTACACCCTTTGATCTCGAATTGTATGGGACCATCCCCTGCTGTGATGTACAATACAAAAGGATCCAACAAGCGAGACAAAATAAAAAAAACGAAGACGTCCAATAATCCTGTCTTATGATGTGACGTTCTGGGTAGACTCAATGTGGTGGTATCCTGTCGATCCTGATAAATAGGGGAGTGACGTCTGCTCAGATCCAGTCGTGTGAACTGAATTTACTCGACCGGGAGATCAAGTTGGAGAAGAACTCCTTCTAGCCAACTATTTATGGTTTCTTCCTCAATGGGGTGGCGATTTAGAGACATCTTGTCCACACTTTCAATTAAAATTGTAAAGTGAACATCCGTGAGAGGAACTATGTTGAAAATATTCGGCCCTACAGGGGCTCGAAATACGATGACGGACTCGGAAAATATGCTCGAAGAAACGAAGTGTCGAGGTTTTATTCTAAACTTGTCTAAAGTCGTCGAGCATCGCTGGATGCCTCACATTCGAGTTCCAATCATGACGATCAAATTATCTATCGCTGGAAGATTCTAGAGTAAACGAACTTAAAAATTAAACTGTGGACGATCGGCAAATCACACTCAAGAAGGTTGTAGCTAATCTGCCATTTCAGAGTTAATAAGTTGTCTTCATAACGCGATTTAGAAATAAACAGACCAGTTGTGGAGTGTTAAAAGTTTGGACGACGATGAAGAGCATTTCCTTAAAATGTAAGCCGTCTATTGTTGAGTCTAACAATAACAACATGAAGACACAAAGCCTGAATATTAAGACTGAATATTATGAATTTTATATGGATAAAGGTTTGGGGATTGTTAATGGAAGCCAGTGATTTCACCCAAAATATATCAGTTGGTCATCAGTTATTCTAGAATTTTTTTCCAGAATGCTTAGTTTTTTTCTAAGAAAATAAAGTTGTGATTGACAATGGAGGAGAATCGCATGCGAGGGGTGAGTAAGCGCAAGAAACTCTATCTGGGCAAATAAGGAAATTAAAAATTTGCTCGCTTTCTAATTATTAGACAGTAACAAGAGATAGTACGTTAAGAAAAACATGAAGCATGGTAGGTTCTGGATTACGGCTGATTAGGCAATTATTTTGTTCTGCAATAAAACATTGATCCTAATTCTAGTCAGAATTGAAGAATTGTAATTTGTGTTACAAAAAGAATGACAAAAAAAATAGAACTTACAGAGGAGTTGTTCCAGAACAAAAGAACGTGATATTGGATTAACTGGGTTGAATGTTGACTTCAGTTTAAACTGAACTAGATGAGTTTGCCATTTAAATGCAGCTTTCATAAAGAAATACAAAAAAAAATACATATGAGAAAGAAATAAATAATATTAATTTTCCACAAGATAAAGCACATACATTGCTAGCATGTTTTCCGTTTCGTACAAGCAATATCCACATCTGCGAGTTCAGCAATGTACGACGAACAAAAAGCATTTTCTTTTGTGTCTCTTGCAAACCGCAGAGAATGCGACACAGTAGCGACGAATTTCCCAGAGATGAGATTAAAACCTAAATAAATAAATGGAGAAAATGCAGCAGACGAAGGAGATCCCTTTCAATTAGTAGATGAATTAATAATGAATTTCGCTTTTTCTCAGCTCAGCTCAACTGAATTAAAGCTCAAGATTAGTCGCTCCTCCTCCATTAGTTGAATCTTTTTGAAGTTTTTAATTCTCCTTTTTCGCGTTAAGCGCCCCGTTTCGTATTTGTTCCGGATCTCTTAATAATTATGTTGTAGTACCTACATATTTATGTGATGTTGATGTAACGCCCTGGATTAGTATAGGTGAATATATTTGTGGGATACTAACACTTATATAAAAACAGCTATTCAAGAAATCGCCCTTAAAAATAAACTACATCGTGATTATAAAATATAATACCCTGTTATAATTAGCCGTTAAGATGAAATTAAACCGCATTAAGGAAATCCAATGTGAAACAAACGATAACAATAAAAGTTAACTGCTGCAGTTAATAAGGTCGGCAATCATTGTTTCTTTTTGTAGTTCTTAAGCCGATGTCATCGTAAAATAAAGAAAGTGGGATGTACCTAAAAATTTCCAATGAGGGATATTGCCCTTAAGTATTGGATATACAATATGCTCCATTATTGGGCTTCTATATTATTTTACCTAAGCGGTAATATATAGCAGATAATTAGCTATTATTTTCAGACATAATTAAAACGAATTATAATATGTATTACGCTCGTCACATTTCAGAGTCGGTTTACATTTACTAATTTAAGTTTATCGCTTCTAATAACATAGAATTGTCTGAATTATTAAGCTTGATTGCATTTAAAAACTATTTTTCGTTTTGAAAGTTATCTATGCATATAAATATTCAAGTATTACTAGTCCTAATCAGACGAAAAAATAATTTACTTCAGTAGTTGGAAATAAAATATTTCGAAAGTTATTACTGAGATAGTAGATAGATAGACAGATAGCATTTCTTGTTGTGATCATATTGATATAGACATTGACAGTGCAACATCAAAATATACACACAGTGAAAACAAAAACAGACATATTATCGCTAGAACTAGATTCTAAGTACACAGATACAATTTAAAATTCAATAACTGCGTCCCCGACTATGTATATACAGGATGTCTCAGCGAGACCGTTTATTAGAAGTTTATGGGGTTTGGTCAAAATATAAATTTGAAAATTTAGAATTATATATAGTCGATTATGTTCTCTTCAATGAAAACATTATTAGATTTCTAGCGCTTCCGGTTATACCGGAAGTCCCAATATACTTTATTATTTTTAATGGAACACCCGGTATATTTTTACACATTTGGATTCACCTATTATTAAGCTTTACGAATATATTTACTTTTTGCAATTTGATTCGGGCGTTTTGTAGTTATTCGATTTTTTCTGAAAAAATTTGCTATAGCATACTCAAACAACATGTTGGAGTATATTTTAGCGTCGAGAACGGCTGTCTACATTGCGTGGTTACTTTACTATAGCACGTTAACTCTTCGAAATTTTTAAGAACCATAACTTCATTTTTGCAAATGGCACCCCCATATTTTATTACTTAGTCGTCTTCGGGGTCTAATTCTACATCTTTTATGTGCCACATGTATTCTACCTAAAATTAATAGTTTAGGAGATAATTAGATTTTTTTGCAAAATTGCACACATTGGTAACTCATCGATACTTATCCAGTGTGCCATGGAAAATAAACAAAAATTTATTGTCAAAGTCTAACGTCAAAATCATTCTTCGTCGTTGATTGTAGGTAAGTCAGAGGTGTCGAACCGGAACAAGGTTTGGTTGACTTGGATACCGGGCCATCAGGGGATTGAGGGCAACGCAAGGGCTGACGAACTCGCGAAGAGAGGGTCAGAGATGGAAATGTACGGCCCAGAACCTTTCTTCGGGGTCACAAGGCAAACGGCCCGGAGACATATAGGAGACTGGGTTCGTACGAAACAGCAGGAATACTGGGGAGCCTCACCCGGTATAGTACATGGCAAAACCTTTATAGGGAACCCATGCAGGAAAAGAGCTAGAAAACTACTACATCTTAGTAGGAAACAGCTTTGCATCGTAACGGGACCAATGACCGGACATGCTGCGGTGAAAGAACACCTACACAGAATCGGAGTGTTTCACGGGGACACAAAGTGTAGACTTTGTGGGATAGAACCGGAGACAGCCGATCACATACTACGCGACTGCGAGGCACTAGATCGCAGAAGGCAGAATCTGTTTGGGATAACGAAAGGAGACCCAGAGATATACCTTACTCACTCGGTTAGGGACCTGTACAGGTTAGTGGAGGGGACTACCGTGCTAGAGTGGGTGACTTGAACAAACAGATGTGGCACAATAAGCCTGATGGCTGCAGTGCTTACCGATGACTATAGATCGGACGGGTCTGGGGGAAAAAAAAAGTCAGAGGTGAGTCATCTAGAGTTAGTTTACGATTACATGTGGAATGGGGAGTACCAAATAGAATATAATTTATTTTAGCAGTATTCAAATCTAAACTGTTTGTACTGAACCATTGACTAAGTTCACTAAGTGCATCAATTATATTCGTTTCTAAGCCTATCAAATCTGGACTAGATACAACGGTAATTGTATTGTCGGCATAAATAAAAAGGAAGGAACACATGAAGGAAGTTATATCGTTTATAAATAATAAAAACAAAATAGGTCCCTGTATAGAACCCTGTGGTACGCCCAATGTAACCGGTAAAGTAGCAGATACGAAATTTCTTACATTTCCAGTAATATTCCATCTTTCTTAATACTAGATCATGTTTAACACAGTCAAATGCACGCGTGAGGTCACACAACACCCCAGCAACACGATTTCCCTCTTCCAGTGCCTGAACAACGCTATTTATAAGAGAATGAACCGCTGTTATCGTTGCGTAATTTTTTCTGAAGCCGTGCTGCTTATCCATGATTATATTATTAACATTAAGATGCCCCTCCAGTCTAGTAAGCATAGCATATTCAAATATTTTAGAAAAAGTGGGTGTTAATGATATTGGGCGGTAGTTCGATACATCAGATGGCAAATTCCTTTTATGCACAGGACGAACACAAGATGTTTTTAAAATATCAGAGAAAATGTCTAACTAAACTTAATTATTTGCAGAAGTTCATCCTCAGAAAAGGGAAAAGCACACATTTTATTACAATACATACTTGCATTGATAGAAGGAAGTTGCGGAAAAGCATTGATACTAGTATTATATGATGTGGTTCAGCTACAAAGAAATTGTTAAATGTATCCGCAACTTTTGGAGGATCACCAACCAAAGGACCCCCAAGTATCAAAGAGATATTTGCAGGGTATTGTTTCCCTGTTTTTAAATTTGAAATAATAGACCAAGCTGTCTTTGATTTATTTTGTGAGTTTAAAATCCTATCACCGCAAAATGATTGTTTACGTTGGACTAGCATCGTGTTATGTCTGCGGTTAGCTTCACTATAGTGCTCAGAAAGTTCGGGGTACCTTAGTTGTAAGTGATATAAATTGTTAAGTCTATCATTTGAACATTTAACATCATCATCTATCCAGGCCTTACTAGAAGAATTTTCCACGAATTTGAGACCATTTTTTTGGAAAATATATGCGTCGAGGTAACGTATAAATGTTTCGTAAAAACCATCGAAAGCATAATTAAAATTGTCAAAATTTGGCCAATTTCCGCAATAAAGGGTATGGTCAAATTTCCGAATTGCTATTATATTTACTATTTAGCTGGGTGTAATAAACAACACTCAGAAGCTACCGAAACTCTTCAGGTTTTGATTTCGTAATCTTATTGTCATATTTAGAACAACTAGATTTTAAAAATTTTGAATTTCTAGAGGCAGAGGGCGGTAGAGAGGAGATGATTTAAAAACGGTTTTCCTCATTTTCAAAATTAAAAAAAAAACTAAATTGACAACGTCCAATGCTTCAATTCTTCAGAAAAAAATGCTTCCGCCCCCTCGTCCAGCCCGCAAAATTTTACTTTTGCCACTAGACGTTTAATATTTTGAATTTATAAAGACAGGGAATGGCAAGAAGGAAATGATCTAAAAATGCTTTCTCTCGTGTTCAAAATTTTCAAAAAAGAAAAGTAAATTAATAACGTTCAACACCCAGCCCGTAAATTTTTATTTTTGTCACTATTCACATCGACAGGGGGTGTCAAGGAGGACAACTTTAAACAGATTTTGAGTTTAAACAGAAACTAGTGAACAGAGCAACGAAATTTTATTTTTTCCAATTATCTCAAGCGTTGGGGAAAGCAGAAGAAACCCAGAACAACATTCTTCAATATTTCAGTCTCCACCCCCTTTAAGCCCTTTGCCCGCCACTACACTCCTTATCTTTTGTACTATTCAAGTTTTGGTAAGTCTCTGTACCATAGAGGCTTAGAAACTTCGGAGTATTGAAACTCACACTTATTATAACACCAAAATGTATTTTTTACTTGATTTCATTAATTATCACCATCTTGATGTTAAAATAACTTTTTGGCCCGATTTGGCCAACTAGTATTATGCCAGAATTATAGGAGATTGCTTAACCACAAGCGTCAAGGAATGACAATCCACCAAACCTACCTTAAGCTCGACCAATTGAAACATTTTGCTCTTTATTGAGCAGGAAGGTCTACGACAACGGCAAATGAAGAAGCTTTGTGTCGTAGAATTTATCAAAAAACTCCAGAAATATCGGACATTAAGGAAAGCAAAAAAAAAACACTTTAAGCCAAAACATATCTTGCACTATAATGCAACTACATACATACAATAAAAATTTTTATTTAAAACATAGTACAATTAACGCAGATAACGTAACTATCTTCAATTTAATCCTGCAATTTTAGCATGCAATCAAACAGCCTACAGTAAAGTACGTAAGCATGTGTGCATTTTACAATACAGTCATAATCCTTAGGCAAAAATCCTTACGTGCGGCTGAAAAACGGAAGCGGCGACTGGGAAAAGTTTCGCTTTAAAATTTAGAGACCATTGAAAGCTTTTTATCGGACAAGGGAAGTGAATTTACAATTTATCCTCGGCATCTTTGCCCCGGCCCCACCGTCACCACCCTAATGCCCACGGTCATCGGATTTGTAAGACGAGACGGTCCCTGTGATATTCGAACCAAGACGTCCACCGGTTTCGTGCACTACATTACAAAATTTTCTAACGCATTCTTGCGCTTCTACCTTTCGGACCTGAATAGAACACCGATTAGTCTCGAGAACATCAATAGCGTAATACTATCATCTTTTCTGCACTACGCAATATAAATTTGATAGTGTTGGCTATCGGTTTTGCATAGAATACTTTGTGCGTTTAAGGATTTGAATATATATTTATATACAGGGTTTTTCACGTAAGCGTTCGTTAGAAGTTTTCTATGTTAACGTCATAGGTTAGTTTTGAAAATGTGAGATGTATAATCTTGTTATTTGGTCTGTCAAAATAAAATATTTTTACTGATTTTCACTCGTGAAAACTTTCACTTTCGTATTCAAGTCAAGAAAATTGTTTCAAAACCCATTCATACGCAGCCGAACAGTTCTGTACCGGTGGCATCTGCAAATTTAGGAATTTCATCTACATCCATACATAGGATTTTAAAGAAGAACAAACTGCATCCTTAGTCTTTTCAATCTGTTCAGGCCTTTCGTCCAGGAGATCAAGACAGAAGAATTGAAGATCCCAATTTCTTATTCAAAATTATATGGACAGACGAATTGGAATTTAATCATGAAGGAATTATTAATAAGTAGAAGAAATTGTCATCACTGGGCACTACAAAATCTACATGTCATTCGAGAAGCAAATTTCCAAGACATTACCATGAGGTCATATAAAAATGAGGTTTATGCGTTTCCTGCACAAAAGAGAGAACAACTTATAAACAGAGTAAGAGCCGGTTTTCGAAATTTGAACGCCGATCAAGTAAGAAAAGCAACTACGACAGAGTTAAGAAAAAAATTACGTTTTGTTTAGCTGCTAGAATGCTCACTACTGATCATCAATAACTTTAAAAGTATGACAGATAGGTTTAGGGGAACCTATATCTGTACGATGCAAAATATTTTTCAACTTACAATGGTGTGGTCATCTACAGGATGTTCCATTTAAAAATCACGACTTTTCTTTAATTGAAGATTACTTAAATAATCATTAAATTTCGAACACCCTGTAAGAGTATAATTAATTGTTTATGGGTTATTTTGGCAAACCAACTAACACGATTACGTACCCCACATTTTCCAAGCTAACCTATGACGTTAACAACGAAAACTTACAGTTGGCTTCTGACGTTAATCTAGTTTCTGAACAAAACCTGAAAGAGCAAACTATATATATATTTTAATAATGTCAATCTTTATTGACATTATTAAAAATACTATAAGCACTCTCTAGATTGCTTAGGCTTGAATTTCATGAATGACAATTTCGATTTCGTCTTTGAAGGCTTCGATCATCTCCGGATGGTTAGGGTGACATTTATTCTTAACGGGTCCCCACCAAACATAGTCCAATACCCTCAAATCACAGCTCCGAAGTGTCCAATTGACATCAGAATTTCGGCTGATTATTCCATTCTCACAAACGGTGCCCAAAAGTTTCCTTGTTCATTTTCGAAGAAAAATAGCCCAATGATGCTGCCATGCCAAAATTCGCACCAAACTGTTACTAGTTTTGGGTGTATTGGCTTCTCAATGATGACGTTTGGATTTTCTGAGTCCTAAATGAGACAATTTTGCTTATTGTCATAGTCTCCGATCTGGGAATGGGTTTCATCTTCGGCTGAACGATCACTTCAGATCAGAGGTCTTTATGAAATGTTTAGTTCCTGAGAACCATATTGTGTTACGTTTCCCGTTATAGTCAGTTGTATTTATAGAATTCCATTTTAAATAATCGAGCAGAAATACATGTAAGTCAACGTTATCTAAAAATAAATCGAAGAAAAATGAATGCAGTAATTCAAACAAGTATTAATAAAACAAAGAACTTTTGTTATAATTAATGGTTTTCATTTAGTTCAAACAAAATCATTACTCCCAAGTCAGATAAAGTTTGTTTCAGTTTAAGATGAACATACACGATTACAGATGTGTTCGCTTTAAATTTACATATTTTAAATACCTACAATAAACCGTGAATTATTTAATAATATTTGTTCGATCCTGGCGCATGTGAAATATTTTCAAAATATTTGCGAATGTATTTGCATGTAGATGATGCATAGTTGTCACTATCCAGATGACAGGAATTTAACAACTACACTCGATATTTAGGGATGTTTTCGGGGCGGGAGTTGTTGGGGGCAGCTCGGTTTTCGGGAAACGATCATATCGCACGCGCTGGTGCTGGAATTTACAACAATGTGTCATTGGCATCATAATTAACATTCCGTTTACAACATTGGCAGACTTTGTTATTTTGCGTTCAGCCGGTCGCGAAACGATGCAATGCGATGTTTTGCTTTATTTCCTACGAAAATGTAACTCCCAAGTTGAAGTGTAAATGTGATGAAATTCTACAGTCAAAGAAAATCCAACAAATTATAATGAAATAAATTTTAATTTAAGACTTGAAGGATCATTTTTTTACTGTATTTTCGAAATCTTCCTGCTAATAACTTCTTTTGAAGAGCCTAACGGAGTACCTAACGATACTATGGAGCGATAATAAAATAAAAAGAAAGACTTCGTGCTACTGTACTAATTAATCGAAATAGGATTTTTTGACCAAAAGGCACATTTTTTAGATATCTTACTAAATGCAACACTTAAAATGAAATGCAAGTATGAACTATTGGCACTAGTTGTTCAGAAGAATCATGAAAGGAGGAACAAACTGAACATCAGGATTTCCAATATTGCTGCCAACGAAGTGACAATCCAAGATACAACAGACCAGTTTTGGGTGTACTGGCTTCTAAATGATCACGTTTGGTTTCTCTGAGCCCTAATAAATCCGACAATTTTGCTTATTGACATAGCCCCCGATGTGGAAAGGGGTTTCATTTGAAGAAATGACTTTTCGGGCAAAAATGCTCATCTTCGGCTAAACGATCACTTCAGATCAGAGGTGTTTTTGCAAAACTTTCGTCAGAGAAGTGCGAGAAATGTTTAGTTCCTGAGAACGATGATGCTGAGACAGACCATTGGTGTCTTCTAAGGTGCTAAATATAGAACAGCAATACATCTGCGTAACGTACAAGCAGCAAAGGAACTTCATTTTTGTTTGGTGCCTGATTGTTGTGAGGAAATAGATTTAATTTTGAACAGTACCAACAGTGCCAACCTCAGAGAACAAAGAAAAAGACAAGTGGCATATTGTATAGCCATTTTAGTTTAAGTTTAGGTTAGGAATGCAAAACTATAACTAATGTACAAACAGGAATTATGATTGGTTTGGAAATTAATAAGAAGAGAGGGACAGTGCAATTTAAAAAATGGTAGAGAGAGTTGGTGGCAGGAAATGCAACAACTTTATAGCACTATCGTTGTAGATGAGTTACGAAAGCATGGACTTTACTTCCTTGGGATCAGAAACAGCATTGCGAAATGATCCTTCTGCAGAAGCAAGAAAACGGTATTCATAGGATTCTGGAAAAACAGCAGCACCCACCACAACAATGAAATAATATTGATAGATAAAATAATTGATGCTGTTATTGGTATTTACAGTGCAACTCTAGAAGGTGAGTCAGCAAAAAAGAAGCAGGGAATGCAAATGAAAACCCACTTCTAAGACAAGTGCCAAGAGTCAAATTGGCAAAGAAATATTTTGAAGGTGCACCAGTTCACTTACATAAAGCAAACTGGCACTAGGTAAGATATGGAACGTCAAAAAATTGCAGCAACGAATGTTTTTTGGTCTGTTTGATATAATCGAATCAAATTTCAATTTTTTTACTCTGCAGTATCATGGCTATGCTACATATGGCTATGCTGACTGTGTATTTGGGAACATTGAAAGACACATGCCCAAACAAACATTATGCTAGAGTGTAGAAGACTCTCCGGATTGAATTTGACATTTTGATCAAACATAATCAACGGAAAATCTAAGGTGATAGTTACTTGTTACGTGTTTTTCTCTTTATATGGATACAAAGTGCTAATCAATTACTTACCAAAAACAAGTAGCTATAACGAGAGAATTAACACAACCAGAACAAATCTGGTTCTCCTCAATTGTTGTAAGCTATTGGAAGAGCTGACGGTAGAAATGACCATCAAATTGTGGGTTGTTTCTGTGGATACTTTGAAGGAGAATGAGGCCAGAATGTAAGCCTACTGAGCAGAAATCCATAAAATATTTGTTCCAGTCGACTTGCAAAACGAGCAAAAGACCTCCAATACTACTCCTAAGTATACTGCCGAAACTAGTAAACATACAACAGTAATAGGTTAGTGACAGAATAAATTGATATAGACAGCATTCTTCGAATAAATCTCGGAGAAAATTCTGTCTACAGTACTCTGGAGAAGGAGTTGTTATAATTTTAGAGCACATTAAGAATATAGAAGCAACGAAGATAGAGTAGGATCATCTTTTATAACAATTACAGAAAATAAAATGATGTTTGCCAGTTAAAAAATTGATTCATAATGTCTGATCTTAAAATCAAGAGGTACAGTCTTAAAGGTACAATTCTTTGATTTGAAGCCATCTAAAGTAGAAGTTGAGTGTAGTTGTATATGTAAAAAAGCTCTGGCATATGCTATTAAATCTATATTTTGATTAGTATCGAACGACATAACAAAGCTGTTTTTATCATTTTTCATATTTTACCCATTGAACAGCTGACCATCTTTTTTAGAGTTCCTTTATATATTAGGAGTTTCCGATATTATCCACTGAAGTATGTGAATCTTTCGTAGTGGCCTTTGGCCGTGGAACGGTTGCCAGGCGACGCCGAAGTCTGCATCGATACCGGGTCCTGAACACAGATTACAGCTATTTTACACATTTCAAATGCTAATCGCAGCACAGCTTTGGATTAGACACACATGGCGTTTCCCGCTAATATTTAAATTCACTTCAAAGAAAGGATTTGCAAGGACGAATATCATTTGAAATTCAATGTTGACTACCAGCTTCTGAACAAATAATCTATCAAAACTACATTACTACAAGAAATGTATATTATACAGATTTAAGCATAATAAAGCATGTGGGAAGCGTATAAGATTTAGAGTAAAATAAAACGGTATGAGGAGGTTCGCAAGTTCGCTGGTAATTATCTTAAATGTGCAGCAAATCGTTTTTGTAATCAATTTTCCATTCACTTCCAACCCTTTCCAGGCCAGACAAAGAATTTTAAAATACGTCCCCGAAGAATTGTAACACTTAAAATAATTGTAATTCACTGCTAATACCTAAAGTCTTTTAATGGGGTTGGCTTATGGAGCGATCGCGGCGAAACAAAACCTCACAGAACCGAAGTCTGGAACGTCTAAAACATTTTTCGCTCGAGTGCTTGTATTCTTCATTTATAGTGAGTTTTCTTTAATTCCGCATAATATCATTTGCATATTTTTCTATTCAATAATAACGAATGGTAAGTTTAGTAATGTTTAATTTATATTTTTCGTTATTTAACATCTCAGATGTGGTCAAAATTAAAACAAAAATACTCCTACTACAGCGTCAAAACCCAATCTGGCTCCCATATTTTTTTGTATATTGTGGTGGGTGCCGGTTGCAGTGGCTTATTAAGCTGCATTTCTTGTCTGACTACCTCTGCAATTTTTGTTGTGTACTTTGTGTGTGTGTGTAAATGTGATCAAAACTAATAACGGCCAGGAAAAGCCGAAACGTTATATAAAAATGTTTCGAGTACACATTGTTAAGGTTTTATTTGGGATTCTCAACAAGTCCATTTTTAAAACATTAAGTACCGTATCTATCAGCACTTCATCCATGCTTGACTCTGAATCAGTAGAAGGCCATAAGATGCGGTGAAGTTAATTCAATGCGTCTGTTTTTTCTGAACACACGGTTACAGGCTAGAACAATTAATAAAAAAATCCTGTAAAGATTTCTTCTAGAGTCTTTGAAGAGCATCGTGGAGTCCCATAACCCCTTCATATTCATTAAATAGTGGCTATTTTCATATTGTGGGGCCTTCCGATATAAATTTTTAAGTTAATTAATTTGAGTTTGTTAATTAATTTTTAAAGCTTATTAATAACTTAGTTTTAATAACTAGAGTACGGCTGAAAATAGTAATAATTGGCAACGGTCTTTGATTGAGCAAGACTGACAAGACGAAAGAAATAAACTATTTTTAGATGAACATAAGGAAGTTCAGTTCGGGAGAGATAACATACATGGATGGTGATTCCGATTATTTAGAGAAACAAGAAGGTTCTGGGGATGAGCAAAGCAATAAAGAGCTGGCAGAAGAAGTAATAGTGAAAGGCAATTTTGGCTATAAACGACTCAAGAGTTTGAGAACAGGAGAAGACAATCACTGTACGACAGATGGTTCAATGCTGACTTTAAGAGTGTGAGAACTTCATAGGAGGTGTGGTTATTTTTATTGAACCAAAAGATTTAAGACAAAGTTGTTTATCATGCAAAAAAAAAACAAGGAAAATTGCATGAAGGATTAGTTTAGTGGAAAACTTGTAATCTTTCCACTGCAGCACAAAGGGTGTCCCATGGCATGACTACCAAAACCTAAGGATGTGTTATTGACGCAATTTCAAGTCAAAAATGTCTAATGAACATATGACTAAAACTCTGTCTGTAGATTTTCTTAATCAAAATTATACAAACAGATGGATTTGAAAAGATGTTCAGCAGTTGTTTGGCCAGCAAGGTCACCAGACTTTAATCTACTTGATTACTTTGTATGGGGAAGGCTGAAAGATTTGGTTTATTCACAAAATGTTGAAACCAGGAAACAAATTGTTGCTAGACTTCTGGATGCCGCAGAAACTATTCGTGCTGATCCTGAAACTATTGGCAGAGCTACCACTTCAATTTTAAGGAGTGCTAGACTACGTAAACAACAATTAGATGGGCATTTTGAACAACTAAACTAAACTAACAATAAAGCGACTTCTTTTTAAATTAATTATTGTTTGTATTAGTGGGATTTTCTAAAATTCCAAATGCTTGTAGGTTAGTTAGGACAGAGTTTTGGTCACATGCTCATTAGACATTTTTGACTTGAAATTGTTTCAATAACACATCCCTAGGTTTTGGCACTCCTGTCATGGGACGCCCTGTATAAAGAAATGAAAGAGTTCCCTCTTATTGTGTAAGAAACGTTTCTGAACCTATTGATGGAACATAAGAACATCGCTGTCAACAATTGACTGTCTTTGTGGAGCTGTTTGACCAAATGCTACAGTACAGAATTATTCTGATTGATATTATTAGAAAAAACAAAAACAAAAGAGCAATGCCTCCTTTTTTCTTGATGGTAGACTGCAGTGTTCATCACAATGTGCATTTGCTGTCACAAAAACTGTCGAATTCATCTACATTTATTTATAATTGCTGTTTTAAAACTTTCAATTTCGTATAAATCATCGAAATTTTGCTTTCATTTGATACAAAACAAGAACATCCGTGGCGATTTCATACATTTTTCGGCAATCGCCTCAACGTTGGACGATTCAATTTCAATTTAATCAATTGAACTACTAGATAATAAAGGTCGACGCAAGATGGCTAGCTCCCAGAAACGGCAAATTAAAAGTGAAGCCGAAACAAATTGTTAAAATAATTGGAGTTTAAAGCGCCGATGAGGGGAAGTGAGCCTAATCAAGAAATTGAAGTTTCAATAAAAGCCATCATTAATTCTGAGTTTGGGGTCTAAGTTACATGACGTTCGAGTATCCCATCTGGCCAGTTCCGTACTTAGTGTTAGGTAGATGGCGCCGCAGTATCAAGAACAACCTGACCGTCAACGTATACCAATGGCCGCCACTCTCTAATTTGAACAAATGAATCCCGACGAACTAGGCAAATTAGATTCGCACATGGATGTCCTACCCCTGCCGATGTAATGTCCTTTCTATTTTCTTAATGATATATGTCACGCTTCATTTGTTACTTGTTATATCTGTTTGCGTTCGAATCGGTTGAATCATTGTTTGTTGCTTTTATGGAATTGATATGACGGTGTGGTAATCTAGAAATGTGACGTAATAGTTAGATCGTTTTGAAAAGATTATGGTAAAAATGAGCTCTCGGATTTTTAATGTTGTACACAATGCTTGGTGTAATAGGGTACATTGTGAGATCATTTCTTTATCAAATCAATAAGATGATATCGAAAGGGGGCTGCCGCTGCCAATACCGGTGTCGGGGTGGTTATTAAATTACTTCGTCGACTGTGTCGGAAAAGCCACCTTCATCCATACTATCATTTAGGTAGTCATATGTGTTTCGATGTAAAATTGAGTCAAAATTTGTGAGGAATTGTAAAAAATGTTCAAGGTCAATTGATGACTTGATGATATTTTGTTCTAATTCTTAGCGAACTTAGCAATCGATGTGTACCTAATTAAAATATATTAATTCAATTAATATATCAACGTGTAGAAATAGGTTTTAACCCTATATTTTAAATTAATCATAGTTCTTCTCAGGATGTCCTCAAGCTATCTGATCCATTTATTGTTTACAGATTTTACATTTCCTACATGGTAGTTGAGAATGATTACCACAATTACAGCTGCAACTTCTATGTTTAACTTTCTATGACCAGTCCTGACCATTTTCCATTGGCCAAATCGACAAATAATCACGTTTCACAGCAACTTGTATCAGCAGTATTGAAACTATTTCACTTGCTTGTATTGTATCGTCATCTGTTTTTATTTTAGATATCTTTGCGGAGATGTTAAATATAATATTTATTTGCGGTTATATCGGGAAAGGGGACATTTTTCATATAATCTAAGTTGTGTAATTTTTCATTGTTTAAAAATTTTAAATTTATCTACTAGATACATATTTATAGTCTGTATATTAAGAAATTTAGGCCAATATTCCCAAAAGGGAAGGAAAAAGGACCCAGATATTCATTATAGCAGTGATAGTTTGAAATGCTTGCTATGTCATCGTGGTTACGAAATGAGATACAGGAAGTTTTGTGGTATAACTTCAGGCGTAGTTTAAATATAGATCTGTGTTTAGAAGAAATCTACATGGTACAACTATACTCAGATGGTACAGAGAAGCCCAAAGAATAAATTTCACTACGATTGCAGAGGAAATCATTACAGATGTGTCGACAGGCGAGTGATCTACCAGCAAATAGAGGAAATCTTGGGCCTAAATGTACCAGCAATTCGTAGAATTCTGCATCATCATTTGCATGTAAAGAAACTTTGTTGCCTTAGGGTGCCGCATGGACTAATTGAAGACCAGATGACACGACGTGTGACTTGGTGTCGGGAGATTTTAAAAATGTTTCCAAAGAAACAATCTCGATATCTGAACGACTTCATGACAGGTGACGAGATTTAGTTATACTAGGATGATGTGTCGACCAAAATTCAAAATAAAGTATGAGCCTTTGATAATGAGCACACACGTATTTTTCAAATCGATTGGGATTGTGGAGCGTATTGTTTGGGACTGTCTTTTGTTTGTACACAGAATCAAGCCTGTCTGAAGTCATCAAATCGATGAAGAACCTGTGGCCAAAGTCAAGAATGGACATTATTTGGTTTCTCCATCATGGGCTTCAAATATTTGATCGCTGCAGAACTGAAACTTCTTCAGCTCCCTCCTCCTTGCAGTCCAGACCACTGTGCTCCCTTGCTCCCAAATGTGATGAAATGAAGATGAAAAGGAAGCGGTTTTTCAGCGATGAGGAACTTCTGACGGCTTGGGACAATCAGTGTGAGTCTTACTGAAGGTTAGCAGAACTGGTTTAAGGATTGGTTTCAAAACAATGAAATAAATAAACCTGTGCTGCAAAACTTTCCATGTATGTATATAAAAAAGCTTTCAGACTAATTAAGTAAAATAATTGTCCGCTAAACAACAGATTTTAATCCATAGAAAATGATGTCATTTAGGAAAACATTTTTATTGAACGTACGCTAGACTAAATTAGTAAAATGTTGCTGTATAATATCAGAATATTACAATACTTAATTTAATACAAAAGCGTCTAATGAATGCTGCAGGTGTTCTGCATTTTGAACATTTATTATGAGTTTGTTTATTTATCTATATTTCTATTTCATTATTAATTTTTCACGATTTTTTAAAATTATTTCTCAATAAACAACTTTATAAGGTATGTCTTTGTATTTTGGGAGTAAGTAGCACTCAAATGCTCTAAAGTTAAACCCTTGTTCCTATTTTAAAAAAGCAAGATGGCGTCATCCTGCTCACATCAATTGCACAAAACAAGTGAAATTTATGTCAAAATCTTGGCTATAATATACAGTTTAACGCTACCAAATATTAAATCTGAAATTCTAAGCGTTTGCCTTTTATTCCACTTGGTGCAATATTTTAGCCGCACCATGTATGTCCATATATACAGCGTTAGTAAAAAGTCCCAGAACGGTCGAATAACTTTTTTATTTGAAAATTCTGAAATTTGATACCTGTCTATTCAGGTTGCGATTACAATAATTGTTCAGAATGCTCTCCATTTACAATTTGACAAAAATGTAAACGGCCAGTAAAATTTCTTATTGAATTTTGTATTTGTTCTGGAGTGATGCGATTGGATTCTTAAACTATTCTCTCTACCAATTGTTCAAGATTACGGGGACGATTTTTGTACACTTAACATTTCAAGTGACCCCAAAAGAAAAAATCTAATGGCGAGAGATCTGGCGAACGTGCTGGCCATTCGATTGCTCCTCTACGTCCGATCCAACGTTCCGGAAAAATTTCATTCAAATAATCGCGGACATTATGGGCAAACTGGGGAGGGGGAAAGGGGGATGGAACGAGCTCTATCTTGTTGGAACCAAAAATGTGCATTAGGGTGATCACCTATGTTTGCATTTGGAAAGAGGGCCGCAAGTGCTGGAACAACCTCATTTCGCAATAAATTTAAGTAGACGTTGCCAGTTAAATTTCCTCTTATTAAAAATGGTTCTATGATGTTGTTTCCAACAAGACCAGCCCAGACATTCACCTTTTGAGGACGCTGTGTATGGACTTGTTCAATCCAATGCGGATTTTCAATTGACCAGTAGCGACAATTATGTCTGTTCACAGTGCAGTTGAGACAAAACGTTGCCTCATCTGAAAAATGATGTGATCTAAAACATTAGGCTGCTGCTCGATCAATTCTGTCATTGTTTCGCAAAAATGTAGTCTACGATCTGGATCATCTTTAGTTAACTCATGGACGGGATACATTTTACAGGCTTTCATTCTTGCTGATTTAAGAATCTTATGAGCAGATTTTTGAGAGATCTCATGAATTTGACCTAATTCTGTTGTGAACACGTGATGATTTTCTTCCACTGTAAGTAACACATTCAAACTAGTTTCTTCATCTGTTGCTGTTAATGGACGTCCTTTTCTAGGTAAATCCTTCACCTGACGAAAGACTTCAAACTTTTGAATTGTTCGGCATACCGTACTTTTACAAATGTGACGATCCGGATAAACAGTATTAAACAAAATACGAACCTCTTCAAAAGAACGTTCACGATCACCGTACCCACACATCATTAATATCTCAATTCGTTCTGATTCAGTAAGTTTTACTGCCATTTTCAAATGTGTCAATGTCTAAAATAAGTAAATTTATAGCAATGCAAAAGTTGAAACGCTTTTAAAATTGTCAAATGTGACGGCAAAAAGAATGCAAACACTAAACAACAACTTTTTTCAAAGGTACTTTGGTTTTTTTCTGTATTAGGACAATTTTTTAATTTTTAACTGTTTTCTTGTGAATAAAAAAAACATCTTAATACTTCCTGAACGTAGTTTTTTATTCAGCATTCAAAAGTGTTAAAAAAATCTGGGCGTTCCGTTTAAAAAAAAAAAGTTGGACGTATTGCCGATTAAACCGGAAGTGAAACAAATATAAACTGTATTGCATAAAATGCATTTATATTAACTATTCCCCCATACCAAATTTCAGAAATCATAATTTTCAAATAACAGTTATTCGACCGTTCCGGGCCTTTTTACTAACGCTGTATATATTTCATTCATATGATTTATAAGGTTGGTAGGCAAGCTTATAGTAGCGACTATTCTAGTATTTTTTCGAACGTATAATAACCAAAATACACTTACCGTTAAGGTTGTTTTAAATTATGCCTGGCACTCAAAGGATTCACTTCACTTCTATCTCGAATCTACACAAGCAATAATCTCGTTTTATTAACTGGTAGAAGCGAATGAAGAGGAACTGATTAAGAATTTTATTCTCTTATCGTAGATGTTTGGAATTTCCAACACCGTACATCAACGCGTTATATATTTTATATGCATGTATCATTTAGGTTTTTGTTGGTTATATATTATATATCTAGATAAACATATCTACTATATAAGAGTGTGTATATTTATATAAAGTTTCGATATATACCGTGTATCTTTCTCGCACTTGATTAGGTACTGATAAAAATTACGTAAAAAAATAAAATTAGCTATTAAGTTTTTGGTATTAGTCATGTCATGAGCAGTAAATAACTCATGAACTAGAATATGTATATTTTAGAGAGTTGTAGGGGAGATCCCGAATTTATGCCGATGAAATATCAACTGTATGATAATATTTCTGTTTTTTATTCGGTTTATTAAAAGGTAAACTTGCCGAAAGTAAATGATATATTTGTTAAACTAGCGTTAAATTAGACGTAATAATTACTGTAACTTGTGTGTTGCTTTTTATAGACACATAAAAAATATTGTGTTTCTGGATAGACAGAGTAGTAATAAAAAATAATTAAGATGTCATCTACATGTAAGTGTATTAAATAATTTGTAATCATCCCTAACATGTCTGATCTCTACTGAATAATCTCCCTGTGAAACAGTTTTGATTACTTAAACCTCTTATGTCTGTTTGCACCATCTCTAGTTAAATCTAGAGATTAAGTCCCGGTTTTTCAATTGCTGGTTAACAAACTTTAACTGGCAGGTAAACCCAAACTGCTGGGCTAGAGTATTTATCGATCTCACAGTTTAAATCAACTGCAGGCCAAAGTATTAGCTAAGCTAACTGCAACATGTAGCTTTCAGTTAAAACATTTTTGACAAAACCAAATTACTGTGGCAACAATTATGATGTTGTCGAGGTAATGACATTTGAAATTTTAAAATTGTAAAAGAAATTAATACAAAAAAAGTTCAGTTGCGATGTAAAGCTTAATGTCAGTAACTGGGTAACAAGGTTACAACTGCTATGCATATCTTGAAGTTGCTTCACAATTACTATACTATACAGTGTGGAACAGCCAAATGGAATAAATTCGATAACAAATAAATGAGGGTGTATTGGGAAAAACGCTTGGACACGTCGATTTGTATTTTTAAATGCGCATTTTTGTCAAAAAAAAAATTATACAGGGTGTGTAATGTGACAGTGGCCAATACCAACTTTCTTATTTTAAATGGAAATCTCTGCATATTATTTATTTTTTGGGTTTTTCGGAAAATTCTAGACACAATTCATGTACAATGTCCCACACCTATCTTCAACTGTTTCGGAACTATTAAGTGTTTTCAGATTTATTACAAAAATTAACATTAAAAAAAGAAAATTATTTTGTTTCACAAATTCGCTACATTACACTAAAAATCTATTTCCCATTTAGCTCTTGATATTGATAAAGTAAGCAAAAACCATTGCTGCGTTCCTTTTTACTGATATGAAATTAAAAAAATACAAAGACCGTTTTGTTTATTTTCGTAAAAACTCATAGCCTTAGCAACATGTTGTCTGCCTGCATGACAGTAGTGATCAGTGTCAGTGTTATTGTCGTTTGAATTTCGTTAACTGTACGTAATAATATCAGAAAAATGGTTCATTTAACAGAAATGCACAAAATAACCATTCTACAAATGATTGGTTATGGAGATAACACACGGACACAAATGGAAGTTTCTCGCTTATTTCACGAAAAATTTCCAAATTTACCGCCTGTATCCCAAGGAACAATTAGCAAAATAGAAAAACAGTTTTGCGAGCTTGGTCATGTAAGACATATTAAAAAAGTAGCTGCCAATACAGTAAGTGATGATACGAAATTGGATATTATGCTTGAGTTTCAAGAAAACCCACATAATTCTGGTCGAAAAGCAGCCCCACTGTTCAACATTAGCCGCACATCAATTTTTCGAGTATTAAAGGAAAGTAAAATGCATCCCTATAAAATGATGCCAACTCAGGAGCTCATAGAAGACGATTTCGATAGGAGAACGTATTTTTGTGAACAGATGATGGCAATGTTAGATAACAATGTGATCCAATCAGAAGATATTTTATTTTCTGATGAGAGCACATTTACACTTCACGGCCATGTTAATCGTCAAAATTGCCGCTATTGGTCTAATGAGAATCCTCACTGGATGAGAGAGGAACATACGCAATATCCTGAAAAAGTTAATGTTTGGGCAGGCATTGTTGGAAATCACATCGTAGGTCCCTTTTTCATTGATGGTAACTTAAATGGAGATAAATATTTAGAACTGCTCCAAGATAATGTCCTGCCAACTTTCGCAAACTTATATCCTAATCCAGCAAACCCACAAGTTCCTGCCAATACAGTATGGTTTCAGCATGATGGAGCACCGCCCCATTTCCAAATCAATGTCCGGCAGTACCTGAACCAAATTCTTCCAAATCGGTGGATAGGGAGGCGCGGATCGATAGAATGGCCAGCACGATCTCCTGATCTGACGCCATTAGACTACTTTTTGTGAGGATATGTCAAAAGTCTTGTATACAAAACTAAACCCCTCAACTTAGATGACTTAAAAAGACGAATCACGCTTGCGATTAGATCAGTCACGCCTGAGATGTTGAGTAATGTTAGAAGACATTTCTATACCAGATTAGCATGTTGCCAAGACGTTCGCGGCGAGCATTTTGAACATTTACTACATTGACATTAACGTTTTTTGTTTTTTTTTTTACATTATTAAGAAATAATCAGTATTCCTTATTAGGTTTTTAGTGTAATGTAGCGAATTTTTGAAATAATTTTCTTTTTTTAATGTTAATTTTCGTAATAAATCTGAAAACACTTAATATTTCCGAAACAGTTGAAGATAGGTATGGAACATTGTACATGAATTATGTCTAGAATTTTCCGAAGAACCCAAAAAATAAATAATATGCAGGGCTTTCTATTTAAAATAAGAAAGTTGATATTGGCCACTGTCACATGACACACCCTGTATAATTTTTTTGTTTGAGGAAAATGCGCATTTAACAAATGCGCATATTACAAATCGACGTGTCCAAGCGTTTTTCCCAATACACCCTCATTTATTTGTTATCGAATTTATTCCATTTGGCTGTTCCACACTGTATACATATATACATATGTATGTTATAAATATGGTTAATCCGAGTTGAATCTACTTTTAATATTTTCTGCATCTTTATGTTATTTAATCCAGATTGCCACTCATGCCGCAATAAAAATTTCTATTAATTGGCAGTTAATTTTTAACTGTAGGTGGTGTAAACGAGCATTAATCAGAACCATGAGAATTAGGGTTTTTTTTCTAATATGTGTTTACATCAGGTAAACCCAGGTACAACAGGTAGAAAAATGCCGAAAAGGTTTGGGCAACGGGAACAAAGTAACTTAATCAGATTATTTTTATACCATTGTATTGTAGTAAATATTGTAATAAAATTAATAACGTTATTTATTGTAAATAAACAATTGTCGATTTATCTAAAAGAGAAACAGTTCGTTTGCTGAAACAGTAAGCCGTTAATAATGCTTTTATTATGTTGGCCCTGTAGAAATTTGCAAGAGCATTTTACATTGTTGTTGTCTTAAACATGAAGTTCGAATTATTTGGAAATAGGTGTTGAATAATGATCTCCAAGGTTTGAATACGTCCTTACTAACAATTAATTTTAATCTGACACAGACTCTTGTGATGAAAAACAGAGACAGACTACGATTCTGGAATAGATAAACAAAAATCGTTGACTACACCATCTTCCATCATTTAAATAGAAATGTTTAACATTACAATACACAAGCAATAATTTAGAAACTATTACAAGTGGTGGTTATAGTCGGCACAATATCGTAGAAACTATTGACTATATATACATATAAGTCTTATTAATCTTTCCCCTAACCTACTACTACATTGTTAAATGTCACACACATCACCTACAGCAACAGCAACGCAGTAATTCGAATGAGAAAACTGAAAACGCCAATACAGGATTCTAAGCCTCAACGCTACGTTTTTCCTTCTTGCGTGAATTGTCAGAGGGTGTAATTGCAAGTCGGGAATGATCTTCATTGTGATGTCACCAAGGTGACTATCCGAGAGGTGAAAGGTTGCCATAGAGGTGTGCCTTCAGTCGTGAATTTAGTCGGAACGCTCAGCGATACGCTCCTCTATACGACGACGGTGCTTGGTGTGAAATGAAATAAAAGGTTCCCCGTTGCTTGCCATGCTTGTTACCGATTCAACGGCAATTAGGGAAGTTTTACGTTTACGTTTTATTGGAATTCCCATGTTTTACCATTATTGTAAATATCTGCTCCTACATAAATATGTATGTAATACATCTAATTGATATATTATCGATATCTTGCATTTAAACTTGCATTGAAGCAATCGTTAAACCTTGAAGTTTGATATGCAGCAGATAAAACGTTACCGTATATAAACGTCCTGTATTTATGCAATTATATTTACAGAAAGTACTTATGGTTGCGGTACTTGCAGGTTTAGAAAGGAAAATATGGAATGATTGGAACTTTATCCATTTAATCGCCGTTCAAATTGAATTTTGCGCTCATTAGATCCAGTTTCAAGCTTATTACGCTATCTGTATTAACGTAGAAATAAAAAAAAACACATTTTTAATACATTAGATAATGAGTCATAATTGCACTGGTATCGTTGTTTGAGTAGAAATATTGCTTTAAAATCGCGAGCCAAAACAATCTTCGAATTGACGACTGAATGAGGAATTTATAACTACTTGTACTCTTCTTTTCTTACAGATTTTTTTCACCTTTATTTTATTATACTTTTTAAATCAAATAATGAATCTGTTATAGGAAATGTATACATTATTCTATAAACTAATAAAAATTGTCTACACAACATATTACTCATCAAGAATCGTGAAATCAACTCCCATAATTCATATAGACGATATCGCAAAATTCTGATCTAGCCGACTAGGTTGTACAATTCGTCTAGAAACCGTTCCAATCACATAAATTGTCTCGATAGCTTGAGCAATTTTCTCGAAACACAAAAATGACCAACAGACAAGCCATAACTGCTGATAATCTTCAGCGCCATCTATAACTTTTACGACTTTATCGCACGGTCAGTTTGCCGTTGAGTAGTTTCGCAACGACATGAGTCCTTGCCTGGGGAATATCGTCTCCCTCCTATATATATGTCCTTATATTTAGATTAGTTTCCTGTTTTTTGTGTGTACTACATAGATATGTGCATTTTTTTATTAGCAATTAATAAGATATGTTTCCAGTTTTTATGTCTAAAGATTTCACCTAATTCTAATCTAAATGTAATTATTATAGGACGAGATAACTTTCCCAACAATTTTGCTTTGTGTTGTTCACTGCCAGAACTAATAATCCACATTCCACGGCTAATTTGTCAGGTCAACTCTTGAAAGGTGTAAGATTGAAGTTTAGTTCGCAGTGCGCTCAAGTACAGTGATATTCAAAGGTATCCGGACACGACTAGATAGAGTTCAATACTTTATTCTAAAGAGTCGCAGGGCCAGCTTACTACCTGCTGAGTGTAACCGTAGTTTGTCGCTCTTACAAAAACATTGCATTATATAAACTCATATAGGTACGTGGACATAACATAAATTAAAATATTAGAATTAAGGAATTCAATCATCTGTAGCATTAAGGGTGGGTTTATCAATGTAAGGATAAATAAATGTACTTGCAGACAAAATTTTATTCGTAAGCTAACTACAATGAAATGTTTATTGAGTTTTAAATAGAAGTTATCTGCAAGATAAAGCATTGTAATCGCTACATTTTATCTGCCAGTTAGCAATATCTGTCAGTTACTTACCTAACACTTTTATCTTCACATTGATAAACCCACCCTAAGTGAGTAAAATAGTTGAGACCCTGACATTTTTAATGTCATTTGACGTTTGTACAAATGACAAAATACTGTCACCCAGCTGCTAATCATTATCTTACAATGAGATAGTAATCATTTTAATTATTTATTGTATAAAATAGGGCGAACATAAAATTATCTATATAAATAATGACCATTATAAGTAATGGCCAGTATGGATAATGACTAGTATGAATAATAACCAGTATGGATGATGACCAGTATGAATAATGACCAGTATGAATAATGACTAGTATAAATCATTTTCATATGTTTTTAAAACTGTACCTCATTCCAGCGAGCGTTGTTTGTGTTCTTTTGCGATTATTGTGATTTATTGTTTTTTTAATTCATTTCATCTTGATTCTTTATACAAAATTAGTTTTTTTAAAGCCTCTGAATGATAATATTCACGTATGGAAGGTATTATTTGGACCGTTTTCCTTAAATTTTCTAGTTTATACACCTTATGGTTTTGATAAACGTCAATACGTGAATTATGGCTGATGCTGCTCTCACAGGTTCCCCAAAAAATGCAAAGTGCAGGGTGCAGGCATGTAACAAAGTGGGTAAAGGCATCATCAGACAGCAAATGAAGTTGGGATTAGCAAAAAGACATTGTTTGATACCATCAGAGATATAAAGACGCCACCAAAGAAACGGATATGTCAAACGATATAGGACAAATTGGACGAAGCTCAAAAAAACGCAATTAGAAGCACTAAATAAGTATGTTTTATTAGTGTTCATGAAGATGTTATTCTACTTAGTGGACAGCCAATAATTATCAGTCAATGGCAAACAAAATTTTAAATTTACCGCGATTTTTGCAAATCACAACCTTGTTCCTGTATGGTATGCGCTCCGATTGTACCTGTCATCTGCTCCATTCTTATTTGGAATGGACTTTAAGTACAGTATTAATTAAAACTATATTGATATGTGGGCACATTTGGTATTACACGTAATTGGCCATTACGCGTCATTAAGTACCTACATATATTTTTAAGATGTAATTTTAATTACTACATCATCCTTATTATGCAGATCTGGCTCACTTTGATTTGCCCAAAGTAGTTTTTGAGGGTTATTATGTAATTATGTACAGTCAGTAAGAAAACGGCGAAGCTCCCGAAAGGTTTACACTAATTGCATTATAAGCATAATAAAGCTTCATTTACATAGAGGGTAGTGGGAATCGTAGTTCTCATGTATTTAAACGAGAGCATTTACATAAACAGTCCGACAGTAACGGTAGTGGAGAAGTAGTGCCAAAGTACGCAAACTCCAAACATTCCCACTACACTACCGATACTTATACCCTTGCGTCTGCGCAGAACAATCTACCGATAACAGCTGTTTTGTTGTGTTTACATTTGACTATACATCCATTACCAATTATGGTCGTTACGCATGCGCAACAAAGCAGGCGCATCGCCACTACTTTTCTTATGTAAATGCATTTCCGCACTACAATACACCTTCCACTACTCTTACACTACAATTGCCACTACCCTCTATGTAAATGAAGCTTAAGCTGGCCCTGCTGCTATTTGGAATAAAGTTTTGAGCACATCTATCTAGTCGTGGCCGGATACCTTTGAGGGTCACTGTACATACATATCAATATAATCAACCCAATTTATCTTATATTCAATCTAAATTCGGTTTTCTAGTTACAGTTATATTTATCTTAATCATTTGATTCATCTTAATGAACTTCAGATTCTTCAAAGACGACTTTAACCGAGCCTGCCGTTCCATTATAACTGCTCTTGAAAATTTAGTGCTCAGACAAAATGCAAATCATGGCAATATATTGTATCCTAACTGTTTTGAGATCGAATAGAGTCAATCAGGTACATTTATTTGGCCAAAATGAATTGTTACGTGTTATTATGTCAAATGTAGAGGTACGCAGGTTTACGGTTTTTAAATCTGCTTCAGGATTAGATAACTATGGTTTAGAAATGAACGTAGAAAATGATGAAAAGTAACTCGAAGAGATGTTTATTCCTAACTCAGTACAATCAGCTTCAAAATTATATTGTAGAATAATGATTATGGGAACGTCATGAGTGATCAGTCGCCAGGGAACAAAAACAGTTCACCTGGTTTATCTGGTTTTGACCTGATTTTGAATCCAAGTCTCTTCCCAGCATGGTCCTTATACTGGCGTATTTTTGAAACCAGTTAAACTATAAAAACACTTACTTCTAAATATTTTAAATCCGTAAAGAGCTAGATTTTATGAATTTTTACAATCGTATAATAAATCCTTACATTGATGAATTGTAATATTTCCATCGTTTATAGTTCCTTAGCGACCTTGAAAATCAGGACATAGATTCTGACATTCGAATTAATATTTTATCAGCTGTTATGATTCGTTTTGCATATAATTAGATTGTGTACACAATTTTTTACAATATATCCACGCACTTTTGATTAAGAAAATTATAACTTCTATATAAATAGTTTCCTGCTGTAAATTTTTTATTATAATTTATTACAACACGTCCAAGATGTAAAATTTGCATCGTATCATTATGCATTTGTTGTGTCAGATCCTTTTTAATCCTTTTATTTGCTCATCGTGGAAGTTCCCGGCTACAAAGGGCCTTCCCAAGTTTGCAACTACATCTCTTCCTAATAATTAATTCATCTTCAGGAAGGGATACAGCGCGGCTTGATGAAATTAATTAATTACATCCGCAATGTGCCGATTTGTAACTTCGTTGGAGGGCCCTGATTAATATGAAGTGCGTTGTATACACATATATATTTTTATTATACTTTTATCATTAAAGTACAAAGAGCACTTTAAAATGATATTAGTAATGAATAGCTCAATGAGTGGATGAGTAGATGTATAGAGGCACTTCAGATTTATATTATTTTCTACATTTTCATATTTGAGATTGATATCGATTAAAAGTTCTAACAATTGTAGTACATTGTAAAACTAATACAACGTTTATTAAATAGAATGACACTTCCATTCGTATATTATAGATTTGGAAATACGAAAAAGGTTTAATTAGTTTGGCTACACAGATATCTACCTCTATAATTTGCATTAAATCAATCGCACGATGCTTTAATGAGGAATGTATGTTTTTTTATATCTATTAACATGCAATATAAATAGATAGATACTTATATTACAGTTTATCTTATCACATATTTAGAGGAAGAGCTAAGACTACTTATAACATATTGCACACAATTTTTAAAGTATTCGTATTTCACATTCAAAAAAATGTTGAAACAGTTTGTGTTTTTCGCATTGATAGCTTACTTAAGTGTTTCTTCAGCTAGTGAGGTAGCTGAAGAGAACCTTCATTCGAAAGATCAGATACGCAGTAAAACATACTCTCTTGGTCGTATCTATACTTCACGAAGGAATGCTGATAAAAGCAATGTAAAAATTAGCGAGGAAAATGCGCAGAAGCTGTTGGAAATCGCCAATGGGTAACTTTGATTTTGAAATTTAGGTAATTTTTTAGGTGATTATTATATCTTGCAGGCCCCACAATACTGCTGAAAATGTAAATGAATTTGCAGATAGCATAATAGATGAGATTAAGGGAGAATTGTTGACAGGTAATGGAGATCCAGCTGTTCTTCCGGATGCTCATATTGTCTTTGAATATGTGAGTATTACAATCAATTATTTGCGGAAAATTGGTTCTTTTGTTCAAATTAGTTTAGTTGATTTATTTCAATAAACAAGCAATTATAGTTCTTACAGAAAAATTGGGATTTGGCTTGAAATGTCCTCGTAATTATCTTAGAGTTGTGTTTCAGTTTGAAGTTCATTCCTGTATAAGTTTCTAATTCTTCATAGGAAGTTTCTCGGAATCGTTTGTGGAAAAGTTGGGCCACCCTCTTTTCCAGGAATTGGAACATAATCGAAAGAAATCCCAATACAGTTGAAAGCTGGTTGTGGAAGCAGCTTATCCGGTTGAGAGCTCGATGAGGCCTGGTTGTGAAAACAGCTTAGTGCACACCTAGTTTTGAGCTGGTTGTGAATTAGTTCAGAGCTGTTTTCCAAACCGGTTTAAAACTAGCTTTCAACTGTATTGCGGCTTCCTAAAACTTTTATCTTTCTAACAAAAATTGAGAGCATTAAAACATGTTAATAAAAAGATGACATAGAATAGACAGGATGCTGCTCTTCTTCTTTTCCGAGGTTATTGCATTTCTTCGACATATTTGACATATTACGACCTAGAGGAATGTTTACGATTCCATGCATTGCAATAAGTTCGAGGCTCTAATTAAATGCTTTGTTAAAGCTTTATCTATAAGACGAGATAGTAAACTGTTTTGACACTTATTTCAAATAGGATGGCGGAGGGTGGAACGGGGAGTGACTGGATTAGACTACAAGATGCTATTGTCCTATTAAAAAAGAATACATAACCTCAAAGTTTAACTGACCAATTCCTAGGGGGTGACAGTTTCAGGGCACATAACTTGTTATGTGCAGTGTGGTCTGAAAATTGCAGGATATGGGCTAATGCCTAGGCGCCTGCGGCTCACCACCTAAGCCATTTTCAAATCGAATAACCAATTCTTAGAGGCATGGCAGGACTTGAAGCTGGGAGACACATTTTATTCAAATTGAAGCAGACTCTATTTTTTTGTAAACTTATTTTGGTATTAAACATTGTCTTTTGGGCTTTCTTTATTTTAATATTTCACTTAGAATTTCGTCATTTAATGTTTGTATTATTTTAATTGGTTGAATTTCAGTTGTTGATTTAGACCTACATGACCACCACTATTTCATTCTGTCTGTTTCAGAGACCGCTGCTTATTACTCATACCGGTACTCTTGATTTAACTGTCGGTCATTTACAAGAACTATCAACGGTTGGTCGCGGAGGAGACGCTACCATGACAGCAGTTGGTTGTGAAACAATTATTACTATACCCTTAACATTTAGGAGCATAATTGTAAGTACTGTCACTATTTTTAGACTCAGAAAATACTGTCAACAACATCCCATTTTAACATAGGCTAGATACAATTTCCTGATGCAAGTTAGAGGCGATACTGCAGAAGGTATCCTTCATTCTTGGTTAGATAACGTAACAGCCGATTATAGCGTTACTGTACCTTGTAATGGTGGACCAATCGCTCAAAGCAGTTTCGTCAAGAATATTGGGTAAGCTAACAGGAGCTGGGAACTGTTGATTTAATTAATGATTATATTTATTTTCAGAACTTTACAAACTAACCTCTTTGGAACAGGACTCAGCAGCAGCTACAGAAGTTTGATTACGGATTTGACGACAGATTTGCTGATTGCTACAGTTTCCCAGTATTCTGAGGCTATAGTTGGAGGACTGCTCAACAATGCTGTATCGTCGCTTTTAGCCTGAAATAAATGGCGTGTTGTTTGTTTTAATATTCTATAATTGGAAAAATGATTACAATAAACTTTGTTTAAAAACTGATTTTTTATTATATAAGATCTCCTCCTGGCTTCAATTCAAACGAATGATTAATGTAATTTTTAATTCATCTATTGATTAAACATTTTAATTATAGTAATTGGTGAATCGCCAATCAATTATTTTAACATTACTAGACCTATTGTGTATGTATCTTATCTGATTGTATACAGAAAGAAATAAAAAAAATCCAACAGTGTATATATACACAATTATAGTTTCATGAATTATAGTATTTGTTGACGAAAATGGCACGATTAACAATATTTGTAATCCTAGCAGTGTGTTTGTCTGCTGCCACAGCAGCTGAGATTGCTCTAGCTGTAGAGGATGTTCAAGAAGAGTATTCCATAACATCAATATCTGAACCGACGAAAATTGCTGTTAAACCTGAAGTGTTAGCTGTGGATAGCAGTGTATCTGAAGCTTTGAAAGCTACTCTTGTAGAGTAAGTTTCACCACATTATTGCTTAATCACTGTAAATATATTATTATTTCTCTAGAGCGCAAACTAAAGTAGATGTTTCTTTTGATATAAACGAGCAAGTGGACAATATATTAAATCAAATCAGTCATAGTCTTCTTATGGGCTCATACGATCCGGCTGCTTTATCTGATAGAACTATAGAATTCGAATACGTAAGTGAAATTCTGAATAATAGTAGTAGTAATATATTAAAATGTCTTGGTTTTGTTTTTAGAAACCTTTACTCGTAACATATTCGGGTACATTAGAATTAAGCAATGGACAATTGCAAGAATTATCAACAGTAAACAGAAATGGCGATGCTACGCTGGTGTATACCTATCCAGCAAAGGTGTTGAAAGTATCAGTTCCAGTCAGTTATGACACTCTTATCGTAAGTAATTCACACACATTTCTGGATCTGAATGTATAGCAAATTTCGTGGTACTTTCAGGCTACTTATGATTTTACTATGTCGGTTAGAGGTGATACAGTAAGTGGTGTATTAATAGCATGGGCAACAGGTATAACAGCTTCCTATAATCTTGAAGCTAGTGTTGAGGAAACAATCTCTGTAACGAGTACCGATTTTTCTCTAGATATCGGGTAAGATTGCTCAAATAAAGCTTATAGTTTATTATGTCAAATCTAACTTTATATTTATTTTAGCTCGTTCGATCTCAGTATATACAGTGTCGATATCAGTACTTCCTATAAGAACTTGGTTACCAGTTTAACAAGTGATCTTCTTAAGGAAAGTATTATCGAAAATACTGACAGTATAATCAATGAGCATTTTACTATTGTGGTAGAAAATGCTATTGGAAGTTTAGAATTGTTTTAAATATTGGAGATTAATAAATTGAGTTAAACAGAAAATGTGTTTGCGTAATAATTTTAAATTTAACAGACAAAATTAATACAACCTCCTCTTTAGTAATATTAATTAGAAAGATGACACAGTTTTGTTGGGTGCCATTAAAGGCCTTGTTACCAGTTAAGTCAGTATTTCAAACAAATAGGTGTTACTGAGTACTCACAAAATTCCTTGAATATAGGTATTCAGTGTTCAAGTTAAAGTTAGTATTTGTAATTTAACATTTAAGAAAGGCGCTACTGCTATTTGGAATGCTAGTCCCTTGAAGAATGTTTACCTAGCTACCTAGCTATAACTAGTCATGGCAAATTCGATACACATTCAAGCAGTGTAGATGTTACCGTGAAAGTCAGAAAACTGGTGATAGTCGAGATATACCGGCGAATGTCAACATTCATCATAGACTCATGATGTATGTTCAAAATATTTTTTTATAAAAAGAAAAAAAAATTAAACTTTATAGGTTATTATTTATTTTGATTAAATCATGGAATTAAAACAGCAAAGTAAATGTAAGGCAACCTTATTTATTGCAACAACTTAAGCTACTATGTCATTTCAAATTACACAAAAACCTTTTGTTTTTACAGCAGTTACAATGTGTACAGCCTTGCCCTCCACTGTTTGAATTAGCAGAAAGTGCTTCTCTTACCGAAATTTCTTGAGATGAAATCTCATCAATGGAAATTAACTTTTCTTTGCAAATTGCAAATTGATTACGGGTGAAAAGCTGCTTCAAGGTACCATTTTTGTTTGCTAATTTATAAAAGTCTCAATTCTCTATCCCAACAACAATGGCTAACACATTTCGGGGATCTGTACGACCACGGTCGACGTCAGGGACTTTAATTCTTACGGTATCACCAATTTGGGCGGCAGGAAACCTTTTTTTTGCAACATTATTGTTGCAAAGAATTAAGTATTGTGAATTGATTAGCTCGTGCTGCCTAGTCAGCACTTGAGATGAAGACGTAATCGGTTGTAGATTGGTCAATGTTTGAGTTGAAGACGTTCTGGGTTGTGGATCAGTGGGCTCTTCAGATGAAGACGTGCTGGTGGCAGATGAAGGTAGATTGGCCATCCATGTCACTTACATCTAAAACATGGTCATCAATATGGTCACTAACCAAATTTTCTTCACAAGTATTAACGTAAGCTTCTAGCTGTTCCTCGGTTTCAACGTTTGTAATTTGCTGGTTGGGGAGTGAGATCACGATGCTATGCTTCTTTTTGGTTTAACACCAAACAGAGCTTCATATGGACTCTGGCGTATTCCTTCATGGTAAGTTGTATTTTTTGCGAATTAGACAAACAACAACCCTTTTGACCATTTATTTGAATTATTATCATGCATCCACGCAATTAACATATATTATTCTGTATGTCCTGATTGGCTCTTTCGACTGAGCCTTGTGTTTGGGTGTGACGAGACTTTCCGTGCACTATTTTAACATCTTTTCACATAGTGCATAAATCAGATATGACTTGGTTACTGAGCTCTCTGCCATTATCCGAATGCAATATAGCGGGAGCACCAAATATTAAAAAAATGTGAATAATGTGATATGCTCCTTCTTCTGTTCTCTTAGTTTTTAACACTCGTAACTGGGCAAACTTGGTCAAGTAATCTTGGTAAACCATTATAAATTTGTAATCGCCATCGCTGTGTGATTGCAAGTCTATCAAATCGACTTGACATCTAGAGTTTAATTTGGAACTCACCATTGGTTTTACAACAATAACTTTTTTAGGAGCATTGTGTTTGCATTTAATTTAAATTATAAGATAAAAAATCCATATTCACACGGCTACCTGGCCGATCACAAACCCGAAATATCTCCTACCATGTCTGTGGTATAAACATGCCACCGTCAACTATAACAGAGTTTATCTAAAATATCAACACCACCTCTGATACCATCGTAATCCATAATAATTAATGGCATTTTTCGCGACTGCATGGGTGGGAGAACCGTAAAGGCATACTCGGCCATAAGCCACCTGGTCGAAAGTTAGTTTACTCCGGCATCATCCAAACGATCGACCTCAAGGTAATTTAATCTCTCTCAGTTCACTATCAAGCAGTCGGCAAGCAGATGGATGGAGTTTCCTTCACATTCCCCTGTCCAGTTTACCATGGCCATGCGATGCAAGTGAGTGACGTCAGTCTGTCTCTGCTCATAGAGACTGCCTTACGCAATCTTTTCTCATACAAGCGGATCCCGAGGGTTTTACAGTGTTTCATGCCGACAAGTGCACTCTAGTTGGAACAATGCCTAGGACAGTGCATAGTTGCTCAAATGCAAATCTTGATAAAACCTCCACTCTATCATGAATAAAGAACGGAGGACTGGAACAAAAACTGGGTGGTGGACGTCAAAAGATGCCTCTAGGGTGGTTGACACGTTGAGTTACCATGGCCTTCTGGCGTCCCCCACCTAGTTTTGCTCCTGAATCAATCAAATAAGCCGTCTATTTTAAGGTGATTCTCTAACCAAAAGTAACTAAATTCTGCACTATTTCACTGTGAATCGCTGTGAAATTATAGCAGAGATGGTACACCTTTACATTGCAAAAACTGGATTTGTAACTCCTCAATTCCAACTTTATATACAGGATCATTCACGGAACTGCTTCGTTAGAACTTTTTGATGTTCTTGAAATTCAACATTTCTGAAAACTTGTAATTATAACTGATATCATCTGGACTCATCAGCAAAATTATTTGCACCATAGTACCGCTTCCGGTTTACCGGAAGTTGACGTCAACTTTCTTAATTTATTTATTTGATTTAAAAGAACTAAAGACCCTGCCACAATATTGAAAAGCTTTAAGAAACAGCACAAAATTGTTGTCTGGAGAGTTTTTCCTTTTAATTTATGTATTTTATATCTTGTTACACTTTCATTTTATTACAATTGAACTACTATTGAACTATTATTTTTATATCACAATATTGCTTTGAAATCTAATTATTAAAATTAAATAACAACAGGCCAATTACAATTTCTGATATAAATTCATACGCATCCCGTTTAAAACCACTCATAATGACTCCTTGTTTGGGTACTTTGTATTTAATCACAATCACCTAATCAGTTTTCTTAGCAAAGTCTCCTTAAAATCAGATATTTACGACTTGTACTTTGTACAGATTCTTATCGAAATCAAAGACTATGAATGTTATCGTGTCGTTATAATTGCCTAGTTAAATATAAGCGGCCGTCACCTTGTTACTATTATTAATTCAATCGTCAAAGTTGTAACACAATGAGGTTTTTCACGGTCCTCGCAGTTGTACTGTTACAAGTATTTTCGTCTTCGGCCGAAGACTTGGCGCCTCCTCATATTCAAATTTTATCTGTTATTCCCAGAGGAAAGACAGCTCCTCCAGTAGAATCCGGGAATAAACATGTAGCTCTGAGGTAAGCGATATTCAGGAGTTAATATTTGACTTTGATATATAAATGCCACATATCTTACAGAGGTAAAGTGAAAGCTAATAGTGATCTTAACGCATGGGCGGATGGAATAATAATACCTCTTAGTGAATCACTATTAAGTGGTGGTTCTGATCCAGCATCCACAGGCTCTTATACGATACATTTTGAATACGTAAGTACAAGTCTACACAGCAAAAAATTATTGTAGTAACTTCCAAAATTTTCCATTTTTATTCATAGAGACCATTGCTAATTACTTATAGTGGAACTCTTGAGTTAACACGAGGTTCGATTCAAGGCCTATCAACAATCTCTAGAGCAGATGATGTTGTTCTATCCTATTCAATTCCACCAGGTTCTATGAGAGTGTCAATGCCTCTACTCTTCAACCATATTATTGTAAGTTATTATATTGAGAGAAAAACATTAAAATTAGTTCTAATTATCATTCCTGTGTTAGGTTACCTATAATTTCGAGATGAACGTAAGAGGCGATACTGTAGTTGGTGTCCTATATGCTTGGTTATCTAACCCAACAGCTGATTATGCTCGTTTCACTTCTGAAACAGTAAATAGTCATGAATTCCTATTGAACATAGGGTAAGATACTATAAAGAGTTTGAACGTTACATATTATAGCAATTATGAATATAATTTTGTTTAGAGCATTTAGCCTTGATCTATACAGCGGAGATATGAGCAGTTCCTATAGGGATTTGATTACCGAACTGACGACTAATCTCATTAAGGAAATAGCTGCTATATACACCGAAAATATTATTACACCACCTCTGAATGCAGCTATAAATTATACTGATCTTGAAATGTAAATATATTATGTTCCAGAAAATAAATAGAAATTATTTTGTTTTTAAAACAAATTTTTGTTGATAGTAAAGCAAATTTTGCATAAATTATTAGAACCTGGAAATAATTCTTTTTTAGTGTAATTTCATGTTATTAACTTGAGTATAATTATCGTTAATTATAGATTAGATAGGATTTATTTTGCACTAAATTTGTTGATTATTTTCACTGATAATCTTCGTTATTACTTACTTTTTCGAGTACATATTTCTAGAGATAATAATAAAACAGCAAGCTAGCTTTTAAGATACTATGTAGTACAACGAAATGAAACAAATGCATCAAAAAGATTATTAAATCATAAAGGAGACAATCACAACGGCAGAAACACTGGAACTACTAATTGATAATTCCTGCTTGATGCACAAACAAGCTCTAAGGCTTTCAGGAAAGAGCGATACATCAAGTGAGAGGATCCAAAATTTATCTGCTGTTGAAAAAATTAGAGGCAAACAATATCTTCTCTAAAATGACTTATGCGATTTGAGGATTGTATCAGGTGGTTCGTTAATGGAATCAGAAAAAAATCCTTCAAACCTATAGGGAAATGAAGACTCTAAATTAATTGATTTAGGGCTGATAACGGTTATTAATTTGGCACATCGATTATAGTTAAAGTTGGATCTTTAACAATATCGGTGATCAAATCATCAAATTATTTCTTAATAGTGCTAAAACATGTTTTCTTTAGAATCCCAACAGATTCGATTAGGACTGGGGTGACCATGCGAAGCTGTTTCACTGCGACCTAATTTTGCCTTATTAATTAGGCCTATCATTTTCTAGAGCGGTTCTTTTATGTATTCGTTAGCTGTGGGGTTCTCTACACCCATTGCTTTGACAGTCTTCCTGTCTTTACTCAGTAGTTCTTCAGTAAACTCAGGTCTCTCTCCCCTTAGGAACTCCTTTGTCTAATTTTGTCCTGGCGATCTCTTCCACCATTCCTTGGCCCTGTTATACGAGGCCTGTCTAAAAAGTATCCGACTTTTGGCCAAAAAAATATTTCGAATACCTGACCCTAATAACTTAGCCCAGTGATCCTTCCACTGCTGAAAACACCTCTGCAAATCTTCTTTTGGAATGGTGTCACGTTCCACATTATCTCTTCTCTACTCTCAAAACGGGATCCTTTCAGTGGCGTGTTCAATGTTCGAAACAACCAGATGTCGCAAGAAGCCAGGTCTGGAGAGTAGGGAGGTTGGCGAACGGTTGTAATTCCATGTTTGGCTAAGAAAATGTGGATCAATTGGGATGAATGTGTAGGGGCGTTGTCATGATGCAAGTACCAGTTGTTCGCCGCCCACATGTCTGGTCTTTTGCGCCGAACTGCGTTACGGAGTCGCTGGAGAACATCTTGATAGTACTCCTTTGTCACTGTTTGTCCTTCCGGGGCGTATTCGTGATGTACAATTCCACGGATATAAAAAAAACAGTCAGCATCACTTTGTTTAAGCTTCGCACCTGCCGCGCTTTCTTCTGGCTTTTTGTTTCTGGGTCGTACCCGTACACCCATGACTCATTTCCAGTTATCACGTTCAGAAATCCAGGATCAGTGTTGGCAGTGTCCAGAAGGCCCTGTGCAACGTCAAAACGGAGGTCTTTTTGTTCCGGCGGCAACAATTGGGGTACGAATTTCGTAGCCACTCGGTTCATGTTCAAATCCTCACGCAAAATTGCATGCGCAGAATCTTTACTCACTCCAACCTCTTCTGCAATCTCCCGCACTGTTAAACGACGATCTGCCATCACCAAATTTTGCACCCTCTCAACATTTGCTGCACTCCGAGCAGTTTGCGGCCTGCCACGACGCTACTTACTCCCCGCTGATGTGCTCATGCTCTCCAAACACCTGCTGAATCTTACGAATTGTTTGGCTTTGAGAATCACCAAGCTTTTGATAGAATTTGATGCAGTATCTTTACTCAATTTGTCCAGTCATCTTGCGAGAAAACTAAATCCGACGAACACTACGAACAGCACCTTACTTGACGATCATCAGCCAGCGACTTGCACAAGCGAACGCGGTGAAAAATTCAAGTATGCGCATTAAGGTTCCTACTTCCATCGTAAACTGTGGCGCTGCCTTAGAATCAGTACTTTGCGCGAAAAAAATTAAGGTCGGATAGTTTTTAGACAGGCCTTTCATTCATCCAATCGTCCATTTGTACAGCGAATTTTTAATTTGCGATTTGGACATGCCGAAAGAAGAGCCAGCACCCTCTCATCCGTCGCCTCATTTCTCTTCACGCCCGTGTGGCTGGGAGCCCAGGCCAATATTAATTTCCTTTAGTTGCCCATCACATTTAAGGCACTTGCGGAACTGATCACTTTAAATGCTGCCTGACTATCGGTCCATCTATCTACTTTTCTAGAATCCCAATAACTTGAAGTTAACTATAATTTAATACTAATTCTCTTTGTGCGTTTGTTATTTTGATTTTTTATTCTTATTTATTCAAAACAGTCTCTTTTTGAGCCAATAAAGCACAGGAAATGGTCAACAAATTTGTCGAAACATTTTTTATACTCATTGGCTGGAATGGCCTTTAGGATGGTGATCGAAGTGTTTTAGATAATCGCGATGGTATCGAAACGATTTCCTTTCATCGCCAATCTTAGTTTGGGAAATAGCCACAAGTCGAACGGAGCCAAATCATGTGAATACGGTGAATGATCGATAACAATGATGTCTCTTTTTGGTCAAGAATCAATATACCATGATGGCGTTGTGTGATGGGGCATTGTCGTGCAACAAAAATCAACTGCATGGCTCTCGATATTCGGGTTGAACTCGTCGAATTCTACCCCATAATCTTTGTAGAACTCCCAGATAATATTGTGCGTTCACCGTCTGACCTTCTGGAAGGAATTTCCGTTTGAATGAAAAAAAAAGGTCAACATTGTCTTGAACTGAATTTTGATATGTCTTCGATGATCGGGGTGGTATCTAAACGATTTCCTCTCATCGCGAATTTTAGTTTGGAAAATAGCGAGAACTCGTACGGTGCCAAATCAGGTGAATAAAGTGGACGATCGATCATAATGATGCTTTTTTTGGTCAAGAATTCACGGACCATAATGGTGCATTGTCGTGCAGCAAAACCTAACTGCCTGACTCTCGATATTCCGGTCCAACTCATCGAATTTTGGCCCACAATCGTTGTAGAACTCCTAGATAATCTCCATCGTTCACCGTCTGACCTTCTGGTACAAATTCACTGTGAACAATTTAATTTGAACCGAAGAAAACAGTCGGCATTGCCTTGTTCTTCTGAAAGCACAATTTTTTCTCTTTTGGCTCTTCTGATGACTTCTATACCGCACTCTGACGTTTTGGCTCGTATTGAAAACACCACGTTTCATCACCAGTTACAATGGCTGACATGCTCTCTGGATTCCTTTGGGACATTTTTAACATGTCTTTGCAATGCTGAATTCAAGCAAGAAAGCGTGCACAGATCTTCTGTTTGCTCAAATATTCGGTCAAAATTCGATAAACTGTGCTTTTCTTTATCCTAGACACAAAATGATCACTTTTTTTGAGTTTCTATATATTTTCTTCATTGC
>CM043022.1:41344914-41430352 GCA_023690525.1 Holotrichia oblita
CAATAGCATCTTGTAGTCTAATCTAGTCACTCCCCTTCCACCCTCCGCCACCCTATTTGAAATAAGTGTAAAAACAGTTTACTATCTCGTCTTATAGATAAAGCTTTAACAAAGCATTTAATTAGAGCCTTGTAGTCATTGCAATGCATGGAATCGTAATGTCTAACGTATGCTGTATACAAATAAAAAAAGATTACAGACAACATTTTGAATGAACATTCCTAAAGGTCGTAATATGTCAAATATGTCGAAGAAATGCAATAACCTCGGAAAAGAAGAAGAGCAGCATCCTTTCTATTCTTTGAATTGAAAATGGACATGCCGAAATTACTTATGTCATCTTTTTATTAACATGTTTTAATGCTCTCAATTTTTGTTAGAAAGATAAAAGTTTTAGGAAGCCGCAATACAGTTGAAAACTAGTTTTAAACTGGTTTGGAAAACAGCTCTGAACTAATTCAGAACCAGCTCAAAACTAGCTGTGCACTAAGCTGTTTTCACAACCAGGCCTCATTGAGCTCTCAACGAGATAAGCTGCTTCCACAACCAGCTTTCAACTGTATTGGGATTTCTTTTGACGCGTTCCAATTCCTGGAAAAGAGGGTGGCTCAACTTTTCCACAAACGATTCCGAGAAACTTCCTATGAAGAATTAGGAACTTATACAGGAATGAACTTCAAACTGAAACACAACTCTAAGATATTACGAGGACATTTCAAGCCAAATCCTAATTTTGCTGTAAGAACTATAGTTGCTTGTTTATTGCAATAAGTCAACTAAACTAATTTGATCAACTGAACCAATTTTCCGCAAATAATTGATTACAATACTCACATATTCAAAGACAATATGAGCATCCGGAAGAACAGCTGGATCTCCATTACCTGTCAACAATTCTCCCCTAATCTCATCTATTATGCTATCTGCAAATTCATTTACATTTTCAGCAGTATTGTGGGGCCTGCAAGATATAATAATCACCTAAAAAATTACCTAAATTTCAAAATCAAAGTTACCCATTGGCAATTTCCAACAGCTTCTGCGCATTTTCCTCGCTAATTTTTACATTGCTTTTATCAGCATTCCTTCGTGAAGTATAGATACGACCAAGAGAGTATGTTTTGCTGCGTATCTGATCTTTCGAATGAAGGTTCTCTTCAGCTACCTCACTAGCTGAAGAAACACTTAAGTAAGCTATCAATGCGAAAAACACAAACTGTTTCAACATTTTTTTGAATGTGAAATACGAATACTTTAAAAATTGTGTGCAATATGTTATAAGTAGTCTTAGCTCTTCCTCTAAATATGTGATAAGATAAACTGTAATATAAGTATCTATCTATTTATATTGCATGTTAATAGATATAAAAAAACATACATTCCTCATTAAAGCATCGTGCGATTGATTTAATGCAAATTATAGAGGTAGATATCTGTGTAGCCAAACTAATTAAACCTTTTTCGTATTTGCAAATCTATAATATACGAATGGAAGTGTCATTCTATTTAATAAACGTTGTATTAGTTTTACAATGTACTACAATTGTTAGAACTTTTAATCGATATCAATCTCAAATATGAAAATGTAGAAAATAATATAAATCTGAAGTGCCTCTATACATCTACTCATCCACTCATTGAGCTATTCATTACTAATATCATTTTAAAGTGCTCTTTGTACTTTAATGATAAAAGTATAATAAAAATATATATGTATACACAACGCACTTCATATTAATCAGGGCCCTCCAACGAAGTTACAAATCGGCACATTGCGGATGTAATTAATTAATTTCATCAAGCCGCGCTGTATCCCTTCCTGAAGATGAATTAATTATTAGGAAGAGATGTGGTTGCAAACTTGGGAAGGCCCTTTGTAGCCGGGAACTTCCACGATGAGCAAGTAAAAGGATTAAAAAGGATCTGACACAACAAATGCATAATGATACGATGCAAATTTTACATCTTGAACGTGTTGTAATAAATTATAATAAAAAATTTACAGCAGGAAACTATTATATAGAAGTTATAATCTCTTAATCAAAAATGTGTGGATATATTGTTAAAAATTGTGTACACAATCTAATTATATGCAAAACGAATCATAACAGCTGATAAAATATTAATTCGAATGTCAAAATCTATGTCCTGATTTTCAAGGTCGCTAAGGAACTATAAACGATGGAAATTTTACAATTCATCAATGTAAGGATTTATTATACGATTGTAAAAATTCATAAAATCTAGCTCTTTACGGATTTAAAATATTTAGAAGTAAGTGTTTTTATAGTTTAACTGGTTTCGAAAATACGCCAGTATAAGGACCCTGGCATGCTGGGAAGAGACTTGGATTCAAAATCAGGTCAAAACTAGATAAACCAGGTCAATACCAGGTGAACTGTTTTTGTTCCCTGGCGACTGATCACTCATGACGTTCCCATATTCATTATTCTACAATATAATTTTGAAGCTGATTGTACTGAGTTAGGAATAAACATCTCTTCGAGTTACTTTTCATCATTTTCTACGTTCATTTCTAAACCATAGTTATCTAATCCTGAAGCAGATTTAAAAACCGTAAACCTGCGTACCTCTACATTTGACATAATAACACGTAACAATCCTTTTTTGGCAAATAAATGTACCTGATTGACTCTATTTGATCCCAAAACAGTTAGGATACAATATATTGCCATGATTTGTATTTTGTCTGAGCACTAAATTTTCAAGAGCAGTTATAATGGAACGGTAGGCTCGGTTAAAGTCGTCTTTGAAGAATCTGAAGTTCATTAAGATGAATCAGATGATTAAGATAAATATAACTGTTACTAGAAAATCGAATTTAGATTGAATAGAAGATAAATTGAGTTGATTATATTGATATGTATGTACAGTGACCCTCAGAGGTATCCGCGGCCACGACTAGATAGAGAAATACCCTGCGCTCAAAACTTTATTCCAAAGAGCAGTAGGGCCAGCTTACTATGCTTATAATGCAATTAGTGTAAACCTTTCTGGAGCTTCACGGTTTTCTTACTGACTCAACATAATAACCCTCAAAAACTACTATGGGCAAATCAAAGTGAGCCAGATCTGCATAATAAGGATGATATGAATTAGTACCTAATTAAAATTACATCTTAAAAATATATGTAGGTACTTAATGGCGTGTAATGGCCAATTACGTGTAATACCAAATGTGCCCGCATATCAATATAGTTTTAATTAATACTATACTTAAAGTCCATTCCAAATAAGAACGGAGAAGATGACAGATACAATCGGAGCGGATAATTAATAATTATTGGCTGTCCACTAAGGGTGAGTTTATCAATGTGAGGATAAATAAATTACCTTGCAGATAAAATTTTATTCGTAAGATAATTACAATGAAACGTTTATTGAGTGTTAAATAGAAGTTATCTGCAAGATAAAGCATTGTAGTTACTAAATTTTATCTGCCAGTTAGCAATATCTGTCAGTTACTTAACTAACACTTTTATCCTCGCATTGATAAACCCACCCTAAGTAGAATAACATCTTCATGAACACTAAAAAAACAAATTTAATGGTTCTAATTGCGCTTTTTTGAGCTTCGTCCAATTTGTCATATATCGTTTGACATATCCGTTTCTTTGGTGGCGTCTTTATATCTCTGATGGTATCAAATAATGTCTTTTTGCTAATCCCAACTTCATTTGCTGTCTGATGATGCCTTTACCCACTTTGTTACATGCCTGCACCCTGCACTTTGCATTTTTTGAGGAACCTGTGAGAGCAGCATCAGCCATAATTCACGTATTGACGTTCATCAAAACCATAAGATGTATAAACTAGAAAATTTAAGGAAAACAGTCCAAATAATACCTTCCATACGTGAATATTATCATTCAGAGGCTTTAAAAAAACTAATTTCGTATAAAGAATCAAGATGAAATGAATTAAAAAAACAATAAATCACAATAATCGCAATAGAACACAAACAACGCTCGCTGGAATGGGGTACAGTTTTAAAAACGTTTTTCATATGAAAATGATTTATACTAGCCATTATTCATACTGGTCATCATCCATACTGGTTATTATTCATACTAGTCATTATCCATACTGGCCATTACTTATAATGGTCATTATTTATATAGATAATTTTATGTTCGCCCTATTTTATACAATAAATAATTAAAATGATTACTATCTGATCGTAAGATAATGCTTAGCAGCTGGGTGACTTGACAGTATTTTGTCATTTGTACAAACGTCAAATGACATTAAAAATGTCAGGGTCTCAACTATTTTACTCACTTAGGGTGGGTTTATCAATGTGAAGATAAAAGTGTTAGGTAAGTAACTGACAGATATTGCTAACTGGCAGATAAAATCTAGCTATTACAATGCTTTATCTTGCAGATAACTTCTATTTAAAACTCAATAAACATTTAATTGTAATTAGCTTACGAATAAAATTTTGTCTGCAAGTTAATTTATTTATCCTCACATTGATAAACCCACCCTTAATGCTACAGAAGATTGTATTCCTTAATTCTAATATTTTAATTTATGTTATGTCTACGTATATGCGTTTATATAATGCAATGTTTTTCTAAGAGCGACAAACTACGGTTACACTCAGCAGAGCAGAGGTAGTAAGCTGGCCCTGCGACTCTTTAGAATAAAGTATTGAACTCTATCTAGTCGTGTCCGGATACCTTTGAATATCACTGTACTTGAGCGCACTGCGAACTAAACTTCAATCTTACACCTTTCAAGAGTTGACCTGACAAATTAGCCATGGAATGTGGATTATTAGTTCTGGCAGTGAACAACACAAAGCAAAATTGTTGGGAAAGTTATCTCGTCCTATAATAATTACATTTAGATTAGAATTAGGTGAAATCTTTAGACATAAAAACTGGAAACATATCTTATTAATTGCTAATAAAAAAAATGCACATATCTATGTAGTACACACAAAAAACAGGAAACTAATCTAAATATAAGGACATATATATAGGAGGGAGACGATATTCCCCAGGCAAGGACTCATGTCGTTGCGAAACTACTCAACGGCAAACTGACCGTGCGATAAAGTCGTAAAAGTTATAGATGGCGCTGAAGATTATCAGCAGTTATGGCTTGTCTGTTGGTCATTTTTGTGTTTCGAGAAAATTGCTCAAGCTATCGAGACAATTTATGTGATTGGAACGGTTTCTAGACGAATTGTACAACCTAGTCGGCTAGATCAGAATTTTGCGATATCGTCTATATGAATTATGGGAGTTGATTTCACGATTCTTGATGAGTAATATGTTGTGTAGACAATTTTTATTAGTTTATAGAATAATGTATACATTTCCTATAACAGATTCATTATTTGATTTAAAAAGTATAATAAAATAAAGGTGAAAAAAATCTGTAAGAAAAGAAGAGTACAAGTAGTTATAAATTCCTCATTCAGTCGTCAATTCGAAGATTGTTTTGGCTCGCGATTTTAAAGCAATATTTCTACTCAAACAACGATACCAGTGCAATTATGACTCATTATCTAATGTATTAAAAATGTGTTTTTTTTTATTTCTACGTTAATACAGATAGCGTAATAAGCTTGAAACTGGATCTAATGAGCGCAAAATTCAATTTGAACGGCGATTAAATGGATAAAGTTCCAATCATTCCATATTTTCCTTTCTAAACCTGCAAGTACCGCAACCATAAGTACTTTCTGTAAATATAATTGCATAAATACAGGACGTTTATATACGGTAACGTTTTATCTGCTGCATATCAAACTTCAAAGTTTAACGATTGCTTCAATGCAAGTTTAACTGCAAAATATCTATAATATGTCAATTAGATGTATTACATACATATTTATGTAAAAGCAGATATTTACAATAATGGTAAAACATGGGAATTCCAATAAAACGTAAACGTAAAACTTCCCTAATTGCCGTTGAATCGGTAACAAGCATGGCAAGCAACGGAGAACCTTTTATTTCATTTCACACCAAGCACCGTCGTCGTATAGAGGAGCGTATCGCTGAGCGTTCCGACTAAATTCACGACTGAAGGCACACCTCTATGGCAACCTTTCACCTCTCGGATAGTCACCTTGGTGACATCACAATGAAGATCATTCCCGACTTGCAATTACACCCTCTAACAATTCACGCAAGAAGGAAAAACGTAGCGTTGAGGCTTAGAATCCTGTATTGGCGTTTTCAGTTTTCTCATTCGAATTACTCCGTTGCTGTTGCTGTAGGTGATGTGTCTGACATTTAACAATGTAGTAGTAGGTTAGGGAAAGATTAATAAGACTTATATGTATATATAGTCAATAGTTTCTACGATATTGTGCCGACTATAACCACCAGTTGTAATAGTTTCTAAATTATTGCTTGTGTATTGTAATGTTAAACATTCCTATTTAAATGATGGAAGATGGTGTAGTCAACGATTTTTGTTTATCTATTCCAGAATCGTAGTCTGTCTCTGTTTTTCATCACAAGAGTCTGTGTCAGACTAAAATTAATTGTTAGTGTTAACGTATCCAAATCTTGGAGATCATTATATATTCAACGACCATTTCCAAATAATTTGAACTTCATGTTTAAGACAACAACAATGTAAAATGCTCTTGCAAATTTCTACAGGGCCAACATAATAAAAGCATTATTACAGATGAATATACGAAATAAGTTTGTCTACTTACAGAAGTCCAACCAAGAAGAAGTATCTAGAAAGAGATTTGAAATTGGAAAAAATATACAATTTGTATTTGGAAATATCAAATGCGCCAGCAGGTCTCCAAAATTACTCTAACGCATACAACTGCCAATATAACATTAGGTTATTTAAATCAGAAAAGGTAAATATGAAGACTACAAGTTAATTAAAGAAATAAATGTCCAGACTAATAATTGACGATGAACAACACATCAAAAATTGAGATAGATACAAACCTAATCTTTTCCAAATTTGGTGCAGAATAACTCAAAGAACTAATAAATCTCTGTTAGTAAGCTGATGACTTATCAAACTTTTTTGCGTCTTTTTGGTTTGATGATTCGATAGGTCTGGTGGAGCTGGTAGCCAACGAGTTACTTCCATTTGCTGTTCTTGCAACTATGTTCTTGTATACCATGAAGTATGGCATTTTGCGTTATCTTGCTGAAATCCCCACCCATCACGGAACTGTCAACGTTGCCTTGAACAATATAAAGAGGCCTAGATATTGCTCCCCAAACCATGACTTTTACCGGAAATTTAGAAATTTGTATAACATTTATAATCTATTGCCACCTATTTTAAAACAACTTTCATCAGAAATAAGAACGTTTTCAGCGAAGCAATTTTTCTGGTTTGCTGCAGACGTAACCTTGTGTTTTCAGTGATTTCCGTATGATTTCTAGACACACGTATATTCCGAAAGCCTAAACGAGGATTTTGTCTTTTTAAGTTAATCAAGGCATTTAAATTGTTACCATAAAATTTACGTGGTCGCTCAGAAGCTTGCTTGCGATTCATTCCAACTCCAGTTTTTATTCCCGTGATAACTTCATAGCTAGCGTCTTTCGCAAGGTCAGTCTAGTTTCTAGAAGGACTGTAGAAAAAAAAAGAAACAATTCTAAATATACTTCAACATTTCTCTCGATATATTGATCTGTGATCTGATACCTATTCTATTTGGCAATATAGCATGCCTTCTAAATATCATTTAAAATGATTAAATTAGTAAATGAATTGCAAATTTAAAAAAAAGGCGTCCGATTTGTAAGAACTATTTCTAAGTTAAAGGAATGAACTGTCAATCAAGTACCTTTTTAGAGCACAATCTAAAAAATTCTAAAAATTCGTTTAAAATTGTCTTGTTCCTTTTATCCTGATCGCGACAAGTAGTATGATTGCTTTTTGAATTAAAGTTATCCAAAAAAGAATTGTTTCTAGCGAGGTGCTTCCAGAATTACACAAATGGTATCGTATATGATTGTTTTAACAGTACAGGTTAAAGGAAGATCATTAACGGCTTACTGTTTCCGCAAACGAACTGTTTCTCTTTTAGATAAATCGACAATTGTTTATTTACAATAAATAACGTTAACAATTTTATTACAATATTTACTACAATACAATGGTATAAAAATAATCTGATTAGGTTATTTTGTTCCCGTTGCTCAAACCTTTTCGGCATTTTTCTACCTGTTGTACCTGGGTTTACCTGATGTAAACACATATTAGAAAAAAAACCCTAATTCTCATGGTTCTGATTAATGCTCGTTTACACCACCTACAGTTAAAAATTAACTGCCAATTAATAGAAATTTTTATTGCGGCATGAGTGGCAATCTGGATTAAATAACATAAAGATGCAGAAAATATTAAAAGTAGATTCAACTCGGATTAACCATATTTATAACATACATATGCATATATGTATACAGTATGGAACAGCCAAATGGAATAAATTCGATAACAAATAAATGAGGGTGTATTGGGAAAAACGCTTGGACACGTCGATTTGTATTTTTAAATGCGCATTTTTCTAAATAGCTAATAAGTAATACTGATTATTTCTTAATAATGTAAAAAATAACAAAAAACATTAATGTCAATGTAGTAAATGTTCGAAATGCTCGCCGCGAAAGTCTTGGCAACATGCTAATCTGGTATAGAAATGTCTTCTAACATTACTCAACATCTCAGGCGTGACTGATCTAATCGCAAGCGTGATTCGTCTTTTTTAGTCATCTAAGTTGAGGGGTTTAGTTTTGTATACAAGACTTTTGACATATCCCCACAAAAAGTAGTCTAATGGTGTCAGATCAGGAGATCGTGCTGGCCATTCTATCGATCCGCACCTCCCTATCCACCGATTTGGAAGAATTTGGTTCAGGTACTGCCGGACATTGATTTGGAAATGGGGCGGTGCTCCATCATGCTGAAACCATACTGTATTGGCAGGAACTTGTGGGTTTGCTGGATTAGGATATAAGTTTGCGAAAGTTGGCAGGACATTATCTTGGAGCAGTTCTAAATATTTATCTCCATTTAAGTTACCATCAATGAAAAAGGGACCTACGATGTGATTTCCAACAATGCCTGCCCAAACATTAACTTTTTCAGGATATTGCGTATGTTCCTCTCTCATCCAGTGAGGATTCTCATTAGACCAATAGCGGCAATTTTGACGATTAACATGGCCGTGAAGTGTAAATGTGCTCTCATCAGAAAATAAAATATCTTCTGATTGGATCACATTGTTATCTAACATTGCCATCATCTGTTCACAAAAATACGTTCTCCTATCGAAATCGTCTTCTATGAGCTCCTGAGTTGGCATCATTTTATAGGGATGCATTTTACTTTCCTTTAATACTCGAAAAATTGATGTGCGGCTAATGTTGAACAGTGGGGCTGCTTTTCGACCAGAATTATGTGGGTTTTCTTGAAACTCAAGCATAATATCCAATTTCGTATCATCACTTACTGTATTGGCAGCTACTTTTTTAATATGTCTTACATGACCAAGCTCGCAAAACTGTTTTTCTATTTTGCTAATTGTTCCTTGGGATACAGGCGGTAAATTTGGAAATTTTTCGTGAAATAAGCGAGAAACTTCCATTTGTGTCCGTGTGTTATCTCCATAACCAATCATTTGTAGAATGGTTATTTTGTGCATTTCTGTTAAATGAACCATTTTTCTGATATTATTACGTACAGTTAACGAAATTCAAACGACAATAACACTGACACTGATCACTACTGTCATGCAGGCAGACAACATGTTGCTAAGGCTATGAGTTTTTACGAAAATAAACAAAACGGTCTTTGTATTTTTTTAATTTCATATCAGTAAAAAGGAACGCAGCAATGGTTTTTGCTTACTTTATCAATATCAAGAGCTAAATGGGAAATAGATTTTTAGTGTAATGTAGCGAATTTGTGAAACAAAATAATTTTCTTTTTTTAATGTTAATTTTTGTAATAAATCTGAAAACACTTAATAGTTCCGAAACAGTTGAAGATAGGTGTGGGACATTGTACATGAATTATGTCTAGAATTTTCCGAAAAACCCAAAAAATAAATAATATGCAGAGATTTCCATTTAAAATAAGAAAGTTGGTATTGGCCACTGTCACATGACACACCCTGTATAATTTTTTTTTGACAAAAATGCGCATTTAAAAATACAAATCGACGTGTCCAAGCGGCCCTCATTTATTTGTTATCGAATTTATTCCATTTGGCTGTTCCACACTGTATAGTATAGTAATTGTGAAGCAACTTCAAGATATGCATAGCAGTTGTAACCTTGTTACCCAGTTACTGACATTAAGCTTTACATCGCAACTGAACTTTTTTTGTATTAATTTCTTTTACAATTTTAAAATTTCAAATGTCATTACCTCGACATCATAATTGTTGCCACAGTAATTTGGTTTTGTCAAAAATGTCTTAACTTTTGCAAAATCTGCATCCCCTCCACCCACTTAATACGTATCATCAGCAACGATGTCAACTAGACCAATCTTACGCATTATCATCTTTACATGCTCCCATTGTTACTGCTGTATAGAAAATGAATATAATGCTATGTGAAAGCTACATATTGCAGTTAGCTTAGCTAATACTTTGGCCTGCAGTTGATTTAAACCGTGAGATCGATAAATACTCTAGCCAGCAGTTTGGGTTTACCTGCCAGTTAAAGGTTGACCAGCGGTTGAAAAACAGGAAATTAATCTCTAGATTTAACTAGAGGTGGTGCAAACAGGCATAAGAGGTTTAAGTAATCAAAACTGTTTCACGGGGAGATCATTCAGTAGAGATCAGACATGTTAGTTATGATTACAAATTATTTAATACACTTACATGTAGATGACATCTTAATTTTTTTTAATTACTACTCTGTCTATCCAGAAACACAATATTTATGTGTCTATAAAAAGCAACACACAAGTTACAGTAATTATTACGTCTAATTTAACGCTAGTTTAACAAATATATCATTTACTTTCGGCAAGTTTATCTTTTAATAAACCGAATAAAAAACAAAAATATTATCATACAGTTAATATTTCATCGGCATAAATTCGGGATCTCCCCTACAACTCTCTCTAAAATATACATATTCTAGTGTATGAGTTATTTACGTTTGATTTTTTTACGTAATTTTTATCAGTACCTAATCAAGTGCGAGGAAGATACACTGTATATATCGAAACTTTATATAAATATACACACTCTTATGTAGTAGATATGTTTATCTAGATATATAATATATAACCAACAAAAACCTAAATGATACATGCATATAAAATATACAACGCATTGATGTACGGTGTTGGAAATTCCAAACATCTACGATAAGAGAATAAAATTCTTAATCAGTTCCTCTTCATTCGCTTCTACCAGTTAATAAAACGAGATTATTGCTTGTGTAGATTCGAGATAGAAGTGAAGTGAATCCTTTGAGTGCCAGGTATAATTTAAAACAACCTTAACGGTAAGTGTATTTTGGTTATTATACGTTCGAAAAAATACTAGAATAGTCGCTACTATAGGCTTGCCTACCAACCTTAGAAATCATATGAATGAAATATATACAGCGTTAGCAAAAAGTCACGGAACGGTCGAATAACTTTGTTATTTGAAAATTATGATTTCTGAAATTTGGTATGGGGGTGTAGTTAATATAAATGCATTTTATGCAATACAGTTTATATTTTTTTCACTTCCGGTTTAATCGGCAATACGCCCAACTTTTTTTTTTAAACGGAACGCCCAGATTTTTTTAACACTTTTGAATGCTGAATAGAAAACTACGTTCAGGAAGTATTAAGATGTTTATTTTTATTCACAAGAAAACAGTTAAAAAATTAAAAAAGTGTCCTAATACAGAAAAGACAAGGTACCTTTGAAAAAAGTTGTTGTTTAGTGTTTGCATTCTTTTTGCCGTCACATTTGACAATTTTAAAAGCGTTTTAACTTTTGCATCGCTATAAATTTACTTATTTTAGACATTGACACATTTGAAAATGGCAGTAAAACTTACTGAATCAGAACGAATTGAGATATTAATGATGCGTGGGTACGGTGATTGTGAACGTTCTTTTAAAGAGGTTCATATTTTGTATAAAAATGTTTATCCGGATTGTCACATTAGTAAAAGTACGGTATGCCGAACAATTCAAAAGTTTGAAGTCTTTCGTCAGGTGAAGGATTTATCTAGAAAAGGATGTCCATTAACAGCAACAGATGAAGAAACTAGTTTGAATGTGTTACTTACAGTGGAAGAAAATCATCACGTGTTCACAACAGAATTAGGTCAAATTCATGAGATCTCTCAAAAATCTGCTCATAAGATTCTTAAATCAGCAAGAATAAAAGCCTGTAAAATGTATCCCGTCCATGAGTTAACTAAAGATGATCCAGATCGTAGACTGCATTTTTGCGAAACAATGACGGAATTGATCGAGATGAGGCAACGTTTTGTCTCAACGGCACTGTGAACAGACATAATTGTCGCTACTGGTCAATTGAAAATCCGCATTGGATTGAACAAGTCCATACACAGCGTCCTCAAAAGGTGAATGTCTGGGCTGGTCTTGTTGGAAACAACATCATAGAACCATTTTTAATAAGAGGAAATTTAACTGGCAACGTCTACTTAAATTTATTGCGAAATGAGGTTGTTCCAGCACTTGCGGCCCTCTTTCCAAATGCAAACATAGGTGATCACCCTAATGCACATTTTTGGTTTCAACAAGATAGAGCTCGTCGCCCCCTCCCCCTCCCTCCCCAGTTTGCCCATAATGTCCGCGATTATTTGAATGAAATTTTTCCGGAACGTTGGATCGGACGTAGAGGAGCAATCGAATGGCCAGCACGTTTGCCAGATCTCTCGCCATTAGATTTTTTCTTTTGGGGTCACTTGAAATGTCAAGTGTACAAAAATCGTCCCCGTAATCTTGAACAATTGGTAGAGAGAATAGTTTAAGAAGCCAATCGCATCACTCCAGAACAAATACAAAATTCAATAAGAAATTTTACAGGCCGTTTACATTTTTGTCAAATTGTAAATGGAGAGCATTCTGAACAATTATTGTAATCGCAACCTGAATAGACAGGTATCTTGATTTTTCTGTATTAGGACACTTTTTTAATTTTTTAACTGTTTTCTTGTGAATAAAAATAAATATCTTAATACTTCCTGAACGTAGTTTTTTATTTTGCATTCAAAAGTATTAAAAAAATCTGGGCGTTCCGTTTAAAAAAGAAAGTTGGACGTATTGCCGATTAAACCGGAAGTGAAAAAAATATAAACTGTATTGCATAAAATGCATTTATATTAACTATACCCCCATACCAAATTTCAGAATTTTCAAATAACAAAGTTATTCGACCGTTCCGGGACTTTTTACTAATGCTGTATATATGTACATACATGGTGCGGCTAAAATATTGCACCAAGTGGAATAAAAGGCAAACGCTTAGAATTTCAGATTTAATATTTGGTAGCGTTAAACTGTATATTATAGCCAAGATTTTGACATAAATTTCACTTGTTTTGTGCAATTGATGTGAGCAGGATGACGCCATCTTGCTTTTTTAAAATAGGAACAAGGGTTTAACTTTAGAGCATTTGAGAGCTACTTACTCCCAAAATACAAAGACATACCTTATAAAGTTGTTTATTGAGAAATAATTTTAAAAAATCGTGAAAAATTAATAATGAAATAGAAATATAGATAAATAAACAAACTCATAATAAATGTTCAAAATGCAGAACACCTGCAGCATTCATTAGACGCTTTTGTATTAAATTAAGTATTGTAATATTCTGATATTATACAGCAACATTTTACTAATTTAGTCTAGCGTACGTTCAATAAAAATGTTTTCCTAAACGACATCATTTTCTATGGTTTAAAATCTGTTGCTTAGCGGACAATTATTTTACTTAATTAGTCTGAAAGCTTTTTATATACATACTTGGAAAATTTTGCAACACAGGTTTATTTATTTCATTGCTTCGAAACCAATCCTTAAACCAGCTCTGCCAAGCTTCAATAAGACTCACTCTGGTTGTCCCAAGCCGTCAGAAGTTCCTCATCGCTGGAAAATCGCTTCCTTTTCATCTTCATTTCATCACATTTGGGAGCAAGGGAGCAAAGTGGTCTGGACTGCAAGGAGGAGGGAGCTGAAGAAGTTTCAGTTCTGCAGCGATCAAATATTTGAAGCCCATGATGGATAAACTAAATAATGTCCATTCTTGACTTTGGCCACAGGTCCTTCATCGATTTGATGACTTCAGACAGTCTTTATTGTGTGTACACACAAAATACAGTTCCAAACGATACGCTTCACAATCCCAATCGATTTGAAAAATACGTGTGTCCTCATCATCAATTTATCAACTTTATTTTGAATTTTGGTCGACACATCATCCTAGTATAACTAAATCTCGTCACCTGTCATGAAGTTATTCAGGTATCGAGATTGTTTCTTTGGAAACATTTTTAGAATCTCTCGACACCAAGTCACACGTCGTGTCATCTGCTCTTCAATTAGTCCATGAGGTACCCTAAGACAACAAAATTTCTTCACATGCAAATGATCATACAGAATCAAACGAATTGCCAGTGCATTTAGGTCTAAGTTGTCCTCTATCTGGTGATAGATCACTCGCCTGTCATTGAAATGAAATGAAATTTACTCTTTGGACTTTTCTGTATCACCTGAGTATAGTCGTACCATGTGGACGACACTAAACACTGATCTATATTTAAACTACGTCCCCATTTCGTAACCACGATGACATAGCAAGCATTTCAAACTATCACTGCTATAATGAATAACTGGGTCCTTTCTCCTACCTTTTTTGGAATATTTGCCTAAATTTCTTAATATACAGACTATAAATATGTATCTCGTAGATAAATTTAAAATTTTTAAACAATGAAAAATTACACAACTTAGATTATATGAAAAATGTCCGCTTTCCCGATATAACCGCAAATAAATATTATATTTAACATCTCCGCAAAGATATCTAAAATAAAAACAGATGACGATACAATACAAGCAAGTGAAATAGTTTCAATACTGCTGATACAAGTTGCTGTGAAACGTGATTATTTGTCGATTTGGCCAATGGAAAATGGTCAGGACTGGTCATAGAAAGTTAAACATAGAAGTTGCAGCTGTAATTGTGGTAATCATTCTCAACTACCATGTAGGAAATGTAAAATCTGTAAACAATAAATGGATCAGATAGCTTGAGGACATCCTGAGAAGAACTATGATTAATTTAAAATATAGGGTTAAAACCTATTTCTACACGTTGATATATTAATTGAATTAATATATTTTAATTAGGTACACATCGATTGCTAAGTTCGCTAAGAATTAGAACAAAATATCATCAAGTCATCAATTGACCTTGAACATTTTTTACAATTCCTCACAAATTGTGACTCAATTTTACATCGAAACACATATGGCTACCCAAATGATAGTATGGATGAAGGTGGCTTTTCCGACACAGTCGACGAAGTAATTTAATAACCACCCCGACACCGGTATTGGCAGCGGCAGCCCCCTTTCGATATCATCTTATTGATTTGATAAAGAAATGATCTCACAATGTACCCTATTACACCAAGCATTGTGTACAACATTAAAAATCCGAGAGCTCATTTTTACCATAATCTTTTCAAAACGCTCTAACTATTACGTCACATTTCTAGATTACCACACCGTCATATCAATTCCATAAAAGCAACAAACAATGATTCAACCGATTCGAACGCAAACAGATATAACAAGTAACAAATGAAGCGTGACATATATCATTAAGAAAATAGAAAGGACATTACATCGGCAGGGGTAGGACATCCATGTGCGAATCTAATTTGCCTAGTTCGTCGGGATTCATTTGTTCAAATTAGAGAGTGGCGGCCATTGGTATACGTTGACGGTCAGGTTGTTCTTGATACTGCGGCGCCATCTACCTAACACTAAGTACGGAACTGGCCAGATGGGATACTCGAACGTCATGTAACTTAGACCCCAAACTCAGAATTAATGATGGCTTTTATTGAAACTTCAATTTCTTGATTAGGCTCACTTCCCCTCATCGGCGCTTTAAACTCCAATTATTTTAACAATTTGTTTCGGCTTCACTTTTAATTTGCCGTTTCTGGGAGCTAGCCATCTTGCGTCGACCTTTATTATCTAGTAGTTCAATTGATTAAATTGAAATTGAATCGTCCAACGTTGAGGCGATTGGCGAAAAATGTATGAAATCGCCACGGATGTTCTTGTTTTGTATCAAATGAAAGCAAAATTTCGATGATTTATACGAAATTGAAAGTTTTAAAACAGCAATTATAAATAAATGTAGATGAATTCGACAGTTTTTGTGACAGCAAATGCACATTGTGATGAACACTGCAGTCTACCATCAAGAAAAAAGGAGGCATTGCTCTTTTGTTTTTGTTTTTTCTAATAATATCAATCAGAATAATTCTGTACTGTAGCATTTGGTCAAACAGCTCCACAAAGACAGTCAATTGTTGACAGCGATGTTCTTATGTTCCATCAATAGGTTCAGAAACGTTTCTTACACAATAAGAGGGAACTCTTTCATTTCTTTATACAGGGCGTCCCATGACAGGAGTGCCAAAACCTAGGGATGTGTTATTGAAACAATTTCAAGTCAAAAATGTCTAATGAGCATGTGACCAAAACTCTGTCCTAACTAACCTACAAGCATTTGGAATTTTAGAAAATCCCACTAATACAAACAATAATTAATTTAAAAAGAAGTCGCTTTATTGTTAGTTTAGTTTAGTTGTTCAAAATGCCCATCTAATTGTTGTTTACGTAGTCTAGCACTCCTTAAAATTGAAGTGGTAGCTCTGCCAATAGTCTCAGGATCAGCACGAATAGTTTCTGCGGCATCCAGAAGTCTAGCAACAATTTGTTTCCTGGTTTCAACATTTTGTGAATAAACCAAATCTTTCAGCCTTCCCCATACAAAGTAATCAAGTAGATTAAAGTCTGGTGACCTTGCTGGCCAAACAACTGCTGAACATCTTTTCAAATCCATCTGTTTGTATAATTTTGATTAAGAAAATCTACAGACAGAGTTTTAGTCATATGTTCATTAGACATTTTTGACTTGAAATTGCGTCAATAACACATCCTTCCAATTTTCCTTGTTTTTTTTTGCATGATAAACAACTTTGTCTTAAATCTTTTGGTTCAATAAAAATAACCACACCCCCTATGAAGTTCTCACACTCTTAAAGTCAGCATTGGACCATCTGTCGTACAGTGATTGTCTTCTCCTGTTCTTAAACTCTTGAGTCGTTTATAGCCAAATTTGCCTTTCACTATTACTTCTTCTGCCAGCTCTTTATTGCTTTGCTCATCCCCAGAACCTTCTTGTTTCTCTAAATAATCGGAATCACCATCTATGTATGTTATCTCTCCCGAACTGAACTTCCTTATGTTCATCTAAAAATAGTTTATTTCTTTCGTCTTGTCAGTCTTGCTCAATCAAAGACCGTTGCCAATTATTACTATTTTCAGCCGTACTCTAGTTATTAAAACTAAGTTATTAATAAGCTTTAATAATTAACCCCACAATATGAAACTAGCCACTATTTAATGAATATGAAGGGGTTATGGGACTCCACAATGGTCTCCAAAGGCTATAGAAGAAATCTTCACAGGATTTTTTTATTAATTGTTCTAGCCTGTAACCGCGTGTTCAGAAAAAACAGACGCATTGAATTATCTTCACCGCATCTTATCGCCTTCTACTGATTCAGAGTCAAGCATGGATGAAGTGCTGATAGATACGGTACTTAATGTTTTGAAAAGGGACTTGTTGAGCATTTTCAAAAAACTAATGGACTGAATAACCCCATTGTTATCCAGAATCCTAAATAAAACCTTGCAATGTAGGTGATTGCTACTACTTTCTAGTCTATTAAACAAAATCACTTTTGATCTTTCATCTAGTGGTGTACTCGAAACACTTTTATATAACGTTTCGGTTTTTCCTGGCCGTTATCAGTTTTGATCACATTTACACACACACAAAGTACACAACAAAAATTGCAGGGGTAGTCACACAAGCAATGCAGCTTAATAAGCCACTGCAACCGGCATCCACCACAATATACAAAGAAATATGGGAGCCAGATTGGGTTTTGACGCTGTTAGGAGTATTTTTGTTTTAATTTTGACCGCATCTGACATGTTAAATAACGAAAAATATAAATTAAACAAACCTAAACTTACCATTCGTTATTATTGAATAGAAAAATATGCAAATCATATTATGCGGAATTAAAGAAAACTCACTATAAATGAAGAATACAAGCACTCGAGCGAAAAATGTTTTAGACGTTCCAGACTTCGGTTCTGTGAGGTTTTGTTTCGCCGCGATCGCTCCATAAGCCAACCCCATTAAAAGACTTTAGGTATTAGCAGTGAATTACAATTATTTTAAGTGTTACAATTCTTCGGGGACGTATTTTAAAATTCTTTGTCTGGCCTGGAAAGGGTTGGAAGTGAATGGAAAATTGATTACAAAAACGATTTGCTGCACATTTAAGATAATTACCAGCGAACTTGCGAAGCTTCTCATACCGTTTTATTTTACTCTAAATCTTATACGCTTCCCACATGCTTTATTATGCTTAAATCTGTATAATATACATTTCTTGTAGTAATGTAGTTTTGATAGATTATTTGTGCAGAAGCTGGTAGTCAACATTGAATTTCAAATGATATTCGTCCTTGCAAATCCTTTCTTTGAAGTGAATTTAAATATTAGCGGGAAACGCCATGTGTGTCTAATCCAAAGCTGTGCTGCGATTAGCATTTGAAATGTGTAAAATAGCTGTAATCTGTGTTCAGGACCCGGTATCGATGCAGACTTCGGCGTCGCCTGGCAACCGTTCCACGGCCAAAGGCCACTACGAAAGATTCACATACTTCAGTGGATAATATCGGAAACTCCTAATATATAAAGGAACTCTAAAAAAGATGGTCAGCTGTTCAATGGGTAAAATATGAAAAATGATAAAAACAGCTTTGTTATGTCGTTCGATACTAATCAAAATATAGATTTAATAGCATATGCCAGAGCTTTTTTACATATACAACTACACTCAACTTCTACTTTAGATGGCTTCAAATCAAAGAATTGTACCTTTAAGACTGTACCTCTTGATTTTAAGATCAGACATTATGAATCAATTTTTTAACTGGCAAACATCATTTTATTTTCTGTAATTGTTCTAAAAGATGATCCTACTCTATCTTCGTTGCTTCTATATTCTTAATGTGCTCTAAAATTATAACAACTCCTTCTCCAGAGTACTGTAGACAGAATTTTCTCCGAGATTTATTTGAAGAATGCTGTCTATATCAATTTATTCTGTCACTAACCTATTACTGTTGTATGTTTACTAGTTTCGGCAGTATATTTAGGAGTAGTATTGGAGGTCTTTTGCTCGTTTTGCAAGTCGACTGGAAGAAATATTTTATGGATTTCTGCTCAGTAGGCATTCTGGCCTCATTCTCCTTCAAAGTATCCACAGAAACAACCCACAATTTGATGGTCATTTCTACCATCAGCTCTTCCAATAGCCTACAACAATTGAGGAGAACCAGATTTGTTCTGGTTGTGTTAATTCTCTCGTTATAGCTACTTGTTTTTGATAAGTAATTGATTAGCACTTTGTATCCATATAAAGAGAAAAACACGTAACAAGTAACTATCACCTTAGATTTTCCGTTGATTATGTTTGATCAAAATGTCAAATTCAATCCGAGAGTCTTCTACACTCTAGCATAATGTTTGTTTGGGCATGTGTCTTTCAATGTTCCCAAATACACAGTCAGCATAGCCATATGTAGCATAGCCATGATACTGCAGAGTAAAAAAATTGAAATTTGATTCGATTATATCAAACAGACCAAAAAACATTCGTTGCTGCAATTTTTTGACGTTCCATATCTTACCTAGTGCCAGTTTGCTTTATGTAAGTGGACTGGTGCACCTTCAAAATATTTCTTTGCCAATTTGACTCTTGGCACTTGTCTTAGAAGTGGGGTTTCATTTGCATTCCCTGCTTCTTTTTGCTGTCTCACCTTCTAGAGTTGCACTTTGAATACCAATAACAGCATCAATTTTTTATCTATCAATATTATTTCATTGTTGTGGTGGGTGCTGATGTTTTTCCAGAATCCTATGAATACCGTTTTCTTGCTTCTGCAGAAGGATCATTTCGCAATGCTGTTTCTGATCCCAAGGAAGTAAAGTCCATGCTTTCGTAACTCATCTACAACGATAGTGCTATAAAGTTGTTGCATTTCCTGCCACCAACTCTCTCTACCATTTTTTAAATTGCACTGTCCCTCTCTTCTTATTAATTTCCAAACCAATCATAATTCCTGTTTGTACATTAGTTATAGTTTTGCATTCCTAACCTAAACTTAAACTAAAATGGCTATACAAGATGCCACTTGTCTTTTTCTTTGTTCTCTGAGGTTGGCACTGTTGGTACTGTTCAAAATTAAATCTATTTCCTCACAACAATCAGGCACCAAACAAAAATGAAGTTCCTTGGCTGCTTGTAAGTTACGCAGATGTATTGCTGTTCTATATTTAGCACCTTAGAAGACACCAATGGTCTGTCTCAACATCATCGTTCTCAGGAACTAAACATTTCTCGCACTTCTCTGACGAAAGTTTTGCAAAAAGACCTCTGATCTGAAGTGATTGTGTAGCCGAATATGAGCATTTTTGCCCGAAGAGTCATTTTTTCAAATGAAACTCATTTCCACATCGGGGGCTATGTCAATAAGCAAAATTGTCGCATTTAGGGCTCAGAAAATCCAAACGTTATCATTGAGAAGCCAGTATACCCAAAACTGGTCTGTTGTATCTTGGGTTGTCACTTCGTTGGCAGCAATATTGGAAATCCTGATGTTCAGTTTGTTCCTCCTTTCACGATTCTTCTGAACAACTAGTGCCAATAGTTCATACTTGCATTTCATTTTAAGTGTTGCATTTAGTAAGATATCCAAAAAATGTGCCTTTTGGTCAAAAAATCCTATTTCGATTAATTAGTACAGTAGCACGAAGTCTTGCTTTTTATTTTATTATCGCTCCATAGTATCGTTAGGTACTCCGTTAGGCTCTTCAAAAGAAGTTATTAGCAGGAAGATTACGAAAATACAGTAAAAAATGATCCTTCAAGCCTTAAATTAAAATTTATTTCATTATAATTTGTTGGATTTTCTTTGACTATAGAATTTCATCACATTTACACTTCAACTTGGGAGTTACATTTTCGTAGGAAATAAAGCAAAACATCGCATTGCATCGTTTCGCGACCGGCTGAACGCAAAATAACAAAGTCTGCCAATGTTGTAAACGGAATGTTAATTATGATGCCAATGACACATTGTTGTAAATTCCAGCACCAGCGCGTGCGATATGATCGTTTCCCGAAAACCGAGCTGCCCCCAACAACTCCCGCCCCGAAAACATCCCTAAATATCGAGTGTAGTTGTTAAATTCCTGTCATCTGGATAGTGACAACTATGCATCATCTACATGCAAATACATTCGCAAATATTTTGAAAATATTTCACATGCGCCAGGATCGAACAAATATTAAATAATTCACGGTTTATTGTAGGTATTTAAAATATGTAAATTTAAAGCGAACACATCTGTAATCGTGTATGTTCATCTTAAACTGAAACAATCTTTATCTGACTTGGGAGTAATGATTTTGTTTGAACTAAATGAAAACCATTAATTATAACAAAAGTTCTTTGTTTTATTAATACTTGTTTGAATTACTGCATTCATTTTTCTTCGATTTATTTTTAGATAACGTTGACTTACATGTATTTCTGCTCGATTATTTAAAATGGAATTCTATAAATACAACTTACTATAACGGGATATATGGTTCTCAGGAACTAAACATTTCATAAAAACCTCTGATCTGAAGTGATCGTTCAGCCGAAGATGAAACCCATTCCCAGATCGGAGACTATGACAATAAGCAAAATTGTCTCATTTAGGACTCAGAAAATCCAAACGTCATCATTGAGAAGCCAATACACCCAAAACTAGTAACAGTTTGGTGCGAATTTTGGCATGGCAGCATCATTGGGCTATTTTTCTTCGAAAATGAACAAGGAAACTTTTGGGCACCGTTTGTGAGAATGGAATAATCAGCCGAAATTCTGATGTCAATTGGACACTTCGGAGCTGTGATTTGAGGGTATTGGACTATTTTTGGTGGAGACCCGTTAAGAATAAATGTCACCCTAACCATCCGGAGATGATCGAAGCCTTCAAAGACGAAATCGAAGTTGTCATTCATGAAATTCAAGCCTAAGCAATCTAAAAAGTGCTTGTAGTACTTTTAATAATGTCAATAAAGATTGACATTATTAAAATATATATATAGTTTGCTCTTTCAGGTTTTGTTCAGAAACTAGATTAACGTCAGAAGCCAACTGTAAGTTTTCTCAAGTTGTTAACGTATAGGTTAGCTTTGAAAATGGGTTTTTCATGTAACCCGTACGTAATCGTGTTAGTTGGTTTGCCAAAATAAAATAACCCATAAACAATTAATTATACTCTTACAGGGTGTTCGAAATTTAATGATTATTTAAGTAATCTTCAATTAAAGAAAAGTCGTGATTTTTAAATGGAACATCCTGTAGATGACCACACCATTGTAAGTTGAAAAATATTTTGCATCGTACAGATATAGGTTCCCCTAAACCTATCTGTCATACTTTTAAAGTTATTGATGATCAGTAGTGAGCATTTAGCAGCTAAACAAAACGTAAATAAAAGGTTAAAAAATATCTAGACATTAACAAGCAAAAAACTTGTAAAGAAAGAACACATTAAATACAAACAATGCATTTGATCGTCGTTCAAATTTCAAAACCGGCTCTTACTCTGTTTATAAGTTGTTCTTCTTAACTTTAGTGCAAGAAACGCATAAACCTCATTTTTATATGACCTCATGGTAGTGTCTTGGAAATTTGCTTCTCGAATGACATGTAGATTTTGTAGTGCCCAATAATGACAATTTCTTCTACTTATTAATAATTCCTTCATGATTAAATTCCAATTCGTCTGTCCATATAATTTTGAATAAGAAATTGGGATCTTCAATTCTTCTGTCTTGATCTCCTGGACGAAAGGCCTGAACAGATTGAAAAGACTAAGGATGCAGTTTGTTCTTCTTTTAAATCCTATGTATGGATGTAGATGAAATTTCTAAATTTGCAGATGCCACCGATACAGAACTGTTCGGCTGCGTATGAATGGGTTTTGAAACACTTTTCTTGACTTGAATACGAAAGTGAAAGTTTTCACGAGTGAAAATCAGTAAAAATAATTTATTTAGACAGACCAAATAACAAGATTATACATCTCACATTTTCAAAACTAACCTATGACCTTAACATAGAAAACTTCTAACGAACGCTTACGTGAAAAACCCTGTATATAAATATATATTCAAATCCTTAAACGCAGAAAGTATTCTTTGCAAAACCGATAGCCAACACTATCAAATTTATATTGCGTAGTGCAGAAAAGATGATAGTATTACGCTATTGATGTTCTCGAGACTAATCGGTGTTCTATTCAGGTCCGAAAGGTAGAAGCGCAAGAATGCGTTAGAAAATTTTGTAATGTAGTGCACGAAACCGGTGGACGTCTTGGTTCGAATATCACAGGGACCGTCTCGTCTTACAAATCCGATGACCGTGGGCATTAGGGTGGTGACGGTGGGGCCGGGGCAAAGATGCCGAGGATAAATTGTAAATTCACTTCCCTTGTCCGATAAAAAGCTTTCAATGGTCTCTAAATTTTAAAGCGAAACTTTTCCCAGTCGCCGCTTCCGTTTTTCAGCCGCACGTCAGGATTTTTGCCTAAGGATTATGACTGTATTGTAAAATGCACACATGCTTACGTACTTTACTGTAGGATTAAATAGAAGCATTATCTGCGGTAATTGTACTACGTTTTAAATAATTTTTTTTTATGGCACCTATATTTAATAGCATTGCAGTGCAAGATATGTTCTATTTTTGCTTTCCTTAGTGTCCGATATTCCTCGATTTGTTTGATAAATTCTCAATAGAGAGCAAAATGTTTCAATTAGTCGAGCTTAAGCTAGGTTTGGTGAATTGTCATCCCTTGACGCAAAAGGGATGTTGTTTGTGGTTAACCAATCACGTGCAATTCGGGCATAATAGCAGTTTGCCAAATTGAGCCAAAAAGTTATTTCCAAATCAAGATGGTTGTAATATATGCATGGGCAATTGGTTTGTCATTTGAATTCGCTAATACAACCCCTATAGCAAAACCTGATGCATCAGTTCGTAAATGAAATTCATTATTTTCGGAAAAAGTTGGATACTCGAGTATTGGTGGATTTATAAGCTTTTCTTTTAAATTTTCAAAAGCCCTGACAATCGTTTTTCCATTCGAATTTAACATGTCTTCTAGTTAATTGGTTTAATGGCGTCACAATATCGGCAATGTTCTTAATAAATTTTCTATAATAGTTAGCAAATCGTTTGACCTCATCACAACTTTTGGGGACGGGGTAGTCCTTTATTGTCTCTATTTTACTTGGAAGTGACACAGCTTCACTTGAAATAACATGACCTAAGTATAACAATTCTTTCTTTAAAAATTCACATTTTGACGGATTTAATTTTAAATTTACTGTTCTTAATCTTTCAAGAATTTTAACTGCATTATATTGTTTCAAATTATTTCCAAAAACTACTAAATCCTCGAGATAGACAAAACAAGATGCATAATTTAGACCCGACATTAGTAGCTAGTGTCATAACCCTCGAGAATGCACTTGGACTCATTTTTAAGCCCATAGGTAGCCTTTTGAATTGATATTGTCCCTTGTTTGTTGAGAAAGCTGTAATTGGTTTACTATTTTCATCCAATCCCACTTGATAATAACCTCCCGATAAATCTAAATGTGAAAAATACGTAGATCTGGACAGTGAATCAATTATTTCGTTTATATTTGCTTATTTACTTGCCTAAAATCAATTACCATTCGCCATTTTTTATTTCCTAAATTATCAGCTGTTTTCGGTACCACCAAAAATTGGGGCAGACCATGGTGATTTAGCCTCTTCAATAATACCATCTTTCAATAAATTATTTATTTGTTTGTCTCGCGTTTTTCCCTAGCGTAATAGACTGTTTCATTAGATTCGTGACAGACAGCTTAACCCCCTCCAGATAGAAAACATCCGCCTATTTAGCACAAATTTTCACAATCGAATTCTTTTCTTGTGAATCTAAAGTATCTATATTTATTAAATCGAAAACTATATCTACTCGTTCTACTGATATTCTACTAGCATCAAAAGTATATAAATGAAAATATGAAATATCTTGAGTGGTCGGTCGGAAATTCTTAATTTTTATTTCTCTATCATTAACGTTTAGAAAACATTAGAAGTTGTACTCATTCTTGCTCTTTCTTCGTCTTTTGCGCCCGCTATGTCTTACTCGCCAAGTTTCTAAGTCTCTATGGTACAGAGACTTACCAAAACTTGAATAGTACAAAATATTAGGAGTGTAGTGACGGACAAAGGGGTTGAAGAGTGTGAAGTCTGAAATATTGAAGAATGTTGTTCTCCGTTTCTTCTGCTTTCCCCAACACTTGAAATAATTGGAAAAAATGAAATGTCGTTGCTCAGTCCACTAGTTTTCGTTCAAAATCAAATTTCTAAAAGTCGATGTGAATAGTGACAAAAATAAAAATTTGTGGGGTGGACGAGGGGGCAGCCTTTTTGTTTGAAAAATTGAAGCGTTGAAGGTTATTAATTTAGTTTTCTTTTTTGAAAATTTTGAGCACGAGAGGGAGCATTTTTAGATCATTTCCTTCTTGCCATCCCCTACCTTCATAAACTCAAAATATTAAACGTCTAGTGGCAAAAGTAAAATTTTGCGGGCTGGACGAGGGGCGGAGGCTTTTTTTTTCTGAAGAATTGAAGCATTGAAGATTGTCAATTTATTTTTCTTTTGAAAATTTTGAACATGAAAGAAACCGTTTCTAAATCATTTCCTCTCTACCGTCCTCTGCCTCTAGAAATTCAAAATTTAAAACATCTAGTTTTTCGAAATATGACAATAAGATTACGAAATCAAAACTTGAAGAGTTTCGGTACCTTTTGAATGTTGTTTATTATACCCAGCTAAATAGTAAATATACTATCTCAGTAATAACTTTCGAAATATTTTATTTCCACTACTTACTGAAATAAATTATTTTTTCGTCTGATTAGAGCTAATAATTATTGAATATTTATATGCATAGATAACTTTCAAAACGAAAAATAGTTTTTAAATGCAATCAAGCTTAATAATTCAGACAATTCTATGTTATTAGAAGCGATAAACTTAAATTAGTAAATGTAAACCGACTCTGAAATGTGACGAGCGTAATACATATTATAATTCGTTTTAATTATGTCTGAAAATAATAGCTAATTATCTGCTATATATTACCGCTTAGGTAAAATAATATAGAAGCCCAATAATGGAGCATATTGTATATCCAATACTTAAGGGCAATATCCCTCATTGGAAATTTTTAGGTACATCCCACTTTCTTTATTTTACGATGACATCGGCTTAAGAACTACAAAAAGAAACAATGATTGCCGACCTTATTAACTGCTGCAGTTAACTTTTATTGTTATCGTTTGTTTCACGTTGGATTCCCTTAATGCGGTTTAATTTCATCTTAACGGCTAATTATAACAGGGTATTATATTTTATAATCACGATGTAGTTTATTTTTAAGGGCGATTTCTTGAATAGCTGTTTTTATATAAGTGTTAGTATCCCACAAATATATTCACCTATACTAATCCAGGGCGTTACATCAACATCACATAAATATGTAGGTACTACAACATAATTATTAAGAGATCCGGAACAAATACGAAACGGGGCGCTTAACGCGAAAAAGGAGAATTAAAAACTTCAAAAGATTCAACTAATGGAGGAGGAGCGACTAATCTTGAGCTTTAATTCAGTTGAACTGAGCTGAGAAAAAGCGAAATTCATTATTAATTCATCTACTAATTGAAAGGGATCTCCTTCGTCTGCTGCATTTTCTCCATTTATTTATTTAGGTTTTAATCTCATCTCTGGGAAATTCGTCGCTACTGTGTCGCATTCTCTGCGGTTTGCAAGAGACACAAAAGAAAATGCTTTTTGTTCGTCGTACATTGCTGAACTCGCAGATGTGGATATTGCTTGTACGAAACGGAAAACATGCTAGCAATGTATGTGCTTTATCTTGTGGAAAATTAATATTATTTATTTCTTTCTCATATGTATTTTTTTGTATTTCTTTATGAAAGCTGCATTTAAATGGCAAACTCATCTAGTTCAGTTTAAACTGAAGTCAACATTCAACCCAGTTAATCCAATATCACGTTCTTTTGTTCTGGAACAACTCCTCTGTAAGTTCTATTTTTTTTGTCATTCTTTTTGTAACACAAATTACAATTCTTCAATTCTGACTAGAATTAGGATCAATGTTTTATTGCAGAACAAAATAATTGCCTAATCAGCCGTAATCCAGAACCTACCATGCTTCATGTTTTTCTTAACGTACTATCTCTTGTTACTGCCTAATAATTAGAAAGCGAGCAAATTTTTAATTTCCTTATTTGCCCAGGTAGAGTTTCTTGCGCTTACTCACCCCTCGCATGCGATTCTCCTCCATTGTCAATCACAACTCTTTATTTTCTTAGAAAAAAACTAAGCATTCTGGAAAAAATTCTAGAATAACTGATGACCAACTGATATATTTTGGGTGAAATCACTGGCTTCCATTAACAATCCCCAAACCTTTATCCATATAAAATTCATAATATTCAGTCTTAATATTCAGGCTTTGTGTCTTCATGTTGTTATTGTTAGACTCAACAATAGACGGCTTACATTTTAAGGAAATGCTCTTCATCGTCGTCCAAACTTTTAACACTCCACAACTGGTCTGTTTATTTCTAAATCGCGTTATGAAGACAACTTATTAACTCTGAAATGGCAGATTAGCTACAACCTTCTTGAGTGTGATTTGCCGATCGTCCACAGTTTAATTTTTAAGTTCGTTTACTCTAGAATCTTCCAGCGATAGATAATTCGATCGTCATGATTGGAACTCGAATGTGAGGCATCCAGCGATGCTCGACGACTTTAGACAAGTTTAGAATAAAACCTCGACACTTCGTTTCTTCGAGCATATTTTCCGAGTCCGTCATCGTATTTCGAGCCCCCTGTAGGGCCGAATATTTTCAACATAGTTCTTCTCACGGATGTTCACTTTACAATTTTAATTGAAAGTGTGGACAAGATGTCTCTAAATCGCCACCCCATTGAGGAAGAGACAATAAACAGTTGGCTAGAAGGAGTTCTTCTCCAACTTGATCTCCCGGTCGAGTAAGTTCAGTTCACACGACTGGATCTGAGCAGACCTCACTCCCCTATTTATCAGGATTGGCAGGATGCCACCACATAGAGTGTACCCAGAACGTCACATCATAGGACAGGATTATTGGACGTCTTCGTTTTTTTTTATTTTGTCTCGCTTGTTGGATCCTTTTGTATTGTACATCACAGCAGGGGATGGTCCCATACAATTCGAGATCAAAGGGTGTAGAAGCAAAAGCCCAACAAGGGTGTAGTGTCAGAATGAGTTTTACTGCGTTTAATGGCGGGTGTTTTTGACACCTTATGATTTTAATCTGTCCTCTTCTACCTAATGTAAAGTGTAAAGGGGTTGTTGCAGACATTTTTTACAAATTTACCTCGCCATTTGGTCGTTCCACTACATATATGTTTCACCTTTCTATCACTATCGATACATGTGACCGAATCATTTTAATTGTGTCTGTTCTATATTTTTCTAAGACTGATGTTACGTTTAATCATTGTCGTATGATTTCATTTCTAAATTATCTTCTTGTTACTCTCGGTTACCGTTCTTAAACGACACATTTCGAGCTATATCCCACTAGGACACCACGATGGCACAACCAGTGGCAACACCACTCAAAACACACGGTGTCGGTTTGGTTCCTCCCAGGGGCTGGGGACTCTCAAATTAGCGCCACTTACTATTGCTGCACACCTTCTTATCTTGACCGGTAAGCAAACGCGAACAGTCGGTAAGTAGGAGCAACTACTACATCAACGGTCATTTGTTGAGCCTGGGTAATAAGGTTATAAGGAACTGGGTTATAAGGTTGAAGTGGTTGGTTTTTTAGTTTACTGTTTAAGTCAAAAGGTTTCAACATTTAATTGCTTAGATTATGGGTTTTTTCAAGGTGATCAGGTTATGGAGTTAACGCTTGCTGAGGTTATGGAGTTTAACTGATTGATAGCGCATTAGTTTTTTGATAGATCAATACGGGAATTATTCCAAAACTTAAAGAAAAGTATGTTTTTTCTGCAGCCTAGTTTTTTGATTGAAATTGACTTAGGAAGAAATTTGAACTATTGTCATAATGAAATTCTTAATTGAATAAATTATTCTTACTTTTACAAAACAAAAGAACATTAAAAGACAAAATATTTAAGAGATCCGGTAAGCAAACTAATTACCTTTAGTTTATTCACTTACCCGCATGCTCTTACTTATTGTTTCAATTGTGTTTCTACTACAAATACGAAAACATAAAGGAAACCTAATTTCGCATTCTATTTATTTGTTATCGGTTGACCTTAAGTAGTCGTAGAAGATTATCCTTGGGGTAATGTATTTTCAGGAGGGTCAGTTGAATGACCAGTACTCTATCTTATAGCCAATCACCCACACAACCCTTATCTTAAATGTTCCTCGCATTAGAATGTGTACGTCTTGACTCGCCTGGAAAACAGATACCCTCACATTCTCTCCCGACGAACGCTACGCTAACAAATAAGTTCAGAAGTGGGATATTTGTTATTGGGAAATTTGATTTCCCGGGCTATCGACCGCGACGACTAGTACCAACTTTAGATTACTTTTTAAATTTATTGCGTCACGCTGTCTAACGTTTCAAATTTTCTATATTTAGCCTTAAGAAATACCGTATCTGTTTTATAATAATTATCGTTAATTCGAACTGGTTCTAACCTGTTACTTATGGAAGTAGAACGTGATTAGTTGTAGTAATAAGTAATATATACATACGAGGGAGCGTTTTTATATTCGCGGAATGGGGGATAAGGGATGGAAATAAAAAAACCAAATTATTTTTCCTTTTCAATATATTCACCTGCAAGACGGATACATTTTTCACATCTTTCAATTAATTTATTTATACCCTCATAAAAAAATGATTTCTCTTTATCTGCAAAATACGCCGAAACTGCCTCCTTGACTTCATCATCGGCAGTAAATTTTTTACCCCGCAGCTCTTTTTTCATTTTCGGAAACAGGTAATAATCACTCGGGGCCAGGTCTAGGCTGTAGGGTGGGTGATTCACAATTTCGAAGCCCACCTTATGCAGGGAGCTAACGCAACGCGGCTCTTGTGGACGGGCGCGTTGTCGTGCAAAAGCAGCACACCTTTCGTCAATTTTCCCCGTCTTTTCTCTTTAATGGCTTCTTTTAGTCGCTCTAATATTGAAGAGTAATATTCTCCGGCTGACTGTGACACTTTAAATTTCTTGGGAGGTGCTGTGCCCTTTTTATGCCACTGCATGGAGTCTTGTTTGAACTCAGGTTCATAATGATGAACCCAAGTTTCATCTCCAGTAACAATTCGACTCAATACACCATTCTTGTCTTCATTACAGTGGTCCAAAAATGCACGCCAACACTCTACGCGCACCCATCTGGCGCTGACCTTAGACATGCCGAGATGATCGTGTAGGATTTTAAAAATTGTTGTATCGGATACTCCAACCATTTCTGCGAGTTGGTTCTTCTTTAGTCGAGCATCTTCCAGTACAATTTTTTCAACTTTTTGGATAAGTGGTCACCTCAATGCTCCTGCCCGGCCTCGGGTCTTCTTCAAGGGATTCCCTTCCTTGTTTAAATAAACTATGCCACTTGTACACCATGGTTTTTCCTGGACAAGAGTCGCCGTAAACCAATAACATCTCATTCATTATGGTCGCGACTGATTTTCCTTGCCTGGTAAGGAACTTTATAACGGCACGATATTCGATTTTTTCCATATTTCACTTTTCACTCCTGATTATGTTACTTGGTTGACGATAGCTCAAAGACTAACTGTCTAACCTATGGTCTTTCCTTCTCCTGCTAGGGTTGGACAATGCCCTTGTACCCTTTAGTCCTCCAATATGTGCGGGACCATCCCCGCTGTTTTTGAACGAATGGAAAGTTGTCATCATTTTTTTTTTTTGAAAGTGTGTATGTTGGGCAGGAACCGTTAGTAAGGAATGTCAAGTTAAACGAAAACGATGTAAAAAAAATAAAATGAATTTTAATAAACGTAAGTAAAATATATTTGGTGTATACGGGACTTCACAACAGAAAAAAGATAAAATATAAACAAAATCGCAGAAAGGAAAAAATTCGACTTAAGCGAAATCACAGTTGGTAGAGGGCTAGATCAGCTTGGTGGTGGTAGATATTCTATTCACCTTGACTAGAGGAGGGGGTCTATCTGGGTCGAGGGTAGCCAGCTCCTTGACTAGGACGTTATCTGATCTTGAGACTCTTGAGAAGGTCTTCTCGGCCAGTGTGGCGGCGTGTTGTAATAGCGTCGGAATGCCAAGATCCTGATGGATTTGCACATTCCTGACGTACCAGGGGGCTTTGGTAATCCATCTAAGAATTTTGTTTTGTAAAGTGTTGAACTTCTTTCTGTGCGTGGGCGCAGCGCTGGACCAAACTAGTGAACCATAGGTCTTAAGAAGATGGTATAAATTAAGAGTTTAATTCTCAAACTCAACAGACTTTTGCCGCACAGAAAGGGTGAGACGACCGCCCTAGCCGCATTAAACTTGGTCGAAACTTCCAAGAAGTGCTGTTTAAGCGTGAGTCTTGAGTCCAACGTCATGCCTCTAACTGTCTAATAACAATGAAACTTCGTATTTATACTAATTATGAGTCGCTGCACAGGCCACGCCCCCAATGCGCCTAATCACCCCCCTACAACCCGCTCATTCCGCGAATATAAAAACGCTCCCTCGTAAGTCTGCAAAGTAGTGCTGACTGTGTCATAATTCTGTTGCATGTTGTCCTCAAGAAGAGATGGACTGTCATGCAATTGGAATAGATCTAGGAACTACTCATTCGTGCGTGTCTGTATATCGAAATGGAAAGACCGAAATCATTGCAAACGATAGTGGATTATGGATCACGCCTTCAATTGTTGCTTTCATGGACGATGAAATATTAGTGGGAAACGCAGCGGAGAGTCAGGCATTACTTAATCCTGAAAACACTATTTATGGTAAGTACTGTTTGAATATGTTTTAATCTTTTTGCTCAGTTAAGACTTAAAGCCAATACTCTCCATGTAGCTTGGCGTTTTCCTAAAAGCTGGATTAATCATGATGACCTCATGCAATCTACTTACAATTCGAATTATAGAACTTATCTATGTAAAACTATAACCAGATTGGAAAACAGAACCACATTCTTGTCTTCATACATTATTTTATCTTTTTACAGATATCAAACGCCTTATTGGTCGAAGATTTGACGAATCGGCAGTTCAATCTGACATCAAACGATTACCTTTTAAAGTAGTATCCGATAATGGTACTTGTAAAATACAAATACGCACCAATTCAAAAACCAGAACCATTTCACCGGAAGAAATTAGCGCGCTAATTCTGAAAAAAGATTAAAGAAACTGCGGAAGCTCTATTACAAGAAGAAGTCAAAAGAGCAGTAGTCACAGTTCCGGCTTATTTTAACGATTATCAGCGACAGGCGACTATTCACGCAGCGAACCTCGCAGGATTGCAAGTTTTGCGTATTATGAACGAGCCGACTGCTGCAGCTATAGCATATGGTGCGATCAAAGAAGATATGAACGGGACCTTTTTAGTTTTCGACATGGGTGGTGGTACTCTGGATGTATCGGTTGTGAACAGAACAGAATCACGATTTGTTGTTAAATCAACAAGCGGAAATACAAATTTTGGCGGAGAAGACGTAACTAACAATTTAGTAGAGTATTTCAAGGAGATTTTCGAATCAAAATACAAGAAATCAATCAGAGATAACAAGCGAGCTATTCAGAGACTTAGAAAGGAATGTGAGGCAGCCAAACAATCGTTGTCCTTTAAAAAGCAAGTTACTATCTGTGTGGATAGTATTCTAGATGGAATTGATCTGGAGGAAACACTAACACAAGCCAAATTTAACTTTATAAACGATACGTTTTTCAAATCTGTATTAGATCCTGTTAGGAATGCTTTGGAATCAGCCAAAATCGATCCTGAAGATATTAAGAAGGTAATAATGGTTGGAGGATCGTCACGTATACCAAGATTACAAAGCATATTAAAAGAGTTTTTTACAAACGGTAAAATCTACATGTCAATAAATCCTGATGAGGCAATTGCATACGGGGCTGGAGTTTTGGCGGCTGTGTTAAATGGTGTTGATATCAAGAATAAAGACAACTTTATAGTACAGGATGTGACGCCCATGGCTTTAATTACTGATGTTGTTGATGGAATAAGTGTCATTATTCCTAGAAATTCTGTTTTGCCCGTTTCTAATACCAAAACGTACAAAACGATTATAGATAATCAGGCTGTTATACACTGCAACGTGTATGAAGGGGAGATAGCTGATACGAAGAATTTCCTTGGACAAGTTTCGTTGACAAACATACCTAGAGCTCCTGCTGGAAGGGAGAAATGCGACCTCAAATTTTCGATTGATGAGAATGGTGTTTTGAATGTTTCTGCAACGTTGCAATCTACAGGAGAAGTACATGAAGTTGTGATCGACAGGAGTAATTTTAATTAATGTGGTGCTACTATTTTATAATAATTGTTATGTGCTGTAATGATTGTAGTATTAGTATTAAAAATTACATGATATAAATAAAATGCTTGCACGTATTAAACTAAAAATAAATGATTTTATTATTCTATTACATCTGGTTAATAATTGTGGTGCCTTCAGCAACAAACTAACTTTACATACACTTGAAGAAGAAGATACAATCATCATTCTACGACACCATGTTAACATACACTTGCTAGATTATATTTTGGGTATATAAAACAAAATATTTACCATCGAAAATGGCTTTATTTTCTTCAAAACACTCTCATTGACAATCAATAAATTTTTGCATGCACTTGATTCAGTTTTCATAGCACTTTTTCCACTCCCATTGAGGTACCTCCAAAACTTGGGTTCTGAATGGATCAACGGCTCGTTTAGGTGTCGAAAAAAGCTGGTCACCTAATTTATTATTGATATTGGGGAATAAAAAGAAGTCATTTGATGCCAAATCAGGTCTGTACGGTGGATGAACCATCAATTCAATCTTTTGTTTAGTCGAGTAGACGATTGTTTGAACCGATGTGTGAGAGTTCGCATTATCATGGTGCAGAATGATTCTTCGTTGGTGCTTCTTTCTCTATATTTCACCAAACACTTCTAGCAAACAAATGGTTGTCTACCATTCGGAATTAAAAAAACTTTTGTTACAGTTGGCTCATCTTGGAAGACCTATACAGAAGATATCTTTTTTATTTCGGGCTCATATGCGTATGTATAGATTTTAGGCACAGCTTTCGATGCACCGTGATCGTATTTTCCAACATTTTCTTGCATCACTTGACGTGAGTCTTCATTTGAACGTTAGTCATTTGTGCTAACTGTTCATGCAATATATTACTGATGATTTTACAAACTCAGTTCGCTTGCAGCATAACTTTTTCTGGCTTAATAACCTATTTTGGTGTTTTATGGTACACGGTGGGGCGACCAACCATTTTTGCAATTCATCTCCATATTTCTTTAACATTGGCCGCAAGAACCGGAGAACGTTCAAATCTGCAACTGATAATTTTCCAGTCATGTCCGATAGGATTGAGGTCCGTACAAGAAGTTGACCAGAGAAGTTTACCCATAGATCATATTCTACCGAAGTAATACACCATTTATATAAATTACAAGCTAGTAGATGCAGCTATATAGAAAGCATTCTTAAAATATATGTGGCTACGGCTTGCTTGACTACTTAACCGATTTACTTGAAATATCCAATACTTAACTGAGCTACCTGTCGTATGTTGTGCACTTCATACACTTCATTATAGATAACAATGATAATTGACATTACATCTAATACTTAGAATTAACCGAGGAATTTCGATTAGATCAATAGAATTCAGACCAACATTACCTCAATTAAATGGATAGAATTATGCAACCCGCATCTATTAAAAAATTTAAACTTTTGAGCACCCATTTAACTATTATTGGACATACTACTAGGCTTACATCACATTACAACTCACTATTATATTATTTTACTACTATTTTATAGGATTAGAATGGCCTCACACGCTATTGGAATTGACTTGGGAACGACTCATTCCTGCGTAGGTGTTTATCAATTTGGTAAGGTGGAAATAATCGCCAATGACCATGGCTTTAAAACAACTCCCTCCTGCGTGGCTTTTAATGATGAGGAACAGCTTGTTGGTCATCCTGCTACCTACCAAGCTTCAGATAATGCGGCAAATACTATTTATGGTGAGAATAAATTATTTTTCATTTTCAAACTCTATTTTCGCGTTTCTATCTAGGATGTCCCAAGTTGAGTGGCCTATTAGAATATTTCCTAAAGTACACCGAAGAGAGCCCTGAAAATTTGGTTTCCTTGGCTTCTGGCCATGCTCTTTTTAAATAAAATAATTTTAAAGATGGCCGACTTCCGGTGATAACGGAAATCGATAGGAACTTCGTTATTTTAAATGGAACACCCCAGATATTAGTGGATTTTTGGACAAATTTAAAATGTCTTCGTTTGAATAATTGTAATTATCCATTATGGTTATTATTATTATTATTATTTGTATTATTATTACTCAGTGTGTTGTAATCAAACAGCAAAAACAAATTAAAAGAACAACTATTAAATTAACAATAACACTCTTGGTAATTATCAGATTAGTTTTAGAGTATTTGTTTTATTGGAAATGTCATTTTATGATTCATGGCAACTTTGTTTTTTTTTTCAAATTTCAGTCTGTTTTATAAAAATCATAAATAACTCAAAAACCTTAAGAGTTAGGTATAGGGAATGTAAACACAGGTCAAAAGGGAATAAAAAGTCCCAACTATTGGCCCAGTAAAATACAGGGTGTTCCATTTGAAATAAGCGACTTTCCAAGGTATGAAGTTGTCTACATTGGCAAGTGTATTTTGAACATCCTGTGTAAGATATTAGACTTTTTTTCCAACAACGATTTACAATTAGACCTTAGTGCTCATCATAAAAATTTTGAAGGCTCTAAGTCAAACGTTGTCTGAGAGAGGCCGCATGACGCCCAGCTATGAATTGTCGAATTAAAAAAAAAAAGTGGAATTATTTAAAAACGGTGCATTTTAGACATAAGGTTTATTAAAAAAAGTTAGCCTAAAATTTTGCGTAAACTCCAAAAATCCATTAATATATGGGGTGTTCCATTTAAAATAACGAAGTTCCTATCGATTTCCGTTATAACCGGAAGTCGGCCATCTTTATAATTATTTTATTTAAAAAGAGCATGACCAGAAACCAAGGCAACCAAATTTTCAGGGCTCTCTTCGGTGTACTTTAGGAAATATTCTAGTAGGCCACTCAACTTGGGACACCCTGTATATATATAGCTGACAAGTTGAAAGAACATATTATCTAATTTGTTCGATATTTTCATTCCAGATATGAAACGTTTAATTGGACGTCGATATAATGATGAAAGCGTTCAATCCGATATGAAGAATTGGCCGTTCAATGTAATCTCAGACGATGGTTTCCCAAAAGTGACCATAAACACAAACGGCACAGAAACAACATTCACACCCGAGGACATAAGTGCAATGGTGTTAAGAAAGATGAAAAGTACAGCCGAAGCATACCTTGAATCAAGCGTAGACAAAGCAGTTATAACGGTACCAGCATATTTTACCGATTACCAGAGACAGGCAACATTGGAAGCTGGTCGAATGGCTGGCTTGAATGTTATGCGCATTTTAAATGAACCTACTGCAGCTGCAATTGCGTATGCTGTAATTAAAGAAGATATGAGAGGAACAGTACTGATCTACGATCTCGGAGGAGGCACACTGGATATCTCCATAGTTAATGTTACAGATACACATTGTGTTGTTAAAGCAACACATGGAAATACACACCTTGGCGGTGAAGATTTTAGTAATAATATTCTAGAATACATGATAGGCATTTGTAAAAACAAATACAAGAAAGACATAAGTAATAATAAACGCGCTATAGTTCGTTTAAGACAACAATGCGAAGACGCCAAAATAAAACTATCTTTCACGCAACAGGTTAAAGTGTGCGTCGATTGTTTGATTGACGGTATAGATTTTAATGAAATTATAACTAGGCCTAAATTCAACGAATTAAACTTGAATGTATTTAAATCAACTTTGGAGCCTGTTAAGGAAGCTTTAAGGTGTGCCGAAATCGATAAAAGCGATGTTAACAAGGTAATAATGGTTGGTGGATCCTCTAGAATTCCCAAGTTAAAAAATTTGCTGCAACAATTCTTTGATGGAAAAGAAATTCACACCTCCATTAATCCTGATGAAGCTATTGCATACGGAGCCAGTATATATGCAGCCGTTTGCAGCGGTGTTAATATTAGAGACAGAAGCAATCTTATAATCCAAGACATCATACCTATGTCGTTGGGAATCGGAACCGAAGAAAATTTCGAAACGTACTCGGTTGTAATAAAAAAGAATGCTGCTATTCCATCTTCAAGCGTTAAACAATTTTACACATTGCATGATAATCAAACATCTGTAGCATTTCCAGTGTACGAAGGAGAGGCTGCGAATACTAAGGAGAATATATTTCTAGGAAAGTTTACCATTAATGGTGTTCCGGCTGCCCCGAAAGGTCAAGAAAAATTTGATGTGACATTTTCAATAGATATCAATGGAGTGCTGAAAGTTACCGCAAGAAATTTATCTACAGGAAATGAAGCTGGTATTATTACAGACAGGAAATTTTAAAATTCGCGTGGAGAAAGATCTAAAGTATCGCATAAGTACCAGGTGTGTAGAATAAACGTACTATTACCATAAATGTAGCATAATATTTGAAAATTATCGATTTTGAATTTAATTATGAGTAAAAGTAATACATAAGTTTTGTAATTTATATAAAAATATATTTTTTGAATTATTAATTTGTGTTTCTTTAAAGACCTTTCAAGTCCTCATCAACTACTTAATTCAATGTTATTCTTATTCAATAAATTGTTTAGTTTATCACATGGAATACAATTTTAGATAACATTAATCTCGTCAAAACCGTAGATATGTAAGTTAATGTCCTCATCAAAATATATTATTGAGAGAACCTGTGATTAACCGAATATTCATTCGAACTACGGGATACTAGTGTGATCTAATTATTAGTTTTGTTCAATCAACATACGATTGTCCAGGTAATATATAATTACAGCTTTTTTATATTTATTCAAAACTATAAAATTATCTACATTATTGCTATAGTTATTTCTGAAACATTCTTTATTATCTCACTCAATTTCTTATAAATCTTATATCACAGTTTTCAAAGAATTTCCCAAACCGTCCTCTTAACAGGCTAAATAGGTTTGTAGCTCATGGTTCGTAGCTGTAATGTTTCAATTTTGAGTATTTGTTTTGTGTGTCATTGCTGGTATACCATTGACCAGTTTTATGTTGAGTGACAAAATCTAATCTACTGAAACCCTGATATAACACCATATCTCTAAATGAAAATACAAAACAATGAAATGCAAGATATGTGTGACGTTCCATTAAAACGTATCTTTAAGAAAATTTAGATATTTATAATAATTATAAATTCTAGATTTCCTAATACAAGAGAGCATAATACAAGAGTCTTAACTCTTGTATTATGTCTTGAAGTCTTATATAATATAACAATTGAACGTATTATTGTTCTTATTTATGGATCACTTAGTTTGGTAATTTAGAAGATTTCGAATACAAACAATTATACTGGTCAACAGGGTTTTTTTTTTCTTACACTCTAATAAGTGTACATTATGGACTTTTTCATTGTAATTCTGAAAATATTTTCAAAAATTGGCTATAGTGTCAGGTTTCTGAGAAATGTTTTTTTTTATACATATAAATGTACTGTTATGTCTAAAGATACTTTTTGTGAGTTATCTAAAAGAAACAATCAAGTTATTATCATGCTAACACTAACGGACATTTCTGAACAGGATTCAACATGTTTGGGCTTCATTTGTACGTCATAGTCGTTAAACCATTCCCTTTTTTTCTCTAGCACCAATCAAATCAAGATATTAATAGATCTGTGCAGATGTGAGTATATATAAGACTCTACAGATACGTTATTCGACTCAAATTGACTCAATTGATGGTAGTAACATTAGTTAAACGTTTTTTGAATTCGCAATGTCCCGTAGGTGTAATAACAATCCTTTTTGTTATGTATCTGTGTGGAGAATTCACCGTTCAACAGCATAGACGAAATATTACACCGTTAATAGAAAAATCGTATAACCTTTATTTTAAATTAAAAATTACAAATCAAGACAAGTTGTGGACCCCTCACAATGTCTGTGCACGATGTGCTGTTACTTTGAGGAGCTGGATAAAAGGTAAGAGCATAGCTATGCCATTTGGTGGCCTATGATTTGGTGAGAACAATAAAGGATCATTCGTCAGACTGCTACTTTTGGTGTACAAAGACTTTCGGGTTTTCCAGCAAAAATAAGGATAAAATTACCTATCCTAATTTACTTTCTGCCACTCGTCCAGTTCCTCATTCGGAAGCTTTGCCAGTACCAAGTCCTATAGATGTTTCGAACCAAGAACATGTTGAAACCGAGATAGAAGAATACATTTCAGAGTTGTCGGACACAGATGAAGAATATTTGCTATCTCAAGACGACACGCCTCATTTAATAAATCAATTTGAATTAAATGACCTAGTTCGAGATCTCAATTTATCAAAAACTCAGATAGAAATATTTGGATCAAGACTGCAAGGATGGAAGTTGTTAGCGGGTACGCGTATTTCTGTATATTGAAATAGCCAGAAAGAGCTTTTTTTTTTTGAGTGAGGAAAAATGCCTTAACGCACCATCAGGGACGAGAGCCGTCCCCGGTGTGTGGGGCTCGCACCCACTAAAAAACCTCACTTTGTCAGGTGTAGAATCCATCCCGGAACCGCTGGTCGCATTACTTCAGGATGGCACCTCGTAGTTAGCCTCGATCGGCTGCCTCCATTGCTTGGGTCTCTCTCTTCTTCTCCTTCAGCACCTTCTCGACGAACGTGGCGATCTTCTGCCAGCGGTCGTGTCCGGACAGCATCGTTTGCACAACGTTATCCGGCGTTAGAGGTCCTACTTCGTCTTGTAGAGCGTCCATCCGACATGGTGGATTCAAGTTTTTTTTTACATTATTTGAGAGACAAAATATATAATTTGACATTATAATACTGTCATTAGAGATGTGCAATGTTTTCCAAAGCCAACTTAGTTTTTAAATTATTATTGCCTGCCTCGCTTGTCTTTATACTTGGTAGTTTTTTTTTGCGATAACTTGGGAACAAATAGGGATATCGAGATGCGTTTTCAGTAAAATATGTCTAATTGTACACCCTGTTTAAAGTCCACACAATTCCCTTTCAGACGTGTTTAAGATTGTTCGGATAGGTTGAATAGTGTGTGCATGTTAACGGCACCCCCACAATGACAAATTAAAACTTTATATAGCACAAAGTTTTGTGCTAGTTTTGTGCCGTTTTGTGCCGCAAACCGGAAGTTTTGTGCTGCTTCCGTTATCGAGATATTTGCATTTCTTTGTGGGGGTGCCGTGGACATGCCAGCACCCCGACCCTCGAAAATTCAAAATCTAATATGGCGAAAGTTTTGTGCTAGTTTTGTGCCGTTTTGTGCCGCAAACCGGAAGTTTTGTGCTGCTTCCGTTCTCGAGATATTCGCGTTTCTTTTTGGGGTGCCGTTGACATGCCAGCACCCCTACCAACAAAATCAAAATCTGTTAGCGCCAAAACGTTGCTGTAGGCTTGTAGAGTTTTGTGCCGTTGAGAGCGAGTTTTGTGCTGCCCCCGTTTTCCCGCAAAAAGTTTTTGAATTTATCATGTTTACGGCACTCCATATCCTATATCTGCGAAAGTACGTAGGATAGCGGATTTTGCAGTACGCCAAAGTTTTGTGCTACAGCCACTGAGTTTTGTGCCGTTGAGAGCGAGTTTTGTGCTGCCCCCGTTTTCCCGCAAAAAATTTTTGAATTTATCATGTTTACGGCACTCCATATCCTATATCTGCGAAAGTACGTAGGATAGCGGATTTTGCAGTACGCCAAAGTTTTGTGCTACAGCCACTGAGTTTTGTGCCGTTGAGAGCGAGTTTTGTGCTGCCCCCGTTTTCCCGCAAAAAATTTTTGAATTTAGCATGTTTACGGCACCCCATATCCTATATCTGCGAAAGTACGTAGAATAGCGGATTTTGCAGTACGCCAAAGTTTTGTGCTACAGCCACTGAGTTTTGTGCCGTTGAGAGCGAGTTTTGTGCTGCCCCCGTTTTCCCGCAAAAAATTTTTGAATTTAGCGTGTTTACGGCACCCCATATCCTATATCTGCGAAAGTACGTAGGATAGCAGATTTTGCAGTACGCCAAAGTTTTGTGCTACAGCCACTGAGTTTTGTTCCGTTGAGAGCGAGTTTTGTGCTGCCCCCGTTTTCCCGTAAAAATTTTTGAATTTAGCATGTTTACGGCACCCCATATCCTATATCTGCGAAAATACGTACGATAGCGGATTTTGCGGTACGCCAAAGTTTTGTGCTACAGCCACTGAGTTTTGTGCCGTTGAGAGCGAGTTTTGTGCTGCCCCCGTTTTCCCGTAAAAAATTTTTGAATTTAGCATGTTTACGGCACCCCATATCCTATATCTGCGAAAATACGTACGATAGCGGATTTTGCGGTACGCCAAAGTTTTGTGCTACAGCCACTGAGTTTTGTGCCGTTGAGAGCGAGTTTTGTGCTGTCCCCGTTTTCCCGCAAAAAATTTTTGAATTTAGCATGTTTACGGCACCCCATATCCTATATCTGCGAAAATACGTACGATAGCGGATTTTGAGGCACGCCAAAGTTTTGTGCTACAGCCACTGAGTTTTGTGCCGTCGAGAGCGAGTTTTGTGCTGCCCCCGTTTTCCCGCAAAAAATTTTTGAATTTAGCATATTTACGGCACCCCATATCCTATATCTGCGAAAGTACGTAGGATAGCGGATTTTGCAGTACGCCAAAGTTTTGTGCTACAGCCACTGAGTTTTGTGCCGTTGAGAGCGAGTTTTGTGCTGCCCCCGTTTTCCCGCAAACATTTTTTGAATTTAGCATGTTTACGGCACCCCATATCCTATATCTGCGAAAGTACGTAGAATAGCGGATTTTGCAGTACGCCAAAATTTTGTGCTACAGCCACTGAGTTTTGTGCCGTTGAGAGCGAGTTTTGTGCTGCCCCCGTTTTCCCGCAAAAAATTTTTGAATTTAGCATGTTTACGGCACCCCATATCCTATATCTGCGAAAGTACGTAGGATAGCGGATTTTGCAGTACGCCAAAGTTTTGTGCTATAGCTACAGAGTTTTGTGCCGTTGAGAGCGAGTTTTGTGCTGCCCCCGTTTTCCCGCAAAAAATTTTTGAATTTAGCATGTTTACGGCACCCCATATCCTATATCTGCGAAAATACGTACGATAGCGGATTTTGCGGTACGCCAAAGTTTTGTGCTACAGTCACTGAGTTTTGTGCCGTTGAGAGCGAATTTTGTGCTGCCCCGTTTTCCCGCAAAAAATTTTTATTTAGCATGTTTACGGCACCCCATATCCTATATCTGCGAAAATACGTACGATAGCGGATTTTGCGGTACGCCAAAGTTTTGTGCTACAGTCACTGAGTTTTGTGCCGTTGAGAGCGAATTTTGTGCTGCCCCCGTTTTCCCGCAAAAAATTTTTGAATTTAGCATGTTTACGGCACCCCATATCCTATATCTGCGAAAATACGTACGATAGCGGATTTTGCGGTACGCCAAAGTTTTGTGCTACAGTCACTGAGTTTTGTGCCGTTGAGAGCGAGTTTTGTGCTGCCCCCGTTTTCCCGCAAAAAAATTTTGAATTTTAGAATGCCTACATATATTTTAAATAAATTGTAATAATGGCCAAAAGACGTGAGTTAAATGCAGATTTGCGTACCTTAATAATAAGATTATATGCCAAGGGCAATTCTATGCAGAAGGTAGCAACAATTGTTATCAAACCTAAATCCACGATACAATATTTTATCTAACATTACGGACACTACGCCACAGTGACCAATAACGCCCGTTCTGGTCTTCCAAAAAGTCAAGGCCAACGTGAAGAAAGATATATTAATTATAATTGACATATGAATATGAGATGTAGCGACGAAACAGTACGAAATATATTGAGAATACGTAGTTATCATGCTCGACTTTGACGCAAGACGTCATACATTTCTCTAAAGAACGGATCGAAAAGATTACAGTATGCGAAGGAACACGTTAATAAAGGAAAAACATTTTGGAATAAAGTAATTTTTAGTGATGATAGCAAGTTTAATATCTGTGGGTTAGATGAAACACAGAGAGAATGAAGAAAGGCTAATACGGAGTTAAACGTGGAAAATTTAAATGCGATCATAAAACTCAGGGGTGATAATATTATGTTGCGGAGATGTATGGTGGCTGCAGGGACAGATAGATTAACTTTTATAGGAACAACGATGGATAGTAAAGGATACCTAAAAATTTTACAACAAAATGTATTAGAAAGTGCGCAAAAGTTAGGGAGACGTGATGAGTACCTATATCTTTATGCATGACAAGAACCAGAAACAGTCTTCGCGAATTGTGAAAGAGTTGTTACTTTATAATGTTAAACATCTTAACCCAAGTCGGACGATACATAAAAATTATTTCTATATGCATTCGATTTTTATTGTATTGTATTAACATGCAACGACTGCTAAAAGTTATGTACATATATACATACATATGTATATAGGTCAGCATGATTGGTAGTTAGTGAGTAATAATTAGGAAATGCGCTCTAATACCGTTGTACATATGTACATATGTACGTATGTACCTACATACATATATAGTTCTATCAATCCATATTAAATAAGTTTTAAGTAGCAACTTATTTATTTATAAAAACATATGCGATTACCTACTGCAAATTATTTACTAATACTTATATCGTGTAAAGGGCTGCTTGAAGTAGTACTTGCTCGTTAGCTTGACATACAGAAGACTTTTTGACAGATCATCAAATTTTTGCCATCCTAAATTGCGTTTGCAGAAGGCAACGAAGTGACCTACGGTATTTGAATATGTCTCTCCGTAATAAACGATGATTCCTCGCAAATTGTAACGGACGTTTTTGTTTTGTAGGAAATCTGGTAGTACATTAAGAGGCAAAAGTGCTATGGTGTTTATTTCAAAAATTAAGTATGTTTGATTTAAAGTCATACTGTAGCTGGTATCTCCACCACATGAGCATTTTGGTGAACTATCTATAGAAAGTGATTCTATTAATTTATGTTTAATGCCGTTGCAAGTATAGTGTTCGTTTTCGTAGAGAAAAATTGATGGATTTAGGAAACACATTTTTACTTTGATACATTTGTTACAGTTTATTGAAAACGACATTGTCTTTGACATATATTTGCTCACATAATTTATTAGTTGGGACATTGTGCAAGTGGTGTCGTAATGTCTGATGTTATGACCAACTATTTTGAAAGTAAAATCGTCTATTAAAATTTTCGCTCTCAAAATGTATGAACTTTTTCTAATACCTTTAGTCACTACGTCGACAATTAATGAAGTAAAGAGGTTTTCGATTGAAGCAATATATGTTTGAAATTGTTGGCTATCACTATATGCTGAACAAATAATTTGACAAAAACTATCAAAAGCACAAGTATTCGTCAGAATAATTTTTATGTTATTAATATTTAGAGGATGTAGTTTTAAATTATTGCCGTTTTGTAGCACTCCAATGGAAATAACATGTAGTGCCTCATTTAAATTCATAGAAGCCCACTCAGGTTGACTACTCAAGTAAGAGTGTATTTTCCGTTTTTCTGATGCTTTGTTACGCCAATTTTCTATATAATCACGTTCTTTAATTATATTATCAGCGTGTTTTGTGTCCTGCTGGGTAATATTTGGAAGATCTACAGCTTCTGCGAAATCACAATTATCTCTTCGAAATGAGTTAGGCGTTTGTAATACTTTTTCAGTGTCTAGTATTTCTGAGTTAATAGCAGAGAGGGGAGGTTTTTGGGCATGAGCCAATTTAGCTGAACTATCCAGTAGTTTAATATGTTCAAAAACAAATCTATCTACCCGCATTGGTAATTCAGATTTATGGAAGAAACAGTTTTTTATATTTTTAAAATTAGATTCAACAGGAGCACTACTTGCATATATAGGAGCATTTGGATAATATTGAATCATAATACTTGACCAGAATGGTAAAAATGACAAGAATTTTTTTAGCGGCAGAATGACTTCCTCTAGATACTGGGCATTGTCTCTGTCGCCTTCAGTAATTTCAGATCTACACTGTATTTCAATCTCGGAAGCCCATCGATAGAACCTATTAGTATTTGGTTCAGTAGTGATGAAATCATCATCTATTGTAAAACTTTCATTTTGTTCGTGGTCTTCATTTTCTGCAGTTAAATCTTTCAGTTCTTGAAATCCACTAATTAACGATTTTAGTACAGATTTAGCTTTCTCACAAGGAGTAGGTTTCCTCGACATGTCTTGTCCTTCTGTAGGGCTCATTGCAACAAGAAAAATCTGTCGTAAGATTAGTTTCACTTCGTCCAACGACACAGCTTTTATTAGTAGAGCAATAGCTCGAATGTAAAATTGTCGTACTCTAATCTTTTCCTTTTTTAGACACGTCCGTCCACCTAGTTATAATCTTAACCACATGAGCAACATCGCAACGTACGTAGCATAAAGGAATAGTATCTATGTCATTGCTATTTACAACCAATTCGTATGCTGCCCTTAGGTAATAATGTATAGAATTGTATTGAGTAAAACAACGAATGATTGCAGAAAGAAGTGCAAGCGACATGTCGCATACAATTTGATTAGGTTTTGTTTGTATCGCTCTATACCAAAATGACAGCCAGTGTAAGATCGAATCACTATCATGTCTCTCTGATTACATACATGCTACTGAGTATTGTGCGTAACCATCATTTACAACGATATCATAGAGAAAAATATGACCTGATTTTGTTCCATTGGGTCCTGATATTTTTTTTACAACACCGCCAGTTGCATCAATACTTATCGAAGAGAAAGCAGAGCTTTTGAAATATATCTTAGCTGTATTAATTTGCACTGTTGAAAAATAGTGAACGAAAAATTTATTCAACCCAATATCCCTAATATAGCCTGAGTAAGGTTTTTCATGTTTCGCCAACAGTATAGATTGGATAGGATCATCATTTAAATCAGATTTTTTTTTGAAGCTGTACTTTGCCACTCTCAAAGCATTTAAAGATGGTAAGTCCTTTGCAACTTTATTACTATGTATAAACCCTTGTGTTTCCAAATTTCGTATGCGGTATGCGCTTTCACCGCTTATTAAACGTTTTACTAACTGTACACGTCGCTTTCCTGTCAGTTTTCTTTGATGATCAATGTTGCTGTGGAGAAAGTTATTAAATTGACCAATAAGGCTACAGTAAATTATAACATCCTCATCTTCATTTGGTTTGTTTTTTACCACTCCAGAAAATTTTGATTTGCATTCACTGCAGTAGCCATTAATTTTTACATACATATCACTGTTAGGAGTAATTTTTGCGTTTTTAAAGAGTAAACGGCATGTTAAATTGGTAGATTGCCAAAAGCTGCGGTAAATGATCTGTGACCAATCTCTCTGCAAAATTAAGTATTTTCGGTACCTTTTGCCTTCTTTATAATAAGTTTCTGTGGGTGTAATATGTTTCCATGCATTGCTGTCAAGCTTTATAATAAATGTTAACGATTCAAGATCGCTATTTGAAGCAGCTGACATTGAGCTGATTGAAACATCATCGTCGGATGGTATCTCTTGGCCAGGAAGTGATATGATACCAAATAATTTGTTTAAAATATTAAATCTGTTAGCGTGAACTATAGTGTACGCATACTTGGACGTTATTTTCATTTGCTGGCTCACCTCAGTCCATACTTTAGAGGTTGGTGCCACGATTTGATCATTAACAAGAATTCTCTCCTTTAATGGTAATAATACATCATACAGTAAATTTTCATTAAATGTACGTGGTCTCGGCATTTTATTATTGTGCCGCTAAGGTAACTTTTGATATTAATATATAAAATGTTTAACTTCTAAACGATTAATATTCAAACCAGTAAATGTAAAAGAATTGCAAATCACAAATACTATGTAACTATATATAAACATATAAATCTCGCAAGAATTAATAATTAAAATAAAAGAGAACTCTAAGGACTATATCTACACCCTGCTATGGATTGATCGATATGTTTCAAAGAAAAAGAAAAACTAAAAAAGAGGTATTTTAAACCAAAGTTGCTTGGTTTTCCATACAGAAACACAAGAATGATATGTTGCAACTTTCGAAGATATATTTTACGATATTAGCACACAGAAATAAAATATAAATAAACCTTTGCTCGGTTAAGAAGCAAGAATAAGAATGTTGAATTTATTATTTTAAGCAACAATGATATAATATGATACAGTATAGTTCTAAGGACTATAACTATACTCTGCAACGTATTGAACGATATGTTTCAAAAAGAGAAAACAAAAACTAAAAGAGGTATTCTAAACCAAAGTTGCTTGGTATTCCATACAGAAACACAAGAATGAAATGTTGCAACTTTCGAAGATATATTTTACGATGTGAGCACAGAAATAAATAAACCACTGCTCTATCGAGAAGCAAGAATGGTAATGCACGCACAGACCACCTAAAAAAGATGTCGAACTCTCTTGAATCAGCTGATCGAATGGGTTAGTGTACCAAGCATTCAATGCGCACGCGTAAACTTTGTTTCCTGGGCCAGCATTATGAACACTTGATACGACATATTGCTACGAGAAAAAATAAAACGGGAAATAGTTAAACTATTGTAATTAGCGAGATGATTATTTAGAAACCAGAGCAAATATTTAAGTAATCGGCTCTCTTTAAAAAGTAGTGCATACCTACGGTGAAAGTAGTTTATTTTACATACATACATATGTGTTCGTCATTGTATGACAGACTTGCATATATCCAATGCATGCCATTTAAATGTAAAATAATAAATAACATTTAATTTGGCAGACGCATTCAAGTTATTTATTTTGATCCTAATAATAAAGTTTGTATTTATCGCGAGTATCATACCGGCATCTGCGCACATTTGCCTGAGTACACTTACATATAGACGATACAGTAAGTTGTATCTTCCCTCCTTGTGTGTGATGTTTTCGGTAAATTTTAATACGAGCAGAATATAAAATTATCCATACAGTTATATTACATATAGGGTGAGACATTAGTGAGTCAAAGCTCAACATATTCATTAATATTGCCGTAAACATGCTAAATTCAAAAATTTTTTGCGGGAAAACGGGGGCAGCACAAAATTCGCTCTCAACGGCACAAAACTCTGTAGCTATAGCACAAAACTTTGGCGTACTGCAAAATCCGCTATCGTACGTATTTTCGCAGATATAGGATATGGGGTGCCGTAAACATGCTAAATTCAAAAATTTTTTGCGGGAAAACGGGGGTAGCACAAAACTCGCTCTCAACGGCACAAAACTCAGTGGCTATAGCACAAAACTTTGGCGTACTGCAAAATCCGCTATCCTACGTACTTTTGCAGATATAGGATATGGGGTGCCGTAAACATGCTAAATTCAAAAATTTTTTGCGGGAAAACGGGGGCAGCACAAAACTCGCTCTCAACGGCACAAAACTCAGTGGCTGTAGCACAAAACTTTGGCGTACTGCAAAATCCGCTATCCTACGTACTTTTGCAGATATAGGATATGGGGTGCCGTAAACATGCTAAATTCAAAAATTTTTTGCGGGAAAACGGGGGCAGCACAAAACTCGCTCTCAACGGCACAAAACTCAGTGGCTGTAGCACAAAACTTTGGCGTACCTCAAAATCCGCTATCGTACGTATTTTCGCAGATATAGGATACGGGGTGCCGTAAACATGCTAAATTCAAAAATTTTTTGCGGGAAAACGGGGACAGCACAAAACTCGCTCTCAACGGCACAAAACTCAGTGGCTGTAGCACAAAACTTTGGCGTACCGCAAAATCCGCTATCGTACGTATTTTCGCAGATATAGGATATGGGGTGCCGTAAACATGCTAAATTCAAAAATTTTTTACGGAAAACGGGGGCAGCACAAAACTCGCTCTCAACGGAACAAAACTCAGTGGCTGTAGCACAAAACTTTGGCGTACTGCAAAATCCGCTATCCTACGTACTTTCGCAGATATAGGATATGGAGTGCCGTAAACATGATAAATTCAAAAATTTTTTGCGGGAAAACGGGGGCAGCACAAAACTCGCTCTCAACGGCACAAAACTCAGTGGCTGTAGCACAAAACTTTGGCGTACCGCAAAATCCGCTATCGTACGTATTTTCGCAGATATAGGATATGGGGTGCCGTAAACATGCTAAATTCAAAAATTTTTACGGGAAAACGGGGGCAGCACAAAACTCGCTCTCAACGGAACAAAACTCAGTGGCTGTAGCACAAAACTTTGGCGTACTGCAAAATCTGCTATCCTACGTACTTTCGCAGATATAGGATATGGGGTGCCGTAAACACGCTAAATTCAAAAATTTTTTGCGGGAAAACGGGGGCAGCACAAAACTCGCTCTCAACGGCACAAAACTCAGTGGCTGTAGCACAAAACTTTGGCGTACTGCAAAATCCGCTATCCTACGTACTTTTGCAGATATAGGATATGGGGTGCCGTAAACATGCTAAATTCAAAAATTTTTTGCGGGAAAACGGGGGCAGCACAAAACTCGCTCTCAACGGCACAAAACTCAGTGGCTGTAGCACAAGACTTTGGCGTATCGCAAAATCCGCTATCGTACGTATTTTCGCAGATATAGGATATGGGGTGCCGTAAACATGCTAAATTCAAAAATTTTTTGCGGGAAAACGGGGGCAGCACAAAACTCGCTCTCAACGGCACAAAACTCAGTGGCTGTAGCACAAAACTTTGGCGTACTGCAAAATCCGCTATCCTACGTACTTTTGCAGATATAGGATATGGGGTGCCGTAAACATGCTAAATTCAAAAATTTTTTGCGGGAAAACGGGGGCAGCACAAAACTCGCTCTCAACGGCACAAAACTCAGTGGCTGTAGCACAAAACTTTGGCGTACTGCAAAATCCGCTATCCTACGTACTTTTGCAGATATAGGATATGGGGTGCCGTAAACATGCTAAATTCAAAAATTTTTGCGGGAAAACGGGGGCAGCACAAAACTCGCTCTCAACGGCACAAAACTCAGTGGCTGTAGCACAAAACTTTGGCGTACCTCAAAATCCGCTATCGTACGTATTTTCGCAGATATAGGATATGGGGTGCCGTAAACATGCTAAATTCAAAAATTTTTTGCGGGAAAACGGGGACAGCACAAAACTCGCTCTCAACGGCACAAAACTCAGTGGCTGTAGCACAAAACTTTGGCGTACCGCAAAATCCGCTATCGTACGTATTTTCGCAGATATAGGATATGGGGTGCCGTAAACATGCTAAATTCAAAAAATTTTTACGGGAAAACGGGGGCAGCACAAAACTCGCTCTCAACGGCACAAAACTCAGTGGCTGTAGCACAAAGCTTTGGCGTACCGCAAAATCCGCTATCGTACGTATTTTCGCAGATATAGGATATGGGGTGCCGTAAACATGCTAAATTCAAAAATTTTTTACGGGAAAACGGGGGCAGCACAAAACTCGCTCTCAACGGAACAAAACTCAGTGGCTGTAGCACAAAACTTTGGCGTACTGCAAAATCCGCTATTCTACGTACTTTCGCAGATATAGGATATGGGGTGCCGTAAATATGCTAAATTCAAAAATTTTTTGCGGGAAAACGGGGGCAGCACAAAACTCGCTCTCAACGGCACAAAACTCAGTGTCTGTAGCACAAAACTTTGGCGTACTGCAAAATCCGCTATCCTACGTACTTTCGCAGATATAGGATATGGAGTGCCGTAAACATGATAAATTCAAAAATTTTTTGCGGGAAAACGGGGGCAGCACAAAACTCGCTCTCAACGGCACAAAACTCAGTGGCTGTAGCACAAAACTTTGGCGTACTGCAAAATCCGCTATCCTACGTACTTTCGCAGATATAGGATATGGAGTGCCGTAAACATGATAAATTCAAAAATTTTTTGCGGGAAAACGGGGGCAGCACAAAACTCGCTCTCAACGGCACAAAACTCTACAAGCCTACAGCAACGTTTTGGCGCTAACAGATTTTGATTTTGTTGGTAGGGGTGCTGGCATGTCAACGGCACCCCCAAAAAGAAACGCGAATATCTTGAGAACGGTAGCAGCACAAAACTTCCGGTTTGCGGCACAAAACGGCACAAAACTAGCACAAAACTTTCGCCATATTAGATTTTGAATTTTCGAGGGTCGGGGTGCTGGCATGTCCACGGCACCCCCACAAAGAAATGTAAATATCTCGATAACGGAAGCAGCACAAAACTTCCGGTTTGCGGCACAAAACGGCACAAAACTAGCACAAAACTTTGTGCTATATAAAGTTTTAATTTGTCATTGTGGGGGTGCCGTTAACATGCACACTTGAATAGTAACGGAAGTATTAAACTTTAAACATTGACGAATACGTGGTCTTCCCCTCCCTTATTATGACAGATACGAAAAAATGTCACGAAAGAAAATTATCTGGTAGTGAATGAGCTTTTAATTGGTGATATCAAAGTTATGGCTTATTCTACGATTTTCTGAGTTAATAGGGATTTTAGATTTGAACATAGCAGTTATGCCACCTAGCGATAAAATCTGACTTGAAAATAATTTCCAGAAATTTCTCTTGGCTACTTTAACTACCAAATTTTTTTCACTCGCTTACCTCTCTTAGCGACGCACCCTGTACATACATACATCATCACGTTGGTAATGTATTAGATATTATACCATAATTTACACAATTTTACCGCAATTTACACTCACAAAAAATAGACATCGAGAACCATCGCTAACAATAGAAGAACATACGGTCATGTCTCAAATAAATTTCAGTAAACATGCCACGTGATTACCACCCCATTAGTGTTTTTCTTTCGCTTTGAACGGTATATAATAAAAAAGTCGCTACAACCATGCAAAAGAAAAGAGAATATCAATAGCAAATAATTTAAGTGCTGAATTATTAACTTCCTCTAAACAATCAACAACAACGAAATATATTCTTTATCGTACTTTCTTCAATGACATTACAAATCAAGATCGCCAAGTTATTGAAAATTGAAAGAATCTTTTGTCCTTCCTTCAACAGTTTCATATGCAATAGAAGGAAATTTCTCTTCGCGTTTAAAACTTTTTACTTGAATGTCAGTTGCAAGAAATAGCAACCAGTTTGGCCTTAAAATACGGTCCCCACAGAACAACATTCAATATGTTGGACTTTTTCAGAAACTCTATGAGAAAGTGATTTTAGTTATAAATGTAAATGCTAATACATCCTAGAACAACGAAATACCACTTTTCAAATATGGCGAGCCTTCTCATTGAACTTGCTAAAATAAAATAAATATTTATTATAATACACAAATTTTTAAATCCAATAAAATTCTCATTCTGAACCACAATTTAGTTCATCTCACTGTGTAGATGATTGTATTACATGATTGAAGATAATTTTATCTTATCCAAATCTTAAATATGTAAGTAATCTTGCTTTTGTAATAGCCCAACAAAATATACTACTGCGACAAGCTCTGATTGATCAAATTTCTAATCGAATTGTGTGATACTTCGTATAATGTGATCCGGTTTCTCGTTTTATTTGGTTACTACAACTCTCCAGGTGAAGTAATTTATAAAAACACTTTTTTCTATATTTATTCAAAACTAAATTTTACAGAACTTTATTCACATAACCTACGCACTTACAATAGAAGTATTTCGATAAATTTGTGTAAACATACGAATATTCTGCTGGCCGCAGTAGTTACAGAGGTAAGAGTAATTTTAAAAAATATATTTTTGAAAAACAAAAATATGATTCAAATTAAAACAAACTATTTCATCAGTCAAGCCGTTGTACAAAAAATGTAGAAAATTTCGCAATTCAATTACCTCTAAATAATGAATTTAAAGCCAATCCTCCACAATTGATTGCAACACTGCTGTTATTTCTGAAACGACCTCTATTACCTATGCTCTATATTAAACACTACATAACTAACTTACATGTCCGTAATTCTTGTATCGTGGTATGTACTATGTCCTGAAAGGTCTATTTATCACAGCGAAGCATAATCACTTTTATAGTTAACTGTTTTGTGATACTATTTCTAGTATCAAAATGACCTCCTATGCGATTGGAATTGACTTAGGAACAACCAATTCATGTGTAGCTGTCTACCGATTTGGTAATGCAGAAATAATCCCTGATGGTCAAGATTCTAGAACAATACGTTCATGTGTGGCTTTTGCTAATGAAGAAGTACTTGTTGGCGAAGAAGCTATGGATAACTTTGCAAGGAGTCCTGAATGTGTCATTTATGGTAAGATGTTGGTTTAAAACAAATTAGACTCTGTAACATATTAGTGTTATATTTGCTAAATATTATAATAATTACACTAATTGATACTCAACTTCACCAATCTTAGTTATTTATTAACAGGATGTAATAAATTTCAAACAATATTAAATATCGCTGCTTAAAGCAGTTACACCCGCATTTTGATTTATAGTGCTAGTTTAAACAACGCCAATACTACGAGCAATATAATTTGTTATTGCTTATATGTGTTGTGTTAAATAAATTAAAAAACACACATCGGCTTTCTCATTTCTGTACTGTATCCTGTTAAAATATCTACTAATTTATTAGTGAAATTAATTTTGTATATTTTGCTTATCAGAAATTGAACTATTAACTAACACATTTCAAAACTCACCGCCTATTCATTCCATTGTGCAGTGATAGATAGATAAAGTTGTTAATTAACCCTTAGCGTGCATGTTTACCTTTGCGGAGGTGAAAATTTAAAATGGACATATACCTAACTTTACTGCATTTGCATGTTCTAAAAGACATTCCCGTTGCAGATATGAAACGTCTAATTGGTCGCCGATATACAGATGAAAGTGTGCAATCCGATATGAAGAAATGGCTCTTTAATGTAATCTCGGACGATGGTTTCCCAAAAGTTGCCATAAACACAAATGGCATAGAAAAAACATTCAAACCCGAGGACATAAGTGCAATGGTGTTAAGAAAGATGAAAAGTACAGCCGAAACATATCTAGAATCCAGAGTGGAGAAAGCAGTTATAACGGTACCGGCATCTTTTACTAATCGTCAAAGACAAGAAACATTGCAAGCTGGTCGAATAGCCGGTTTAAAGGCTATAAAACTTTTAAATGAACCAACTGCAGCTGCAATTGCTTATGCCGTAATTAAAGAAAAGATGAGAGGAACGATACTGATATATGATCTGGGAGGCGGTACACTAGATGTATCCATACTCACCGTTACAGATACGTGCTGCTCTGTTAAAGCAACACATGGTAATACACATCTTGGCGGTGAAGATTTCAACAATAATATACTAGAGTACCTGATACACATTTGCCAAGAAAAGTATAAGAAAAATGTGAGGAACGATAAGCGCGCTATGGCTCTCTTACGAGAACAGTGTGAGAGTGTGAAAAAGAAATTGTCCGTTGCATTGAATGTAAGAATATTTATTGACAGTTTAATTGACGGTGTACACTTTGATGAGATTTTAACCAGAGACAAATTCAATAAATTAAATTCGAATTTATTTGAGTCAACGTTGCAGCCTGTTATGCAAGTTCTACACGCTGCTCAAATCAATAAACAGGATGTTGACAAGGTAGTAATGGTCGGTGGATCCTCTAGAATTCCCAAGTTACGTAATTTACTAGAGCAATTCTTTGATGGAAAAGATATTCACACTTCTATTAATCCTGACGAAGTTGTTGCGTATGGAGCCAGTATTTATGCAGCCATTTGCAACAATATTACTATTAGAGATAGAAGCAAGTTTGAAATTCAAGATATCACATCTATATCGTTGGGATTAAGATTAAAAGAAAACATGTTCCTTACTGTAATAAAAAGGCATACTTCCATTCCATGTTCACACGTCAAAAAATGTATCAGGTCACGTGATAATCCAAGGGCTATATATTTTCCAATTTATGAGGGAGAATCTAGTAATTGTAAGGAAAATAATTTGCTAGAAAGATTTTTGATTAATAGTGTTCCGGATAGGTCAAAAGGTCAGGAAATCTTTTATGTGACGTTTTCAGTAGATAATAATGGAATATTGAAAGTTGCAATAAACATTTCATATACACAAAATAAAGCTGGCATTATTACACCTAGGAAGTCTGATAATTATAAATAAAGGAATCGCAAATAATCTGTCATTTATGTTATCATATATTTTAGAATTGTTTTAAAAGGTGTTTCTAAGACTTTGTAACAATTAATAATCTAATTCATTATCCCATGTTTCATTTTCTAGTCGATGGTAAATGTTAATAACTCTCTTCACCCTAACCATCTAGTAGTGATGCGGTTGGTGACATGGCGCGTATTTGACACCAATTGTTTTTTTTAATTTAATTTTTCACTGAATAAAATTTAATCTAGTATCACTGCAAATATTATGTACTAGGCCAGCATTCTAGGATATTAATTAAAATAATTAAATTAAATAGTAAAAATATATTTATGTTTCATCTTAGCTAGTAGGTCAAGAAAAATCTAAGATACGTTTTCAGTAGATATAAATGGCGTATTAAAAGTTACGGCAAAAAATTTATTTACAGGAAATTAAGCTGGTATTATTTAAAACAATTGTTTTTTAATTTTAAACTTACAATTAGTCTAGAGAAGGATTCTAGAATTGCCGATAAGTATCAAGTATGTTCGTAGGAGAAACATAAAAGTAGCGTAATACTTATCCTAAAAATTATTGAATTTGTATTTCATTGTGTTTAAGATAAATATATTCTAAAATGATTAGGTGCTTGTGTTCTTTTAAGAAACTTGTAAAATTTAGTAATTCATTATGACCTTCCTACTTCTCCAGGTTCCGACATTTATGTTTTAACAGAACAATCTAAGTAAGACATACATTTCCTGTCTTCTAAACAAGAAGCTTGTCGGAAATATCCAAAACAAGTCGATTTTTACTTTCATTTACTATATTTTCACACACAAGAAAATAGATAACTTAACCCCAAAAACTATAATTATAGATCAGAAAACAAACTTGGCGTTTATTGTTCACCAGCTACTAATATCAAACAAGTGACTATACTTTTTGGAGTAATCTCAAAGACGATTGTCTAATAATTAAAAAAATGTAGAGATGTTCTAGGTAGTTAGTACTGGTTGTAGTCCAAATAGAAACTATATTGGATTTCAGTTCAGTCAAATAGTCCTTAGAGGATAATGATAACGATATAATATAGCGGAATGATTCTGATTTAGCGAGTGGATATCCGCAGAAAACTAGATGATCCTCTAATATAAACTTAATACGTTGTATAACAAAATTGGAAGTCCAAAATTCACTCTTTACATAACCTTCAAGAAAAGCCAATAGTTGTATGTATATAGTTGAAATGATGAATGATTATATCACGGAAACATCGTAAATCCGGTTCCAACAAGATATCCCAGTCCATAACACTCACGACATGCAACATTTGCAGAGAAAAATTTAATAACGCAGTGATTTTAATATAAGAAATCACGGCAATGACCTTCATGTGACTATCACGTGAGACTATACTAAGTTTTCGAAAGAAACACTAGGAATCTTATATTTTAAAACTAATTTTAAACAAAAGGAGTTTAAAGAAATGAGTTACTACAAGGCCAGAATAAATCCGAGAGGTAATGACCATATGTTGTTATTACGACCCATAAGAACTATGTTAAAATCTATATCAACAGAGAAATATAACGATTTGCAGAACCTGGAGTCCTAAAGGATTTCACAGTGTTTTCAACAACTTTCATCATGTAAATTTAAAGGATGTTTGAGTTTCAGAAAAACTAAAATTCGTGAATTTGGAACGAACGCAGTTTGTCTATCGACTATGAGCATAATAATTTTTATTATTATTTTGAGAAACCAAATAGTGACAATCAAGAGTGGAAATTCTAAAGCCATCTCGTGTCAAGTCAATACAAGGAGCATTAACTAACAAAATGTAAGGTACCATTTTACCGCCGTACTTAAGTCTCATATAAATTGAAAAATAAAAATAAAGATTAATATCTGAAAAAACTTATAAATATCATCTATACATTTATAACTCGAAGGAGTTTCTAAACAAAAGTGTACAAAGCTTCTAAACTTCTCTCTATCTTATCGGTATATATATAATAAAAAAAAAAACGAGAATTCGCAGCAGTCGTACAAAGCTTATCAAGTTCATTGTTTCTGAGCAAGATAAGTAGTGAAGTGTCAAAAAATAGACATACATATACACCAACACATATTATTTGAAATCATCTACACATCTTAAGTTCAATACATAACTTATTTGCAAAAAGATTTATATATATTTTGATAAGCACTTCAGTCACGTTGGATTATATCAAGAAGAAGATATCATCGTATTTGCAATTATCAACATGGATGCTTTGCGAAAGTTGACATTTATAAAACATTATACTACGAAAATAAAGCACTTAATCGAATTCTGTGAATGTGATTCACTTTTTGTTTTGTTCGATTAAAACTGTCAAGATAAAATAGATTATAAAAACATATTTTCCATTATTTATTATATATACATATTTTACAGAACCTTTCTTGTTCTTCATATAACTTACGCATTTGCAACAGTAAAATTTTTGCGTATTAGTGTTGCATAAACGTATACGGTTAATCTCCTAGTCCCAATGGCGGCTCGTGGTCGGAAGCGTAGGGAGTTCACAAAATCAAGAACTTGCAAATTTTTAACAAAAATTGTATAAAAAACTTTCAAGATGATCTTTTAGTCCTATATCTAATTCCAAACTGAAATTTATCAGACCTCTGAAAATTCTTGGATTGGAGGGATATTTCGTTTCATCGTGGCCTTGAAGTGCCAGCTAAAAAGCCCTGCAAAACTTTATGCAATCAATAATTTTTGAAACATAATATCTATACAGATACAGGTTGGTGCAACCAAGATGGGGTGGACGATTGTAATTAAACGATGAGGAGTTTCGAAAAACCTTTCTGGAATTCGATTGAGGGCTACATGGACTACATCTTAAAAATATTTTCGTTATTCAGGGTGATCGAACCAGTCGGTGACGAACCAAACTTATGTTTTTTTTTTTAATGGAACACTCGATATTAGAATATTCAAATCGATTTTGCTAATTAATACAAAAAATTTGATATAATATTAGTTGGGTCTAAAACCCATAGTTATAGAGAGAAAAGCGATTAAAGTCGAAAAAACGCTTCAATGTCGTCCATTTTATACCAAAACCAGAAATGAATACACTGGAACCTCATCTATATCCGCGCTCACTTATGTCCACCCTCACTTATCTCCGCTCTGTAGCACTCACTTATATCCGCTCGGCATCCACCACCCGATAGTGCACGTATTCACATAAGCCAATCAGCGCGTAGCACGGCGTTTCCTCTCCGCTAACGGGATAAGAGTGGGGACTCCTCTTGAGTGGATATGAGTGAATGTTTACGTTTCGCAACCGCTGATATAGACGAAGTTCCAGTGTATTAAAGAATTAAATGTATCATTGAATGTGCCATATTCTTCGGTAAAATAATGGCCTACACTTAACTTGAAATTATTCACCATTATACAGGGTGATAGAGTTTTGTAAATCCAATTCGGACTTACTTTATCAAATGGAACACCCTGTATATTATTTTTCTATGTTAAAGAGAACTTTATCAGCTTTTTTCAAGATTTAAATTCATTAAAAACCTCATCAAATTAGTATTTTAATAAAGATGCTGCAAATCCTAACAAGTGAATCAGTTACTGTCATCCCTGTCAAAACATTAAATTCTCTATTTGTAATTTATTCTTGATCTATTATTAATTATTCAATAGAAATGACTCTAACTACAGAAGAATTGGTAAATATGGTGCTTATACTGGGCGAATGCCAAAAATGGCCACTGTTGGCTAATAGAATATATGCTTTCCGATAGCCGGAATACGAAAGAAAGCCAATACCTGATGCATTTCAAAGTCTATTAGAGAGATTTCAACAAACAGGAAACGTTGCATTTACAAAACGTAAAGTAATTAAAAAACCTGTCACAAATGAAGCAAACCAATCAAAAAAGTACCGCTGGAATTGAAAGAGTATCTGGCACTGAACGTACCAGCATTAAAGGGATTTAAAAAGAATATAAATGTCATCGTCATCATATGGAATTGCACCAGCAACTTTACGATCGCAACTATGTTAATAGAGAATTATTCTCAATTTTACTTTTAAATAAGATTTGGAATGATCCAAATTTCATTGATAATGTAATGTTTTCTGATGAGGCTATTTTTAAAAGCAATAACCGGCATAACATGCATTATTATTCTGTAGAAAATCCACACTGGATTCGTCAAATTGACAATTATAATAAATTGTCGAAAAACGTCTGGGGTGGAATAATTGTCTCGCGTGTAATAAGACCTTTCTTTTTTGAAGAACGGTTAACTGGCGAAGTATATCTAAATTTTCTTAGGAATGAGTTGTCACTACTTCTAGAAAGTCTAAATATGAGAGCAAGAGAGCAGTTTTGGTTTCAACACGATGGAGCTCCTCCACATTACCACATAAAAGTAAGAGCTTATCTCGATAACTGGAAAGCAAATCGCTGGATCGGACGCTATGGACCAATTGCGTTGCCACCGAGATCACCCGATCTGTCACCAATAGATTTTTTTTCTGGGGACATATTAAATATGATGTTTGTAAAGACATTCTTACAACAGTAGAGGATACGAAGGCCAGAATAAGGCCATATAGAATATTTCGGAACGCATTTTACAAAAAGTTAAGCTATTATTTATCAGTCGGCTCGAAATGTGTCTCCTTTAAACGGCGAATTATTTGAACATTTATTGTAGTAAGTATTGCTTAATAGTTACCTATATTGTTATTTTTTTTACCAATGTTTTTGTGCATACTGAGTGTTTTTTTGTTTATTATGGATTATATGCATTCGTTATCGCCTGTGCACTTTAAATCTTTAAACGTAACAAATCTCAAAAAGTTACATTTCCGATCAATTTGCTTGAAAAGCGTCAGTCATAAGGATAACATATATGGCATTTTTGGAAAGCTGATAAAGTTCTCTTTAACATAGAAAAATAATATACAGCGTGCTCCATTTGAAAAAAGTAAGTCCGAATTGGATTTACAAAACTCTATCACCCTGTATAATGGTGAATAATTTCAGGTTGAGTGTAGGCCATTATTTTACCCAAGAATATGGCACATTCAATGATACACTTAATTCTTTAATATTCATTGCCGGTTGTGGTATAAAATGGACGACATAGGAGCGTTTTCTCAACTTTAATCCCTTTTCTCTCCATAACTGTGGGTTTTAGACTCAACTAATATTATATCAAATTGTTTGTATTAATTAGCAAAATCGATTTGAATATTCTAATACCGATTGTTCCATTTCAAAAAGCATAAGTTTGCTTCGACATCGACTGGTTCGATCACCCTGTACAACAACAGAAAGGTTTTTCGAAACTCCTGATCGTTTAATTACAAGTCCACCCCATCTTGGTTGCACCACTCTGTATATTAAATGTCAATTTCTTCCTCTACAGAAGTCTTATTAACGAAAACATAATTTTATATGTTCCAGAATAAATTGGTATTTAATTAATTTGCTGTTTCATTGACCTACAAGTGGAAATACTTCAGGAATTGAAAGATAAGTATATAAAGGTCATAACATAGATATATAAATAATTATAAAAATAAAGTATGTATCTATTTTTCAATTACCTCAGGCACGCGTGCGTGTAACAACTATTTATATCCTGTGACATTCTCGTCTTTCATTCTAATTTACTATTGAATTTATCTCAGTTATAGATTATTGTATGATATTATTTAACATTATCTTATCAAAATCGTAGCTATGTACCCAAGTTACCCTGTGATTAACCAAACATTTGATCGAATTCTGTGATAGTTTGTGTTATGTGATTTAGTTTCTTGTTTTGTTCGATTAAAACCATCCAGCTGTACGAGGTTACGAAAACATTTTTTCTTATTTATTCAAAACCATATTTTAGAGAACCAACCTTTTTGTTCTTGGCGTAACTGACGCATTTGCAATAGTAACATTGTCGTGCATTTGTGTTGTATAAATGTAGACAAATCATCTGCTGGTCATAGTCGCTAAATAGATAAAAGTAATTCAGAACACTGGTTGATGTTGTTTTAAATTCAAATTGAATATTTCTGAGAAACAAAACTATATGTTAAAATTTAAAACGGTCTGTTATAACACTCAAGTATTTCCTATAACAAAAAGTACACTCCAAACTGTTTCTGTTACTACTGTAATAAATAGAAATTATCCTAAATATGATTAAGAAGATAAACCTATTCTTATAGTTGAATTTACAGCAACTGTTTAGCAATACACTTATCCTTACAGAATTACTTGAAAACCAACTTTCTACAATTTATAACCGCTGTTGAATGTGGTATCTCGAAAATTCTTATGATTATTTTAGATATGCCCTCCATTACCTACATGAGGTATTACATGCCCTTTGTTACAATTCTTACATAGTATTACAATATCACGAAACATCTATTTAACACAGCGAAGCATAATCAGTTTTGTAGTTCAACGTTTGTTTTTTTATAGAATGACATCCTACGGGATTGGAATTGACTTAGGAACAACACATTCATGTGTGGCTGTCTACCAATATAATAAAGCGGAAATAATCGTTAATGATCAAGGATCTAGAACAACGCCCTCGCGTGTGGCTTTCACCGATGAAGAAGTACTTGTTGGCGAAGCTGCTATTGATGAATTTATAAAGAATCCTGAACTTGCCATTTACGGTAAGATGCTGGTTTAAGATTTACAGTATTTAGGTTTTACTTCTAATAAACTATGGACATTCCATTTAAAACAAGTTAGACAAGTTAGCATGTTAGTCAAATATTTGTTAGCTAATCTTAACGTTCCCTCCGCCCCCCTCACTTAATAAAACTTAACTAGAAATCAATAATTTAGCCGTCATGTTTTAGAAATTGTGCTCATCAACAATTAAAATTTTTACTCTATATTGTTAATTAGAAAGCAATGACCTAAACTTGTTTGCGGATGTGAAAAGGCACCTATGCGTATGAAGTTGTACACTAAATTATTTGAAATTACCATATAAATTTTACCACAGCTTGTATGCCCTAAAAGATATTTCCGCTTCAGATATGAAACGTCTAATTGGACGCCGATATACCGACGAAAGTGTGCAGTCCGATATTAAGTATTGGCCCTTTAATGTAATCTCGGACGATGGTTTCCCAAAAGTTACCATCGAAAGAGGTGGCAAACGAACAACATTCAAACCCGAAGATATAAGCGCAATGGTATTAAAGAAGATGAAAAGCACAGCCGAAGCGTTTATGGAGGCCAGTGTGGAGAAAGTAGTTATAACGGTACCGGCGTATTTTACTGATTATCAGAGACAAGCAACATTAGAAGCCGCTCGAATAGCAGGCTTAAATGTTCTACGACTTGTAAATGAACCCACTGCAGCTGCAATTGCTTATGCTGTAATTAAAGAAAAAATGAGAGGAACAATACTTATATATGATCTGGGAGGCGGTACACTAGATGTATCCGTACTCACCGTTACAGATACATGCTGGTCTGTTAAAGCAACACATGGAAATACACATCTTGGCGGTGAAGATTTCAACAATAATATACTAGAGTACCTGATAGACGTTTGCAGAACAAAGTATAACAAAAATGTGAGGAACAGTAGGCGCGCTATGGCTCTCTTGCGAGAAAAGTGCGAGCTCGCGAAAAAAAGATTGTCGTCACGGCAATCTATAACAATTTATATTGACTGTTTAATTGATGGTACAAATTTTGAGCATGATTTAACCAGAGACAAATTTAATGAATTAAATTTGGATTTATTTGAATCAACACTGGTGCCTGTTAGAGAAGTTCTAAACGCTGCGCAAATCAAGAAACAGAATATTGACAAAGTAGTGATGGTCGGTGGATCCTCTAGAATTCCCAAGTTACGTAATTTACTACAGCAATTTTTCGATGGAAAGGAAATTCACGCCTCCATTAACCCTGACGAAGCTATTGCGTATGGAGCCAGTATTTATGCAGCCATTTGCAACGGTGTTAATATTAGAGACAAAAGCAATATTGAAATTGAAGATATCATACCTATGTCGTTAGGAATTGGAGCTCACGATGGGAATGAAGTTTTCTCTGTTGTAATAAAAAAGCATGCTTCAATTCCAACTTCAGCCGTCAGCAGATATGTTACGGGAGAGGAGAATCAAACAAGTGCAGAAATTGCAGTTTATGAGGGAGAAGCTACGGATGTTGATGAAAATAACTTCCTAGGAAAATTTGATATTCATGGTGTTCCGCCTGGACCACGAGGTCAAGAAAAATTTGATGTGACATTTGCAATAGATATCAACGGAATATTGAAAGTTTCAGCAAGAAATTTATCTACAGGAATTCAAGAGAGTATTATTATAGATAGGACGTTTTAAAAACCATAGTTACGCAAAAGTACCAAGCATCTAAGGAAACGAAACTCTGTAATCACAAAATTAGATAGCATTTCAAAATTATCAATATCATATGTCATGATGTGTCTGGTTGTGTGTAAAAGATAGTATTTATATTAAAATATATTTTAAAATTATTACCTTGTTTTCTTAAGATCCTGTGAAAGTTAGTAACCACACTCATTATTTTCTCCTTTTCATCGGGTTTAGTTAATAGATATGAAGCAAAAATATCCAGAATATAGGGGAAATAGGAAAACATGAATGAACACCGATTTTTCAATAATTATTTTTACTGTCATTGGCAACGACGTACCTGCCTAATTAGATATTACACAGACTTGTAGATTTTCCCCGAAAATAAATTTGACAATGTGTATTTATGATTTTCTTTATTTACTATTATACAACAATCTTTTATCACTGCGAGGATGCGAAAAAGAAATTATCTTTTGCGAACAGTGTAACCATTGATATTGACGGTTTAATTGATGGTATAGATTTCAGTGAGATTTTAACGAGGTCCAAATTTAATGAATTAAATTCGGATTTATTTAAATAAACATTGGAGCCCATTACGGAAGCTCTAAAATCTGCCAAAATCGATAAAAACGATGTTGACAAGATAATAATGGTTGGTGGATCTGCTAGAATTCCCAAGTTAAAAGATTTGCTGATGAATTTCTTTGATGGAAAGGAAATTCATGCTTCTATTAATCCTGACGAAGCTATTGCATACGGAGCCAGTATTTATGCAGCCGTTTGCAACGGTGTTAATATTGAAGATACAAGCCACCATATAATCCAAGAAATCATACCTATGTCGTTGGGAATCGGAAGCGAAGAAAATTTCGAAACGTACAAGATTGTAACAAAAAAGCATACTGCTATTCCATCTTCAAACGTTAGACTATTTCGGACGTTGAATGATAATCAAACATCTGTACAATTTCCAGTGTATGAGGGAGAGGCGGCGAATGCTAAGGAGAATATATTCCTAGGAAAGTTTCTCATTTCTGATATTCCGGCTAGACCAAAAGGTGAAGAAAAATTTGATGTGACATTTTCAATAGATATCAACGGAGTATTGAAAGTTACCGCAAAAAGTTTATCGACAGGAAAAGAAGCTGGTATGGTTGCAGACAGAAAAATTTTAAAATCACGTGGAGAGAGATTCTAGAGTTGCAGATAAGTATCAAATGTGTAGAACAAATATTTCAAATACAATCATAAATGTAGAATAATATTAAATTATCGCTTTTGAATTTAATTCTGAGTAAAAGTAAAACACGAGTATTGTAATTTATATAAAAATATATATTTTTAATTATCAATTTGTGTTCCTTTAAAGACCTTCTTAAATTTGTGATAATTAGAAGATCATCTGCTCATATTGTGGAAGACTTTCTAGAGTTGTGGTATATTCTGTTCATAAAAACATTATTTTCAAGTCGAACAAACACATAAAAATCAAACCGTGTTAAATCGGAGGATTTAGAGCGCCACAGGACTTGAGTCCTATTTATTCGTCCTCGAAAAACAGCAACCTAACCTTCATTTTTTTTTAGGATGTAAACCAATTCTAATAACTTCATGGAGATTCTCATATGCCCAAATTCGAAAGTTTTGCGACTTAACATTACCTGACAGGTGACAGCATACTTTGACAGTGTAAAATACTAAACCTAAAAGGATGCTGAAGAAGAGGGCTGAAGTTTTAACTGTTAGCCAAAGTGTAATTTCGCATTTGTGGAAACTGGAGATGTTCGGAGAAGACAAGGACAAGGATGCCCAGCACCTACAACACCCAGAGATGGTCGGTACCTAATAGGTAGTATTTGCACGTAGAAACCGCACTCATAACGCAACGTATAGCCTTAGAAGTGAGTTATCCGCTGCTACAGGATGAGTAGTATCAACACAAACAATAAAAAATCGTCTTCATTACGTTGGCATGCATGCTCGATGACCCCCAACATGCGTTCCACTAAGTGCTCTTCATAAAAGAGCGAAAAATATGGCCTGAGCAGCATAGAAATTAGAATCACAATGACTAGACCTAAGTATTGTTTTGTGATGAATCCAGATTCGCCTTACATCCAGATAATAAGCGTATTTTAATTTGGCGTTAACCTGGAATAACACGTAATCAACCACAATTTGTTCGAGAAAGGCCGCAATATGAAGGTAGGAGTGTAATGGTGTAGGCTTGGAAAAGCGTGTAGGAGGTCACACAGGTGGCAGCCTGAATGCTCAGAGATATCTGGATGAAATTTTGAGATTCATTGTTCTTCCGTACGCTGGCGCTATGGGTGAAAGATTCATTTTAATGGATGACACTGCTCGTCCACATCGAGCAAACATCGTGAACAATTGAGAGAAGCGCAAGAAAAGGAAGATACTGAGAAGTATGTAATAAAGATCTGTAGTACACCTACATAAGAGCTTCATAATTTCGATTTTGCTTAGGTATGGAATACATCGCAATACTTTGTATTTAAAACTTAATTTACGTTGTTTTCTTACATTTTCTATAAATAAATTGTGCCAAAACGATAATTTTTACTATTTGGGTTGACTTTGTGACATATTGATGATTCTGTAGGAGGTTATTTTGTGACAAATTTGGAGCCTGGCATACATTTACTTGGTGGTAATGTTTCAAAATCTACTCACAGAAAGGTGACTGAGGGCGTTTTCGGAAACTCAATCTAAGCGACCAGGGTGAGTTAGATTTTGTATTTACGTGTTCGGAAATTTAACCGAATCAAGTTACTCTTATTCGTAAATAAACTTTTTCTTCTACAGGTGTTTGTGGGTTGACAACATGGTTACCGTCGGTTGCAACCCTATTAGAAAGTAGGGTAAACAATGAAGTAAGTAGGTAATAAACATCTGTCATAATTACATCTGTAATTGCATCCTACTCTATTCCATAGTTGTCATTGGTTGTCATTCTAATAAAAAAAACATTCATAAACTATATTTTTGCTTTAAAACGGGTTAAACTAGTCACGTGATTTATGAAACCCGATTGTACAGTCGTGACCAGATAAAGGTAGTACAACCTTAAATTTCATATATGTCAAAAATTCGAAATTTTATTTGCAAGACGAGCTTTAGCTTGAGCTGCTTGTCATAAAAATCAAATGTCAGATCATACCGGAACACAAATTTACACCATACAAATTTAGAAAAAAACGCTTGTACTACATTTATCTAGCCTCGACTGTACTTTCCGAAAGCCTCATGTGTTCTAGCTGTCACAAAGTCATCCCTAGCGATGGGGTGAACGTGTGACAAGTAAAGTATACATCCAAATTCTGGTTAAACTACTATTGCTTTTTATTTCACATCGTCTTGTTTAGTAGCAAAATGATGAGACTAGCTACTTCATATTATTTACTCGACCTTCCAGTTATAAAACTAGAACTGAAAAAATTATTTAAAGTATCAAATCTGTCACAAGGTCACCTCGTTTTACGGTATTTTATTACCATTTTTCCAAATATCTCCTAATTGTTTTGAGCAATGTATAAGACGCAAATATAAAAACAATATCATAATTTCAAAACAGGATTGAAATCAATTAAGTAACATCTACTGTAATATTTTAAATAAATTTACTTAAATGTATATTTGGCCTGGTGCCTTAATAAGAAACAATTTTTGATCATTCCATGTAGGTATATTATGTAGATGTAACTGTATACCACAGCTGTTTTTATCTTTAGTTTTTTATCGAATAGTTTTTATTTACATTCACAAATTTCGATGCTATGTAACATTTTCTATCATTTTCATTGAGTGAACTTTTAACCTATATGATCAAATAAAATATTACAATATTTTAGATAATATATATGAAATAACCTATAATTGAGCTAAGATACAATTAAATTGTAGAATACTTGTGCGTGGTTAAGTTTTTTATTTTGTGTGATTAAAGTTCGATTACCCAGGTAAAGTAGTATAATATACCTAATTGTTTTTTATATTTGTTTAAAACCATATTAAAACAGTTGCTAGATAATTTCCCTGATTGTTTCCAATATTACCATAATTATTTCTGAAACATCTTTTATTATTTATATTCTGTATTATATATCTAATACCAAACGCCGTTAATTATAAATCTGATATCACAGTTTTAAAAGACTTTCCAGAAACATTCCCTTAACTAGCTAAAGTATTCTTAATTTTGTAGCTAATGATCAGTGTAGGTAATACGTAGAAATTCATTGAATCCATGTTAAAATATCAAAATCTGACACAAGATATTGGAATGCAAAATACCTGTAATCTCCCGTTAAAACATTTGTTTGAAAAATTTGGATTTTCATAGTTAGTATAAATAACAAATTTTCTTAAAATTCTAATACATTTTTGGTGATCACATGCTTTTGTCTTCTAATAGATTTAGATTTTTTTTCGATTAATAGCTCGCTAATTCGATAAAAAAAAAACCTCTGGATACATGAAAGAAATCTGAGCATCACTTGGCGCGATGTCTGCTTCTGACTTACAGCAAAACTATTTAGATCATAAACCAATACAAATCAATTCAATATAGTTTGCAGAATTCATTTTAGTAGTGATACAATAAACTTGAACTAAAAACTAATTCATTTTTTATCGTTGATACTATTTTCAGTATTAAAATGACCTCATATGCGATTGGAATTGACTTGGGAACGACCCATTCATGTGTTGGTGTTTACCAATTTGGCAAGGTAGAAATAATTGCCAATGATCACGGTTCCAGAACAACGCCTTCATGTGTCGCTTTCACCGATGAAGAAGTATTTGTTGGCGGACCTGCTAAGGATAAAACTGTATCGAATCCTGAAAATACAATTTACGGTAAGACGTTAGTTTAGTAGTAGTTTAACTGCGATTTCCAACCTGAATTCCTTGTTGGTAGTACTTGCTATGTATTTTGTGTGTACATATATGATATTTCCGTTTCAGATGTGAAGCGTTTAATTGGACGCCGATATGCAGACGAAAGTGTACAATCCGATATTAAGACTTGGCCTTTCAATGTAATTTCAGACGATGGTTTCCCGAAAGTTGTCATAAACACAAATGGAACAGAAAAAACATTCAAGCCTGAGGACATAAGCGCAATGGTGTTAAAAAAGATGAAAAGCACAGCCGAAGCATATCTTGAATCAAGCGTAGACAAAGCAGTTATAACAGTACCAGCGTATTTTACCGATTATCAGAGACAAGCAACATTGGAAGCTGGTCGATTGGCTGGCTTAGATGTTATGCGAATTGTTAATGAACCTACCGCAGCTGCAGTTGCATATGCTGTAATTAAAGAAGATATGAGAGGAACAGTACTGATTTACGATCTCGGAGGAGGTACACTGGATATCTCTATAGTCAAGGTTACAGACACACATTGCGTCGTTAAAGCAACACATGGAAATACACACCTTGGCGGTGAAGATTTTAGTAATAATTTAGTAGATTATATGATAGGCGTTTGCGAAAACAAGTACAAAAAAAATGTAAGAAATAATAAGCGCGTTGTAGCTCGCTTAAGAAATCACTGCGAGTGTGCAAAAAAGAAATTATCCTTTGCAGACTCTGTAAACATTTTTATTGACTGTTTAGTTGATGGTATAGATTTTAACGAGACTTTAACCAGACCCAAATTTAATGAATTAAATTTAGATGTATTTAAGTCAACATTAGAGCCTGTTAAGGAAGCTCTTAAGTCTGCCCAAATCGACAAAAACGATGTTGACAAGATAATAATGGTTGGTGGATCCTCTAGAATTCCCAAGTTAAAAACTTTGTTGCAACAGTTCTTTAATACAAAAGAAGTTCACAACTCCATTAATCCTGACGAAGCTATTGCGTATGGAGCCAGTATTTACGCAGCCGTTTGGAACGGTGTTGATGTTAGAAACAGGAGCAATCTTATAATTCAAGATATCACACCAATGTCGTTGGGAATTGAAACAGGGGATGATATCGAAACTTTCTCAGCTGTAATAAAAAAGTATACTTCAATTCCATCTTCAGCCGTCAGGAGATATGTTACGGCACATGATAATCAAACAATGGCAACATTTACAGTTTATGAGGGAGAAGCTACGAATGCGAAGGAAAATAATTTCTTAGGAAGATTTACCATTCATGGTATTCCGCCTCGACCAAAACGCCAAGAACAATTCGATGTGACATTTTCAATAGATATCAACGGAGTATTGAAAGTTTCAGCAAGAAATTTATCTACAGGAATTGACGGTAGTATTATTATTGATAGGAATTTTTAAAACCATAATTGCGCAAAAGTACCAAGCATCTAAGGAAAAGAAACCCTGTATTCACAAAATTAGATAGCATTTTAAAATCATCAATATCACATGTGATGATGATGTATCTGATTGTGAGTAAAAGATCCTATTTATATTAAAATATATTTTAAAATTATTACCTTGTTTTCTTAAGATCCTGCGAAAGTTAGTAACCACAAGTAATAGATATCAAGCAAAAATATCCAGAATGTAGGGGAAATAGGAAACAATAATGAATGACCACCGATTTCTCAATAACTATTGGCAATGACCTACCTACCTAATTAGATATCATATGGACTTGTAGAAATTCCCCGAAAATAAATTTGACAATGTGTATTTATGATTTGCTTTATTTACTATTATACAACAATCTTTTATACAAACATGTAACTATACCTAAATAGTAACTTACTTTCGTTAAACAGCCATTTGTAATAGTATACAATTTAAAGATAATTTTATACGTCAAATATTTCAAATATATACATCATATTTATGTACAATTCAAATACTTTACAATATCCTTCAAGTAGCAACATACTGGTACAGTCAAGATTAATTAGTAAATATTTACAATTCTTATGAACATCTAGAAACCACACAATTAAAAAGTATCGCTTTAAAAGTACCAGTATTCTGATAACGAAGATGCATCATCACAATATAGTAATGTCCTGTTTTACCGTAATTTTTAAGATTCGGTATTAGTTCTTTTTTTCTACAGTAAGAGCAACTTACACTTACAAGAAATAGACATTGATAACCATCGGTAACCATATAGGAAGATATGGTCTATCGTCAAATAAAATTCAGTAAATCTGCCACCTGATTTGCATTCGAAAAGATCTTAAATTATCGAAAAGGTATTATCTTTAGACACTTTATAGTACTCTAATGAAGGTTTATATCATCTGCACACTGGTCACAAATAATTTCCATCATTAACACAGCACTTATGGAGCCAATAACCAGCTCTAAGGGAATTCCGCCAACGTTACAGTTGCTCCATAACTTTGTTCGGAAAATTATTAATGGAAAATTCTTACATTCACGGTTTGTTAGAATACTAGAAATCCTCAAAACACCATACAAATTTTGTTTGGCCTTACTACCTTCCTAAAATAATGATTCTTACGATGGCCTAGTTGTCGTCTGAAGTCACAAACTCTTCTTTAGAAGTGGAGCAAGCTGCTGAAGAATTAACCAGCAAAGTGTGGAAAGCTTTGTTGAAGAGTACCATACTCAAACCAAAAACATAGTAGGGTATGAAAACGGGTCTAAAACTCAACGAAGCCGGTTAATGTGAAATAGCAAAGAGGTTGTCGAAAGAATTGAGAGCTAGTCAAAATAAGCACATATCTGCACTGTGGAAAGATGAAAACCTAATCTTTAGATACTTGGAATCTTTCCTCCTTCTTTTCTTTGGAAATTACCAAAAATCTTAAAGAAGAACTTACATAGTACTGAAGGGTTCAGAAGTTAGGCGCTCTAGTATAGATGTAGCTTCAATAATAAGTCAGTAAGTCAGCACCATGAACGCAACTGACACAAAAGCCTTTTTTTCCACCCTCAACAAAAAAAGCGCCCATTTATTGCAAATGTATCACCAACATGTTTAAATTTGGTATATTTAATAAGCGGCGAACAGTTACGGAATCACCAAGACTACAACTACTGCAGCATCAATACCTGACGAAAGTGAAAGCATTTAGAGAAGAGCATCGTTACAAGTTATTAACGTACGAAATGGATCAAGCACAAAATTTGAAATATCTAAGTTTCTAGAGGAACATGACCTTTACTTCGAAATATATTATTCGAAGAAACAACTCTTGGAAGTCTTGCATACGAAAAAATTTCTGAAGTAATATTTTCTCGATAATGTTGCTGGTCATACAGTATTACGTCTACCGCCGTATTACTACATCTTCAATTCCATAGAGTTATACACATAGATAATTGTTCACTTTGTTATCTTATTAAAGACATTAATCTTGTAAACTGTTTAATTAAAAAAGAATAAAAACAAGGGTTAACGACACTACGTACGAATGTCACTCGAACGTCACTCTTTTTTTCTCCATTCTTGTAGTTAATAAAAGTACCTACATAAAATGTATATATGTATGTACCTATTTTAGTACACAATCGAACATCAATCTATACGTAGCTATTTTTCAGGTGCATAAGGCACGCATGCGCAACTATTTAAATTCAATGACATTCTTATTTAATAATTTGTAATACAATATTAGATTATTTTAGATAAGATTTATATAATCAATACTGTAGATATGTAACTTATCTTCCTCTACAAAATAAACTGTCAAGAGAACCTGTGATTAACCGAACATTGAATCGAATTGCGAATACGTGTGTGATCTAGTTGTTTACTTTGTTCGATTAATATACTTTTGTCCAGGTAAAATAGTAAATAATTAATGCGTTTTCATGTTCATTAATTGTATATATACTAGTTAATATACAGTTTATTATAAATCTTATATCACAGTTTTCAAAGAATTTCCCGAAAGGTCTGTAGATAGTACTCTGTTTAGATTAGTGTGTAAAAATCTATTGAAATCGTAATGAAACATCATATCTCTAAATGAAAACACACGACAATTGAATGTAAGATATCTACATATGTGTAATCTCGCATTGAAGCGTATGTTTCAAAAAATTTGGATTGTTATAGTTACTTACTACAAATTCGAGATTTTCTTAACACTTTTGCATTGGTCTTGTAATATTAACTTTTGAAATCTTTTTCCACTAATCTTAACTACATCGGTTACATTAGTTACGATCTAGTATTGTTTACAAAAATAAGAAGTGTCAACTACGTCTACAGCACCATCTATTCCTCGTAAATTTTGTTTAATGAACTAAAATTATAGTGACTTTGTCTTCGTTAGCTGACCTTAAGAAATTATATCTTATTACGTACTATACCTTGCTTAGTTTGCTAAGAAGAACTTCTGGACGCATGAAAGCTATCTGCTATTTAATGCTATGACTGTTTAGCAGGTAATTGGTAAGACAGTTGCAGTTTTCTTTCAAGACAAATTTATAGCCATAGTTTTTATAGATTATAATACAACATAAATTCTGCAAATTTTGACCTGTATATGTAATGTAAAATACACGTTCATGCAAGGTAATTATGTGAATTGAATCATTTTAGAAAATAGCTGCATAATCAGATAGCCACACACTATAAAAAATACTTGAATATATCGTAACATGTAATTGTTGTTTCATAGGATGATTATTACAATAAACAATTATTGATATATTGCCGTCCACTTGCACAAGCTTGTCTAACTACGATCATCACTTTTTGTCTTTGGTACCTACTATTATCAGTTTTAGAATGACCTCATATGCGATTGGAATTGACTTAGGAACGACCCATTCATGTGTGGGTATCTACCAATTTGATAAAGTGGAAATAATTGCCAATGACCACGGTTCCAGGACAACGCCTTCATGTGTGGCTTTTACCGATGAAAAAGTATTTGTTGGCGAACCTGCTATGGATATAGCTCTATATGATCCTGAAAATACAATTTACGGTAAGACCCTACTTTAAGTTCTTTTTTATCTGTGGTTCTGCAGCTACAGCGGCTTCCAAGCTGAATTGCTTGTTGTTTTATATGTCTACATATTATAGATATACATAGTTAACTAGAAAATGTTCAAGGTTGAATAGCGGCTACTTAATTTTACATGCAGTGAAATACATTTCTGTTTCAGATATGAAACGTCTAATTGGACGCCGATATGCAGACGAAAGTGTACAATCCGATATTAAAACTTGGCCTTTCAATGTAATCTCAGACAATGGTTTCCCAAAAGTTACCATAAATACAAACGGCACAAAACAAATATTCAAACCCGAAGATATAAGTGCAATGATGTTAAGAAAGATAAAAATTACAGCCGAGACATATCTTGAATCAAGCGTAGAGAAAGCAGTTATAACAGTGCCAGCGTATTTTACTGATTATCAGAGACAAGCAACATTGGAAGCTGCTAAAATGGCTGACTTAGATGTTCTGCGAATTGTGAATGAACCTACTGCAGCTGCGCTTGGGTATGCTGTAATTAAGGAAGATATGAGAGGAACAGTACTGGTCTACGATCTCGGTGGAGGTACACTGGATATTTCCATAATCACTATTACAGATACACACTGTGTCTTCGTGAAAGGAACACATGGAAATACACACCTTGGCGGTGAAGATTTTAGTAATAATATACTAGAATACATGATAGGCATTTGTAAAAACAAGTACAAGAAAGACATAAGAAATAATAAACGTGCTATAGCTCGTTTAAGACATCAGTGCGAGAATGCGAAAAAGAAATTATCCTTTGCAGATGAAGTAACCATTTTTATTGACTGTTTAATTGATGGTACAGATTTTAAAGAGACTTTAACCAGCGCTAAATTTAATGACTTAAATTATGATGCATTTAAGTCAACATTAGAGCCTGTTAAGAAAGCTCTTAAGTCTGCCCAAATCGATAAATACGATGTTGACAAGATAATAATGGTTGGTGGATCCTCTAGAATTCCCAAGTTAAAAAATTTGCTGCAACAATTCTTTGATGGGAAGGAAGTTCACACCTCCATTAATCCTGACGAAGCTATTGCGTATGGAGCCAGTATTTACGCAGCGATTTGCAACGGTGTTAATATTAGAGACAAAAGCAATATTATAATTGAAGATATTACGCCTATGTCGTTGGGAATTCAAATAAAAGATGAAATGTTCTCGGTTATAATAAAAAGAATGCTTCCATTCCATGTTCATTTGTCAAGAGACATAGGACGGCACATGATAATCAAACAGTTGCGGCATTTCTAGTTTATGAGGGAGAATCTGCGAATGTTAGAGGAAATAACTTCCTAGGAAAATTTAGAATTCATGGTATTCCGCCTGGACCAGAAGGCCAAGAAGAATTTGATGTGACATTTTCAATAGATATCAACGGAGTATTGAAAGTTTCAGCAATAAATTTATCTACAGGAATTGACGGTAGTATTATTATCGATAGGAATTTTTAAAACCATAATTGCGCAAAAGTACCAAGCATCTAAGGAAAAGAAACCCTGTATTCACAAAATTAGATAGCATTTTAAAATCATCAATATCACATGTGATGATGATGTATCTGATTGTGAGTAAAAGATCCTATTTATATTAAAATATATTTTAAAATTATTACCTTGTTTTCTTAAGATCCTGCGAAAGTTAGTAACCACAAGTAATAGATATCAAGCAAAAATATCCAGAATGTAGGGGAAATAGGAAACAATAATGAATGACCACCGATTTCTCAATAACTATTGGCAATGACCTACCTACCTAATTAGATATCATATGGACTTGTAGAAATTCCCCGAAAATAAATTTGACAATGTGTATTTATGATTTGCTTTATTTACTATTATACAACAATCTTTTATACAAACATGTAACTATTCCTAAATAGTAACTTACTTTCGTTAAACAGCCATTTGTAATAGTATACAATTTAAAGATAATTTTACACGTCAAATATTTCAAATATATACATAATATGTACAATTCAAATACTTTACAATATCCTTCAAGTAGCAACATACTGGTACAGTCAAGATTAATTAGTAAATATTTACAATTCTTATGAACATCTAGAAACCACACAATTAAAAAGTATCGCTTTAAAAGTACCAGTATTCTGATAACGAAGATGCATCATCACAATATAGTAATGTCCTGTTTTACCGTAATTTTTAAGATTCGGTATTAGTTCTTTTTTCTACAGTAAGGGCAACTTACACTTACAAGAAATAAACATTGATAACCATCGGTAACCATATAAGAAGATATCTGATCTATCGTCAAATAAAATTCAGTAAATGTGCCACCTGATTTGCATTCGAAAAGATCTTAAATTATCGAAAAGGTATTATCTTTAGACACTTTATAATACTCTAATGGAGATTTACATCATCTGCACACTGGTCACAAGAAATTGTCATCATTAACACAGCCAATAACCAGCTCTAAAGGTATTCCCCCACAGTTACTTTGTTTGGAAAATTATTGATGGAAAACTCTTACATTTAAAGTTTGTTAGAATACTGGAAATACTCAAAAACACCATAAAGATTTTCTTTGGCCTTACTACCTTGCTAAAATAGTGATTCTTCCGATTTAAAGCATGGCCGAGTTGTCGTCTGAAGTCCCAAACTCTTCTTTAGAAGTAGAGAAACCTGCTGAAGAACTAACTAGCAAAATATGGAAAGCTTTGTTGAAGAGTACTATACTCAAACCAAAAAATATACATAGTAGGGAAAGAAAACGAGTCCAAACCTCAAGGAAGCCGGTTAATGGGAAATTACAAAGAAGCTGGCGAAAGAATTGAGGGCTAGTCAAAACAAGCACACATATGCACTGTGGAAAGATGAAAACCTAATCTTTAGATACTTAAAATCTTCCTCTCCTTCTTTTCTATGGAAACTGTCAAAAATCGTAAAGAAGAATCTACAGAGCAATGAACGGCTCGAGTATACATGAACCTCCAATAATAATTATAAGTTTAAAAAGGACAAGTCAGTAAGACAACAAAAAGCGCCCATTTATTGTAAATATGTCACCAACATCCAAAAAGGTTAAACAAGATCTCAAACATCTATGGGTAAAAGATATCCACAAATCGAAGGAGTCTACAAACAAAATTTCCAACCCAAAAAAATGAACGAGGCTCCAGAACTACTAAAACAAAATAAAAATGGCTGGTAATCAATTAGTACCAATAGGAAAAATATTTTATTTCTCCAACTTCACATCTTATGAAATGCTGCTAAGAACTATACAGAAGCAATAGATCAACAAAAGATGTAGATAGAAATCCGAAACTTGTTTCAGAGTTTCAGCAAATTGCAAGCACGAATGAAACAATATTCAACATCTTTGACTTGTTTAGGGACTTTACAGGAAACTGATTTCATTGACTAATGTAAGTACTGATACTTTTCTTTTGACAGTAATGGAGTATTTCCTACAAATTTAATGTTTAACAGGCAAATAAATAATACCTCTTTCAGACAACTTAAGATGCATTCATTTATTGTTAACACACTGTAAAGTAGTGCAACAGCTATTACTGAATTTATTTAAAAACAAATTTATTCTTTCATATACAGCTACGCTGCTTACTGTTTATAATGAAACGAACAAAATTAGAAACCATACAAAAAATTGTTATCAAAACTATTTACATTGAATGGACCAAAGCAATAAATCAAATTCCTTTGAGCTGCACAAATTTTTCTTCAATTTAGAACTTGTGTTAGTTGCAAGTTGCAAGTGGTTTCAAATGTTTGTTTACGGTTTAAGTAGTCACTAAACTTGTTGTAGATTATAACTGTCACAAATAGTCTAGTGTCACCGAAAATGTACTAACTTTTACCGATACACTTACTTAACGTATTAAAAGAATTAAAATTTGTTTTATGTTTACACATATTTACACTTAAAAGTGATAGGACGGTTTATCTTAACTAACACCAAGACCTTCCTCTCAATAAGGTCGCCAAACATCAGAGTGTCTTGCGCTAGCATTCCTGTAAGTCTTGATATCGCTGGAACTCACTTCGTCTCTTTGTTTCACTAACGTAACCGCAGCTTTCCTACCTCTATACACAGTTAAATTGATACCTTCATCTTTAACATTCTCCTTCTTATCTTCATCTTTCGTTCCTACATCTTTTTTATCATCACTCTCTTCTTCTTTCGTGGTATCTGCTGATATACTTTCATTCGTATCAGTTGTATCTACCTTAGACCCGGAACTATCTGGATTTTGAACTGGTTCTTGCGGAGACGTACTTCTAGCTGGTAACAGCGAATGATGTTTCAAATGCATCCACGACCATTCTTGCGGGTAAAAATGTGAATACAACCATTGGCTTGTAGGCGGTATCAAAGGTGTGTTCAAAAATAGGCTCGCCGCTAACGCATTATTAAATAAGTTATTATTTTGCATAGGTGGCGCTGTAAGTCCTGGAAAAGCCGAAGAAGGTTGTGGCGAAGGTGTAGGCGATGCTGTAACTGATATGTCATCTTCTGGCGGGGAAAGTGGTCCGCTGGCAGTTGTTAATAGACCAACTTGATTTGGGGAACTTTTCGGGGATGTTGTACTATGGGCGTTGCAATTAATTGATATTGGTCCTAACGATGATGATGTAGGCTCTATCAGAATAAATGCAATTTATTTAGTTAATGTTTAGATTTATTTTTTCTTTAATATAACTTACCATTGCCTAATCTAGGTGATGTGTTTAACGGTCTATCTAAAGCGGCGAACATATGATGGGCGAAATGTGGGTGGTGATGTGGTATAAAAGGTCCTGGAGGATACGGATGTCTTCCGCTCAGTAACGCCCAGTCAGGATGGTGGGATGGTAGCCCTAAATGGTGTGCCAAACCTGTAACAATGATATAGTATATAATTTGATGATATGTCCGAAGATCTACACATAATATTAATGACTATAATATGTAATCCATCAAATAAGGGATCATATGTGTTAAGTGTGTAACCATAAAAAATGCCAATTCTCCGTACTCAACAAAAAACTTAAATGTCTTAGAGAAGAACCTGAAAGTTTAGCTGTTTTTGCCAGTATATCTGAACTGAAACATGGAATATTGCTGTTATTTTGGACGTAGATGTTTGAAAAGTGATTACCTATAATCTTTCCAAAGACAATGATTACTGATCTACAGCTGAAGACATGTAAGCTCAGATTTTTTCTAAAACCATGGGCTGGAGTACATTTAGAATGATCAAACATTACTTTCACGTGACCGACAAGCAAAAATTAGCCATTTCCTAGCTTTAATTAAAATTGCATTGCCATGGTGTCCCTACCATGAACATAATTCTGCCAAAATGTTTCTCTCTGTTCTCTTTATTTAATATTGCATGAATAGCACTGGTCATGTCTGCTTTATCCCACTGTTTTCTCTTGTTAGTAGCCATGACTGTGAAAAAAGGTTCACGTCTTCTTAATTCTAACGCCAATAGCTGCAATCCCATTACTTCCCTTGACACGTAAAAAATATATTATCTCAGTCAACCTTATGTGATTGTTACAGCTGATTGTGTCGACACAATCAATTGTAGAACCCTCCAAACTTATTAATGGCGTTTTAAGATATAATCCAACATATGGTTAATAAATGACGCACACATATAGTTTTCGTTTAAAAATACATAAGTCTCCAATATTAGCCACTATCCTAATATTAGGCGCCTTTGTTCTACAGTTTCACAAAATATGACCAATAGATGTCCACTAATACCTTCTGAACAGGGGAAAAAGCAAGACTACAAATGCGATGAAAACACTAGCCTGCATTATCATAAAATAGATTTGTAGCGTTAATAGTCACCGTTTTATTTGGATGACGCTTGTTAGCACACGATACCACCTGCTCTCAAATATAACGCAACTCCATATGCTATTTGGCTACTCCATTATTATCCACTTTCAGTTCCATGACTGTGGCCCCAGACACACAATCGCGTTAACTATATAGAGTCCTCAAGTATTATGTCAACTCTCTGTAAGTCAAATCTTTTTTCAAGCAGAAGCGAGGGCCATCATTTGAATTAACTTGAGGCTGACAATGTTGCCGAAGTGTTATTTCCAAAACACTCAAATAGTGAAGTTGGTCCCTTCAGTGATCTCTGAACAGTGCTCGAAAAATGCTGTGATGTAGAGCTTCTTAAAGTTAGATAATGGAGTGGTATCCAATCTAGGTATTGAAGGGCAGAAACTGGATTTGAATAAATTTAAATTTGTCAAGAAGATCATTTTGTAAGCCTAGGGTATTGACGCAAAAGGACCACACACTTCATGGATACAATTCTTATATCACCTGCTGGCCCATAGAGTGCAGTAACGGAGTGGTACCCAATCTAAGTATTGAGGGACAGAAACTAGATTTGAATGAATTTAAATTTGTCCAAAAGGTAATTTAGTAAACTTGGGGATTGACGCAAAAGAACCGCACATTTCATTGATACAATTCTTATGTCACATGCTGGTCCATAGAGTGGAGTAATGGAGTGGTACCTATTCTAGATACTGAGAGACAGAAACTGGATTTGAATTAATTTAAATTTGTTCAGAAGATAATTTTGTAAACTTGGGGGATTGACACAAAAGGACCACACTCTTTATTGGTCCAATTCTTTGATCTCAACATGACATTGTTTAGCTTGTAATTTGCACTTTACACTTATTAAACGCTCGAGTTATTGAATTTTATAGAAGCAGTAGATTAATTTTCAAATCATCGCTTGCATTGACACAAAATAGCGGCGTAAGACGATATTGTTTTGGATTGAGATCTGGCAACACCTCTGCTGTTATATTGAAGATTTGTTAGGACAAGTTCCTTTCAGTATCTACGAGCTTCTTGAAAAGATCGATGAAATTCTCTGCTGCCTAAATACTTCTTCTTCAGCCATTGATGATGATCCTAGCAGTGTCTTAACGAGGTTGGCAAAAATCTCTTATGAAGATTGTGTCTATCCTGTTGGTCATTATTGCAAGTATGAGATGGCGGGAAACAAGTTCAAGCATTGAAGAAGCTCGAGTAGGGTTTTGGTTGAAGTATTAAATTGAAATGCAACAGCAAATCTCTACAACAATAATTATAGTTTATGGCTCAAGTAACGACAAGCCAAGAGAGAAAAAATAAATAATTCTGGACTGAACTGATAGAGGTAATAGAAGACGATAAAGACAAAGCCCGTTATAGATCATATACTTATAAACAAGGCATTTAGAACAGACCTAACCTCAAAAAGTATAATAGAAGAATGGGTGGTGGTAAATCGTATTTTAGTTATCGCCCAAGACTCAGATCCAAAAAAATATTTAAATAAAAATAAAACTAATCATTTAGGGTTTCAGAACATGCTCCGAAATTATCGTGAATTCCTGTTATGGTATGATGACACCAATCAAAGGTCTAATCTTTCATAATGTTGAACTTTTTATTTACTACGTTTCCAGAATTGAATATTTAAATTTACTCTGAACTGAACGAGTTCAAGAAATAAAACAAAAAAATTAAGTTTATGAACCTAATTAGAAAACCATTTTATATTATATGCTATCATGTCAATTTTAAACTTTAATGTAATCCATTTATTAAATATAATATTTTAGCATTATTAATAACGAACGAAAATCTAATAATTCATAGTGCATTACTATTATAACGTAATATTCAATATTATCATCCGAAAACAGGCAAATAATACTCGAGACTCCTAACATCCTGCCCGAGGACTCAATAATAACCTCTATAATCCTATATATTTCCTGCAAACAATAACTTCCCAAGCCGGTATAGATCTTGATACTAAGGTTAGATCCAGGTCCTTGCGGCCCGCCAATAAGGTCTGAGGCTGCCCCACCCGACCAATAGGACGTCTCAGAGTTAACCCTTTCAATACGAGCCCGTTCTCGAGAAAGCGTTTCGCCTTGAGAATTCATCTGGTCGACTTTAATATCGTCGTGTGTTTCGTTTTCGGTTCGTTTATCCGGCCGTTTTACTATATGTTTTATGATCGTGTTGCAATTAAATTTCGGTTCTCTGGTCGCTCGATTATCGATCGTGACCAGGGAACGCTTCTGAGAAGGATCCGTCCGTCACGTGGAGAAAGCGAAAGAATGGCGCAAGCCGAGTTACTTCGGTTTAGGTAGGAGGATATAAGCAAAGCGTCTCCAGCGTACGAAGTGTGTTGGGAGTAATGAGACCTCTAAGTTATTGATTTTCATATTCCTGCCACCTCAAGACAATAGGGTCACTGTAAACAAGTCCGTGTACGCCGTTGTTTCTCATCCCCCGCGAATCATTTTTCAATTCTTTTAATTTTCTGCTTGTCCTGATGTAATATTTTTTTAGGACATTTTTCATTTATTTTTCGAGAATGATCTTTGTCTGATGAAAAATAGATTGCAATAAATACAGAATCTAGAAAATAAATGTATGCCATTCTACACTAGTACCCCTTCTATATTGGTTTTATGTCTCCATAAAGTCAGCTTCTCTAACTTTATAGTACCTACATGCAACTATGTACTTCTTTTATTTTATCAATATTGCATTAATTTATCTGGTTCAGGAATTTTCCTAAAACACATAAATAATAGCATACTTTGATTTAGATTTCTTTTTTGTTTGACAGTAGAAACGGTAAGAATAAATTCGCTTCATTCTTTTGATTTTTGATGTGGCGAATTTGGATATTACAATCGAAAAGCCATATCGTCCATCATTTCAACGCTCAATATTTAATCTTAGACGTTTTGTTGTTTTGCAAATCAACAGCAGGATTTATTTAAACAAAGCTTAAGAAATTTTCCAGGTTTAAAATTAGAAACTGTTTAACATGTTGTTAATTAGTTAGTGTAGTTATTAATTAGTTACAAAGAGACTACTAAGAGGACTACTTGCGGTCGCAAAATCTTATTCAGAAGAAAAAATGAACGTCCAGAATTTTTGAGAGAGAAACTGAAGTTGAAGACCAGAACAAGTTTTAAGTGCTGCATAATTTCATATCTATGTTGACCAACTTAGCAAATTGGTAGAAAACAGAAGAGAAGAATAATATGAAGAGAGCCAAGAAATTGGCGTTAACGTAGTCGATAGTCAAGATCTTTCTGTCTCTCAACCATCATAGCTTTCGATTAGTGTTGTCCTGAATATATTTGGTAATTATATTTTTGATGCAGAGGAAGAAGCTTTAGTTTATAGAAAGTCAATTATTTAAGCCATGTTTAGGAATTTGAAACTAATTTTCTTGACTCCAGGCTCAAACAAAAGCACAACAGACATAAATTTCTAAAATTTGCAAGATAATCTAGTATTGAACATAAAAAGAAATAATTGAACTTTTGCGCATTCTATGCATCTATGAAGAGGTGTTTGATTCCAATTTTGTATAAAAATTACTTGAAATTACAACAAAATATTACCAGGTTCTTGATCAGTAAAAGGAAACATATTTCATTTGCAACTAACGCATTGGAACAGTTCAAACAGTTTACTTCATGGACAATTAGAATATCGGTGACGAAAAAAATAAACAATTTCATCAAGATACGAAAATGATGGTGTTAGAGTTATCTAGATGATGAGATACTACTTTCCGTTATTTCATCGAGAACTTGGGCAATTGATTTGCATATCTTGATACTGTGACATTCATTTTTAATTATATTGTGGAGATTAAACACCAATAAATCATGACTTTACACCTGCTTAATTTTATTATAAATCAAATTTCACATTACAATACATTCACGTAATAGTTTCCATAACAGGTAACGATTGTTACATACCTCATATATAGTACATATAATATATATTTTTGTGTTTACTTGGTGATTGTTCGAGCAAAATCATCGTAAGCAATGAGGCACATTTTCACCTTGATGGCTTTGTTAATCGCCAAAATTTCCGTGTTTGGGGTTCGGGAAACTCACATGTGATTGTCGAACAACAAATGCACCCACAACGTGTCACTATTTGGTGCGTATGTTTGGTTGGAACCATCATTGGACCACACTTTTTTGAAAATGAGGCTACTCAAGCAGTAACTATTACTGGTGCTCGATATCGTGACATGATAACACAGCTCTTACTACCGAACTTGGATGTTATGTACTCTCTCGTTTCGCTGATCAGAATTGGCTCCCTAGATCGTGTGATTTAACACCATTAGATTTCTTCTTATGAGGTTATTTGAAGTCAAAAGTCTATGCCAACAAGCCCACAACCATATGCATTTCAAGAGGAAATTAAAAGCTACATCAACGAAATTCAACCACAGTTATGCAGAAAGGTCATAAAAAATTTCGGCAAAAGAGTCGTGGAGGATTCCAATGTAAAATAACACTCTAAAGACTAAAAACTGTGATTTAATTCAAACCCTGCGTTAATTTTGGGACTGCATACCATTGACAAGAAAATATTCTCTAGCTGGGTTATCGTGTTTGAAACACCAAGTATTTTATATTATATTTCTTCAACCATTAAATTATTTGTATCGTTCGCTCTATTATAAGCAACAAAATAAATTCTGATTCACAGAAAGAGAATTTATCCGTAACATCGTTACAATTTTCCCACTTGCATGTATACCAGCACTTACATAGTTATTGCAGATGTTCTATACTCTACACTCTATACCATTTCGTAAGCAATTCGAATTAACTCGCTGATATATAAATGAGGTTGTTATTGCAGCCGCTTGTCTTCGATGATGGAGAAGATGAGCCAACATCGGTCTGGGGCGGAGGACAGAACACCGCGGCAGGGTGGGGGGAACGGAAATGCGTGTTCTGAGAGGGTGTAAAGGTAAAAATCCTCGGCACAGAGGGAATGCATTAGCGAAATAGCTGGGATAAAACCGTGATGATGGTGGTAGTACGTGCAGACTAGGAAGCCCTAAGACGTGGATATATCTTAGGCATTAGTTACGGGGAATTAGAGGATAAGGAAGAGTAAAGGTTGCCCTACATTATGAATTAGGTATTTTACATGTCACGTTTGTCGATGG